>JAKSZP010018384.1:0-594058 GCA_022478985.1 Massospora cicadina
TTAATCTAATCCTTTGGCTTTCTTTCCCAACACTAGGAAATTGCATGGCCCAACCATATCACATTTAAAACAGCAGGTTGGAAATTTGTCCGCTCATTTTTGAACTTCAGGCTTACTTCCTGACACAACTCAACTCTCAGATTCTTTAGATGGTTCAGCAAATTTGACAATATTTTAGCCTTCATTTGAATTACTTTAAAAGTACGATTGGGAGCATCAAACGTGGCTTCAAGCATCTTCAGATGGTCCACCATCTGAGAGGTTGTTGTTTGAGTCACTAGCGCCGCCACCATAATCCAATGCAATTCTTGTAAAGCTGAAGTACTGACTGCATGGCTATGCATGCATCAAAGTCACTTAACACATTTACTCCTGCCAAGGTCTGAGATTCTTGGTAAAAATGGTCGGCGAAACTAGCCAGGGTCTCATCTTTGAGGAATTGGATACCCATAAACTCTTGTTTATGATTCGCCATCCAAGTAGGGCTTCCAAACTCCAACATAATGGCTGCTTTGGATTCCGCGTATGCTTAATTATCTCCATTGAAGTGAGATAGCACCAGATTTTGGCAGTTTGTGCTAAGGCAGTTCATTTTTGTCACCGCTTTTTGATGGTCCTCATAGCTGAACATGGTCATCTTAAACAAGCGGAAAAACTCTGGGGTGTTATCCCAGTAAAAGGTATGCAATTTTGGTGTATTTTGAAATTATTTAGTTGCTCCACTTATAGAAGATCCTGACCCAGCTACTCGAGAAGTCATAGGAGTGACTTTAGGAGTCATTTCTGACACATCATCAAATGGTTTAGCCATGTTTCAGGGCGGAGAGGTCTTCTCAATTGGCGTTTCACATGTCTTTGCTTCAGCCTCATTCGCCTAAATTGTTAACAATCACATTTGTGTTTCTCCAATTCCTCCATATGCTTGGTCATTTTCGCCATCTCTTCATGAAACTGCTGTATGCTTTCTCAATCTGCTTCCCATTTGGTTTTCTGAAATAAAATTTCTTAAACAAGTTCGCCCTCAGACCGCTTCAAAGAGGCAACTTTTCCACACAGGTCATTATTCACTATTCCTAATTGTTTGAGCGTCTCCTCCGCCTTGATCATATGCTCCACTAATGTACTAACATTGGCTTGAGATGCCAAGCTGAGCACATTTTGATTGATGGCCTATAGTTCCACCCATAGCTTCTGAAGCGCTTCCTTATAAGACATTGTTATTTAAATTGGCTTTTGACAACTCAACTACCCCCTGTAGTGAGCACCAATGTAAAAAATGGGCGCTTGATGGTTTCTCGCTTCTTGTCCTAGATTTCAACTGCACAGATTTTTGGATACTTGCGTTGATTGTTTGATTTAAATTTATAAACTGGGACAATATTAGTATGAAGAATATTATTATTATTTGCCTAAAAGCCATGTCGAGTAAAAGTCCAATGCTAAACTGGTGTTTCTTTGTCTTGAAGATGTTCTGGTACTGGTGGGGAGCACTTTCCCTATTCTCTTTACACAGAGCCAAGAGGAGACTTGGAAGTAACAATCTAAGGATATCTGATCCTTGCACTCTTCTCTTAAAAGTAGTAAAAACAACCAATTTAAAACAGCTAAGTTAATATCAAATTTTAGTCTACTTTTATTATGAAATATTTTGGGGTTTTTATAATCAGAATTGGCACACAACTTTTCAGCTGTCCGCTGAGAATTACTTGTACTCATATACTGGTTTGGCCCTCAGGGTTAGGCACCAAATCTCGTTGGGTATCGTTGCCTTAGGTTTCTTAGGCAGCGTAATCCATGGGTGTTTGGTGGACCAAACAATTGGTATTAGGTATGCAAAACCAATTGTTTCAGCTGATGACTATTCTACTATTCCTCTGGCGTTCAAACGTTTTGGTAGTTTCCGATGACTCCAATCTGTTCTGCTCTGAACAATTCCCTATAATTTGACTATCAGGTGTTATTCCAATATCAAATTATTGCTTGATTTCATTGGAGATGATGTTTGACAAAATTTACATCTGTCAGCGGCCTCAAATATCATTGGGGATGCTGCCTGACAATAATTCATTAGTTGTCAACCTCTAATATCATTGAGGATGTTGCCTGACAATAAATTATTAGTTGTCAACCTCTAATATCATTAAGGATGATGCCTGACAATAATCTCATCAATTGGCATTATTGCTGATCCTATATGATTATAACTTAATAATCAAATCTTATACTTGGTAAAAAGGTTGTATTATGTGGTCATCTACAATTCTGACAACATCCCAACTAGGGAGTCATTTGCATCAGCTGTATGAAAAAAACATAAATTGAGTTGATACTAAGCATAATTTTCCAACTTTGGGTAGTTTTGTATGTTGATCTGCATAATTGGCACAATAGCACTTGCACATGGACCACCCAAATAGGAGTACCCAGTGCTATTGAAAGAGGCCTTCTGACATCCCGATTAAGGATGCATCTTTTATTTAAATCAATGCCAAAGATCCCAGAATTCATATTTCATCAGAAGTATGACAAAACTCTTTCAAGATGATCCTAGGACAATTTTGCATGCTTGTTGTTGCAATTTTTGTCCCTGAAATTCTCCAAAATGTGAGATTATTTTACCACTAATAAACCTAGCAATAGGTCTCAGTCATATCAGTTCAAGGGCCAAACTGAGGTGTAAAATAATCTGCTGAAATTGTGTGCTAAAATGTGGCCAAGAGATGCACTAAAGGTATAAATATTGATGCTTGGCCTAATAAATTTTTATCTAATTTTATTTTTAAAATGAAAGATATCTTTATCAATCTCTTTCTAGTTTTTATCTGGAGTTCCTTTTAAAGATGTCCACAATCTGTATTCTTGGAATCCAAAGCTTGTACCTTGCCTGCCTCAGAAGAAGTTCCTGATTATGAAGGGAAAACTACGCCCAATATTGACCATAGGATTCAGGGCTATTACATACGCCTAGTGAGTTTCCAAATGGTCAAAATACCATAAGCCACTGGCATAATTGAGGATCATTTGGTCCAACTTCTCCACAATTAAGCGTGCAGAAATTAATTTATCAAGCGGTGATACTAGGAATATAACAGGCACAATCATGGGCTGGAACACAGCTTTTATTCATAGCATCAAAACCCTTACATGATACTAAATCCTTAAGCCTTCTTATTACCTGATGTGAGTCCACAATCTCTTATACTTTCCATTTTGGTGCCCAATCCCTAAGGTATGACTATGGGATCTCTGGAGTAAGTCCCTCAAACAAGTTCAATTTGCTCTTGTGGAATTTGGCAAAGAAAGGAACTGGGCGGAAGCTTTAACTGGTAGGAGGCATGACCCACATTTCTAGCAATGAGGTAAGTTTTATAAACTTAAGTCCTAGTTTCTTGAACGGATGATTGGTTGGAATGTTCCTATTGCCAAGAATCATGAGATCTCCCTCTTTATACTCAGGTTCTACCCTTCTCTTCCCATTGACATTCTATTAGGTATTAATGGTAGCATACAAATTTTGTATTTACCTCCTGGTGTACTTTCTTGATAAACTTTGAAAATTTTACCACAGACTCCACCACAGACCCACAACTGATTTACATGTTTAAGATGGGGTTTAAACATAGAGGTAAAGAAGGAATAAATCAATACAATAGTGCTTGGCATTATATTATATGTAAAGTTCCAAAAGTAGACTTGAGCCATATCTAAGTGATAAGCAGTAGTATACCACCTTAGGAATTTATCTAAGCATTAATTAAGCGGTCTGCCTGCCCGTATGATTGTGAGAGAAAGGTAGTTAAATGGCATGGCTGAATCTGAAGAGCCTTTCAGAGTTCTTCCCGGAAACAATATGTAAACTTGGGTCCTCAGCCACTAAAAATCTACTTTGGTAAACCATGTGCGGAGAACAAGTGGGAGAAGAATAACATGGCCATTTGTGCCGCCGTAACTGTGGTATGGCATGAGTTAATTTGAGAAAACTTGCCAAAACAGTCCACCACCACCATAATGGCATCATAATAATCTTAAAGGGTAGTTGTACTTTAAAGTTGACCAAAATGGAAGTCCAGGGCCTTTCTGATTTCTAGAATAATGTCAACAACCCAGCAGGTCTGAAGATTTGGTTTCATTCTGTTGTACTCAAGACACTCCTTGATATAATGAGAAAATATTTTCTCAAAATTCCATACATATTTGTGACAGAAAAGCTCTAAGGGCTTTCCTTTCAGGGTGCCTTACGGATATTCAGGCATTTGTCCATAAATCAACTCCAGGCTAAGAGGCCCAGCGGGAATCCATAAATGTCCCTGGAACAAACAATAACATCTTTTAGATGGCTTCCTGTCAGGATTCCAACTGGTCTTCCCATCAATGAAACCTCTTCTGAATTATTAGTGATGATCTCCGATGAATCTGTAAGTGATAAAAATCATATCAAATCTATTTCATCTGATCAAGTCTATCTCAGCTCTAATATCAGAAGAGATTCAGTCTCCTGTCGGATGAAACAATCTAAATGAAAAAGGAAAACTACAAATCCTATAAATATTAAGACTTTTTACTAATAAATTGATCCTTTTTTTTTCTTGTGAGCTGATATTCACGTTATTGTTTTATCCTTTTAAGACTCCAAATATTTAACTTTGAGTCAAAGCCTGAGTCTCCAGTATATAACAAAGATCGCCGATACTTCCCCTCAGAAAACTCTCCTGGTTCAAGTTTGATTTGAAAAGATTTGGTTATATTGAGCGGATAAACTGTTGCAAAAGGACACCTTTTTTGGACATATCATACTCCTCTAGATTCTTCAAAGAAGAGAGGCCAGGTTCGCAAATGATGATGGAGGGCTGATTATACCTTATCTTACTTAGAAAGTCCTTAGTTGGGTGTCATGGAGCTCAACTCCCTGAGGTCAGAAGCTAAGGCAAGATTTTAGCACAAGGCGTCATCTAAGCCATTTCTCTTGCTTTTGTGAACTTATTTGAGAACACATATTGTGCAAGGGCTTTGGCCAGTAGGTTTGCTGCGGGGATTGGCATAAGGGGTGCATTAGTACAGCAGTGCTCAGTGGCTGGTACAGACCAGGGATGGAAGGGAGGAACCATGTAAATGATGGTACTAATAAATAAATGCTTTCACTACTGCCAAATATTTTTTCATCATACAAAGCGTAATACAGCTCAAGAGGGACAACTTTCAGGAGAGATATCTCACTGGTTGCTCAACTCCTTCTGTGCCCATTTGTAATAGAGCTGCAGCAATAGAAAAGTATTTAGCATTTTTAACCTTTATTATCTCTTTATCTGTGTCCAAATGGTGGATTAAAGTCTTGGAAAAAAGGTGTAATTAATGTATAGAAAGTCACTCTCTAGTACAGGCTACAGAAAAATTCAGACCACTGGCTTTATGCAAGATGAAAAAAACTCTGATAGGTTAGGAATGAACTTCATAATAGAAGGTTCATGTCCCAAGAACTGCTTCTCAATTCATCAGTTGAGGTTGGGATGGCCAACATAGATAGCCTTCTCCTAGAGCAGAGTAAGCATATGACCCTTGTTTACCTTAATGTTGCCCAAGAAGGCGACCTGGAACCTAAAATTCAACCTTACTTAAAATCAGCGTCAATTTAGACGCTCTCATTTTGTTTCACAACTTTCTGCAAGTGATCTTATGGGATGCATGATAAGGGGAAAAATCAATATATAATCCATATATGACACTGCACATACACCCAACAATTCTCCTGATCTCACTTTAATATGATGTAAAAAATTGCAAATGTATTATCAAGACCAAAAAGCATGACCCAGAATTAAAAATCCCTTGTCTGTGCAATAATTGGTAAGTCACTCATTTTTTTCAATGTAATTGGTTAAAAGCATTAAAAAATATAATTTGGAGAAGATTTTGGCTTTGTCATATATTGGGTAATTTGAGCCTTTATAGGGATGGGATGTAGGTTGGGTATGGTGACATTTATCTAGGTTGTCGTGTCTATAAATGGCTTAGAACGCAAATACATTTCAAAAAAGGAGCGGTGAACATAGTGCGAGAGCTTTTCTGGAAGATAAAACCTTTTGTCAAGTTTTTAGTAACCTAAACATCCAGAGCTGCCTATTCTTTTAGTATTAAGGGATAAATGGGAAAATATATGTAAACCAAGACCTGTCTGACAATTGATTTGCCAAAGAAAGACTTGGCTTCCATCAGGGGTACTAATACTTACAATAGAATCCAGAGTCCTCAAGGCATCGCCATTCTGATAATACATGAATTAGAACCACGTGGGGACAAGTGTGGAAAGTATTGGTCTGTAAACATTATCCCCTACCTGAAAAACAAGCTGATTGCTGTAAGTAATATTGGCCACACTCAAATATGAAAAAACTGCCAGGGTTGGGTGGAGGGGATTGTTCCGCCCATTTGTGTTTTTCAGTCAGGTAGGACTCCTGACTCAATTGAATATGTACCTGATAACGTGCAGAATTAATGGTCTTTTCAGTTACAATCCCAGCCTTTCAATTTCAGGTAGCATCCAAAGATTTTTTGTTCCCGTTTCCTCCATTATCAAGCAAATTGAATTAAATGATGATTCAATCCGCCCTCATTGATTTACATTTGGGCATACTCATGATCTTTTTGAGCGAATTCTTAATACTGAAGGGAGACAATAGCTTCATCAGGACTAAACTCAACTGTGTCTCCCTGAGATGTGACTGCCAGCCAACTTTTCCATTTTCCTCTTGATTTATTTGGCTTAAGTTGAGCTTCTGTTCATTCCGCTTTGTTTGAGATTCTCAATAGTCATTTTTCTGAGTGGGGCCATCTTGCAATACTTGTAGTGTATGACAACCAATGGTTTCCACGCTGAGAGACTTAGAAAAATAACTAATGTGATGGCTACCATCATTACTGATACAAATGAGTGTGGAGCATCCATTGGTTGGGGTGGTTCCTTGAGGATAGCTAAACTAGTTGAAATTTACAAAATTGTTTAAATTAATTTGGTACAATTAAAGGTTTATTAAGGATAGTACAAAAAACCCAGCACTATACCATCAGCAGATTCTGGGTTTTTATAGTTAAAAGGAAGTGATGGGTGAGAATTGGAGAACATTTTTTACAATTAGCGCGCAAATCATCATAAAACGCCAGGCTTTTTGCGTCATGGCTCAGCTTGCACATTGCAGGTGCCTAAAATTGTGGTTCCTGTAGATTGTTTCTTTGCTTCTGTTAGTGTTCCAGCATGCCAGTGCATCTCACAATTTTCCTAACAAAAATTTTTTTATTGGAGGTATCATTGCCAGATCAATTTCTGGTCTGTCATTCCTTTTGGTACGACAGTCTTTGTCTGCCCAATTGCACTAGGATTTCATTGCAGATAGATCTATTTTCAGGACATAGGCTTCATCCATATTGAACTTCCTGGCAAAATACTCACCTCCCGCTCTTTAAAATATTGTAAAATTGAGACAAGGGGAAGTTTCAGAAATCCACCGCTCTTTAAGGGTATGCCATAAATCAGCTAATTTTTCTAATGGAAGGGCTTGGGAACGTTTCCCATTCTTTGATCAAAAGGGGTGAATCAACCAATTCAATTTTGTGAGTGCAGTCAAAAACCTTATATTATTCTTTCCTAAAAAGACAGGGTCTACTCCTCCCTCCTGAACCCATACCAGAGCATAGATTTTTGAGGTGAGGAAAGCTTAATGACTGCAAGGGTCTGGAGTTTCTTAGTAGTAAGCGCCAGGGCAGCAGAATTTTATACATGGAACTCAGTGATTAGATCTTAACGATTGGTAGAATTGTGGACTGGAATCTGATTGTTATTGTAGACGGGGTACCTTTTCCACACTAAGTATTAATTACCCGTTTAATGATCCTTGAACCCAAGCTTTCCTCCACCTCAAATTCCAGCATTCCCTCTACCAACATTGTTTACTCTCCACAAGTCTTTTATTTGAATGGTGACATTGCTAACGCAAGAAAAAACTTATGAATATTCCAGTGTGGGGCAAATTTCAAAAAATTAATCTTTTGTGCAAGACTTTGCTGATAGGGAATGGTACTGCCCTTTTGCAGGCCAGTTTGCGGCAGGTTACCTTGAAATTAAGAATATTTATGTCCACCATCACCAGGTTGCCCAATTGATATTTGGTTGCTGCTCCCCGTTTTCAGTCTGCGAATTTCTTGACATCCTGGGATGCCTTTGTTAATTGGCTCTTCACCTGCTGGTGTATTTTCTAAATTTGTGTTGTGAAGTAATCTCCATAGGAATATTTGTGTAAATTTAAGGCCAATTGTAATTCTGGGTTGTAGCCTAATATTGGCATACAGCGGCAACATTTATTTAGTATCATTCAGGGAATTATTGTACAAGACTGGGCTAAGGCCAGGTCTCCAGCAAGGTATCCTAAGCAGTGGAGGCGTAGCACAGGAGATACTGCTCTAGGGACTAATTATTACGCTCAGTTTTTCATTGGACTAGGGGTGACAAGCTGACAATTAGCATGGTTTTATGTGAAGTGTCTCACACAGGGCTACCAATAACTTTAATATAAATTATGGTCCCCTGTAATTAGTTATCACTTTTGGTACCCTCAAACATGGTGAAGGCTCTGGGTCACAAATAAGTGGTCCTTGTCTTCTGCGGTAGTTATAGTTAAGCATGAGATGAGCAAGTCATATTTGGTGAAACTTTTAACAACTACCATAATCAAGTCAAACCCTTTTTAAGTGGGTAGACAAACTATGAAGTCAATTGAACCACTGTCCATGGTCCCGCTGCTTGTTGCAGTAGAAGTAAGAGCCCGTTTCTACCAGTTCTGTCAGATTTGGATCATGCACAGGTCAGGCAGCATTCTATCCAAGTTTGCACATCTTTTGTCAATAAATTCCAGACATATGTTCTCTTTATTAGGCTGGCAGTCTTCTTTCCTCCAGGGTTCCCCATTGTAAGTTTTCATTATGTTCCTTATGACTTGGGGCCATAAATTTTTGGGATCCCATATGTGGTCAAAATAAAACACCCTATCCTTCTTTGAGAACCAACTTGAAAGGCTTCCCCAAATTTTTGATCCCCAAGGGCTTGTCTTTTGATATTTTCTGCTTGTGCACCTTGTACTTCATCCAAGTGGGACCCATCGCACTGATTGGTGAGCCTGGTTTGGGATTGTCCTGCCACGCGGGCCCCATGGCATTGTCAGAGGGTTCTGGTGTTGTTGTTGGAGTAAGATTGAGGTGTTGTAGGAATAGAATGGCAGCAATAGTTTATGGTTGCGTTGATGGCTCAAACAGCACTTGTTTGAGAAAATCACCATAACTAATTTGGCCCCTTTTGTGGGGTTGGCATCATTTGTCTGACTTCTACTTTGTATGTCTGATGATATGTGTGTAGGCCATTTTACAAACTCATACATGAAGAAGTTGGGAAGCCTCAGTGGGTTCTAGTTTGTCTGTGTGCCAATTTCTGCAGCTTGTGATAGTAAATAAGTAATTTGTGATCTGTGCGCACCATTACTGTGTGCATTGTCCCTATAGCAAATACTGCAAGTGCATCATCACTCATGATATCACATCCATCTCTTTATTGCAAATTTACCACAATCTTTTGGCGGCTGCAATTTTCCTAAAGAATTATAATTAAACATTAGCAGCCATCATGTTCCTGTAGCAATACTGCCCCCACAATCGTGCTGGAGGCATTGCAAGCTACAATACGCAACTTGGTTTTGTCAGCATTTCTTAGAACTGACGCTTAGATGAAAACTTCTTTAATAGCTTCAAAGTTCCATTGACATTTCGCCGTCCATATGAATGGCACGTTTTTCCCCATCATTGGGCAAAGAGGGGGTGACAAGTTCCAAAGTCACCGGTGAGATTTTTCAGGATTGTGAAAGATCCCAGAAAAGCTGAGGAGCTGCTTCTGGGTAGTTGAAGTTGCCCACGTTTTTTCACTTCAGTTTGGAGGGAGCTATAGTGTGCCCAAATTTTTGCACCACGTCACCAGAAACTGCACCTCATCTTTGATAATTCACATTTTGACAGCTTCACATTCAGGCCTGCACGTTGTAAGGTGGCTACCACCACCAAATCCTTCTCATGTTGCTTTGAGGTAGGGTAATTGACCAGAATGTCATCAATATACGGTAATGCACGTGTAAAGCTGTGGTCGCTCAAAGCGTGGTTGATAACCCTTTGGAAAATGGTGGGAGCATCTTTCAACCTGAAAAGGCATGGCCCTGAACTGGTATATATCTTGGTGAGTGCATATCGCTGTCAGCCACTCTTTTCCCTCCTTTACTCATACTTGTTGGAAGGCGTTGACTTAATCCAGTTTTGAAAATACTTTGGATTTGGCAATACTTTGGAGATCGCAGCCTCCAGTGGGAGAGGGATATGGGTCTGGTACCATAAATTTATTAAAATGGACGTAATCCACACATGGTCACAAGGTTCCTTCAGGTTTTGGGTGAACACCACAGGGTATAGCACCAGCGATGTTTTCGTTATTAGCCATCCTTAGCCATTATTTTATCAATTCAAATTTTTAATGCATGATCCTCAGCATCCATATATGGGTATAGTAGGAAATTAATCTTAATGAGTTTCACAGTTAGGCGAAAAGTTGACATAAAGCTTATAGTGAAGTGGTATTCTGTTTTCTTTGTCCACGTTAGTTATTTCTTTGTATGGTTTTAATATTGCTAGCTTTGTGGGGAGTTCAGCAACTGCACTTGAGGTGGAGTATTTCACTGCAAGCCAGGGCGTTATCTTTTTGCCGATTTTAGGGAGCAGATGAATTTTTCTATAGTGGTACTATTTCAAAAAAAATATTTTGTTTTTGATTGTTTGTAACCGCCTGTCAGCGCCAACATCCTAACACCAGGATCATGGGGTAGAGTAGGTCTAGAATCACTGAGAAGTTATCAAGGAATTAAAGTCCATTGGCTGAGAAATGTAGTGGCTCACATAGAGGCAGTGTGACCATTGATACCTTAGAAGCCCCCATGACAGGCGCCTCTGTGTTGACCACCAAGTCTGATGCCTGCGTCATTTTAAGGTTGATAAAGTTTCCTGATGCTCCTGCATCTATTATTGCATTCAACACTGCCCTTCTGAAGCCCACTGTGATGTCCTCATCAAACAATTATAGACACAATCAAAGTCTTTAAAGCTGTTCAACGCGCATACCTCATGATGATTGTTGCAATTGTGGAATAATCCTTTGATTAGTTGAATAATTAGTCATTGCTACCGCCCAAGAATATGAGAGTGGAGACAGCGTGGGTCTGATGAATCTGTCAGGGGACGTACGTGGCTAAGGACCTCAATGATGAGATTACGCCAGTGATTATCCTCAACTTTCTCCATTGTTTCCATCTGGTAGGGGGACAGTGCAGGAACCTCTGAATCTACTGGCATGAATACAGTGCCTGGGGCTCTGTATGATACATTACCAACCAAGTTCCTGAGACTTAGTGGTTTGTACTGAGTTTTTAAAAAACCCTAGGGCCTTCAGCTGTGAGGTGGATGATCCATGTGATAGGAAGGAGGTCTGGTCGCGTTGTGTAATATCAAAGAGGTGTTCTTCTTCCCCAAACCATGAAGGTGACATACAGTGTGAGGGCTAATAACCCCAGCGTACTAGAGGGGACATATTGATGATCTGTTTCCACCAAGAGGGTGTCAGGTACACTTCCCAATATGGATATTGTTCCATATCTGGTTCATTACCCACTTTTCCCTCCTTTTTGGATATGACGAGTACCACATTCTTGGGGGTGGAGGAGTTTGTTTATTATAATAGACGTGCAGTTTACAGTAACTGATTCTTTGGTAGATCATATTTCAGGACAGGCCTCAATTTGATGCGCTAGAATATAAGCCAATCAGAGTTTGGAATCTGTTGTACCATACCATGTGTTCCCACTCCTTTGTTAAAAGAATTATGGAATGCAGCAATGGCAATGTCCGCTTGTAGTTAGAGAGACTCCGCAAGTTGATGGAAGTCCTTAGTATGGCTCTCCAAATTTGTGGCCATTCCCCATTGATGGAATAATTGTTACAGGAGTGGTGGTCTTGATGCCAGAGTGGCCACTATGGACAAAATATTCATAAATAGTGAGGGAGGCGACTCCCACAGATACAAATTTGGTATAAGAGGGTACAGCCCATGTTTTGGCCTCACCATCCAAGGCGTCCAATAGTTCCAAGGATTGTTGATCCTCCTAAGCCTCAGTGGTTCTGTTTAAAGTTTCCCACAATTTGAGCTCCGCCAGAACTCTCAACACCTGGCGATCCACTTCTTCAGAAGGGCATAAAGTGGGCCCTATCATTGTTATGTAGCACGCTTAAGCACTTGAGGGGGTAATTGGCTGCGCTAATTAAATGAGCAGTATTTTTTGATGGCCTTGTTTAACGCCACCCATGACCATCAGGTCAAGAGGAAGAAATTAAGTCCATATAAGCTCTGTTTAGTTTTTGAAGAACCCAAGTTCAGCAGATCCTGGGCCAATAACATGATAGCTGTACTGATTGGCTGTGTTATTATGTCAGATAATTGACATGCAAAAAATGCTTGGCTTCCATTGGGGTATTCCAATAGTCACAATAAATCAGGAGTCCATAAGGCATCACCATTCTGATGATATGTAAATAAGGACCATGTGGGGACAAGTGCAGAAATTGTTGGTCTATTAACATCATAATCACTCTAACCAATAAGCTGGTCACTAAAACTAATCTTAACCATGCTTCAAATATGAGGCTGAACCTCCAGGGTCAGAAGGAGGGATTGTTCTGCCCATTTGTGTTTTCAGTCATGTAGGACTCCCGACTTGATTTGATATGAATCTGTTAATGTGTGGCAATAATGATATCATCAGGTTAATCCCAGCCATTTCACTTTGAGTAGTACTTGCCAGTATTTTGTTCCCGTTTCCTCCTTTATTAAAGCGAATTGGATTTAGTGATGAGTCAAACCACCCTCCTTGGTTTACATCTGGGCCATATTTCCAATCTATTTATGTTCATACTTTTTACTTAGGGGTGACAGATTGCTCTGTTGGGTTTAATCCCAACTGCGTCCTGAGATGTGCCCACCAGATCATCATTTCCATTTTCTTTAGAATCTGGATAAATCAAGTTGAGCGTCTGATAGTTCCATTATTTTTGAGATTATTGATAAAGATTCTTGCTAAGTGAAACCATCTTGAAAAACTTGTAGGGTACAACTTCCAAGGGGACCACGCTTAAAGAGGTAATAGCTGAAATAGCCAATGTGAAGGCCTCCATCATTATGATACAAATGAGTGAGAACCCTTCACTGGTGGGGTGGTTCCTTAAAAAATAATCAGACTTATGAAACTTACACAAAATATTTAAAGTAATTTAACAAAATAAAAGTTTTATTAATAATAGTACAAAATAACCCATCACTGCTTTTCTTTCTAATTACTATCACTTTTAGTAAATAATTCGATTCAGACAGTACAATTTGATAATCAATACCAGGTGAGATGAGCATGATTAATAAAGTAAAGAATTGGAAAATGTGGTAGATGGGAGCGGACCAGGATCTGCATCGCCCAAAGGTACCAAGCGCACAGGACCAAATTAAAATAGAAGTAAAAACAAAAAACCGAGGTGGTGCACCCCACAGATTTGTAATTTTTTAGTAAAGTACTGTAGTTACAGGGAAGTATCCCACTTGCAACCGCTATCATTGGTGGAACATGGAAAACATGTATTCTTAGGTGTAGAGACACTGACAATGTGGGAAAAGTTTGGCAAAGCCCAACTTAAATTATTCCCACATGAGGTGTACTTAACAACCCATAATATCTGCAAAGGTTGGGTGGATCTTAGGTTCAAAACAACAGAAGAAGAAATTGAAGCAGCGAAGGTCAGAGTAGAGCTCAACCTTCCCTACGGTCAGCATTTGGTATCAACCAAATGCACACATTGGACAAAATCCAAAGATATACTCATAATTTTTGATTACCATCTGACTACATTGGTGCACACAGTAGTCAAAAGACATCTCTGAGAAGTCTTGGAAGCCTACAGAGAAATTAAACAATTCAAGATGCAAAGATTCCAGATGATGCCAACCCTTAGCACTGGGAAGGCAATTGCAATAATTCCCTAAACCAGGAGGTAGTGGAGGATATCACAAAAATCCCCCACATTGCATTCTTACTATTGATGGAATAAAAACCCAACTATTCCGCGCAACAGTGGAGAGTGCGCCCCCATATGCAATCATTGCCAGGCCTTTGGGAACAAGATTCATACTTGTTGCATAAAAGAAGGCCTAAGAGAAATGGAGCTCTGTGAGAAAGAAATGTGCGAAGACGACTCAGAGTATGCCAAAATCACAGACATTACACAAGCATTCAATTGGGGAGAACATGGACGATATAAAATAACTAACCCAATTTCCCTGAAAGAATGCAAAATGGCCAAATAAGATCACAAGTTGGTGCGACCAAGGCAAAGGCCTCAGTTAAATCATTTATCTCGCCAGAACAGATACAGGAAGACATGGATGAACTTGAAACAATGAGACAATTAAATCCCATGGAAAACAAAAAAATCAATCCAAACTGGATGGATTCGGTGGAACCCAATTTGTAAGCAAATGTGGTAAAACAGGGGTTTGGCACAACCCCCAAAGTTGTGGAGCACAACACAAATTAGAAGTAAAAATCAACAATGGAATGCGCAAAATAAAAATGTGACCAATAATTGCACACAAGTACACTGTAACGATAATTTGAAAACCTACAAAGGCAAGAGAGGAGCAAAAACAGAGGTAATGAAAGGGGAAGAATACACCCCAACTCCTACTCATAGTTATGCTCTCCGCAGCAAAGATGTGTGGAAAGATTGAGGGAGAGGCAGTAGGGCTGGGGGGACCTGCTAACCGCTCCTGAGGCGCTTCAGGCGTCTCAGTAAAGATAGGTATGCTGAACAAAGTGGGATTCAAGGCCTTAACATCCCAGGCAAAAAATTTGGTCTCCTGAGAAACCTACCTTTGGCTATCCTGGCGGTGCAGGAAACTCACTGTTCAAAGGGAAAGGAGGAGGCGTGGGAAAACATGCTCCTCCCAACATTATACTTTTGGTCACAACACTGTAGAGTGATAGTATGTGCGAACCAAAACTTTAAATTCATAAATAAAAATTCATTCCTGAATGGCCGTGTATTAGCCATTACCTTCTAATGGCACAAAGAAGTGCACACAATAGCCAGTGTGTATGCATCAAACTGTGCAACAGACTGATGAGAGTTTTTAACAGCTCTAACAGAACTCCATATTCCAGCAAACACTTTTTCATAGGACATGAACTTCTGGATTAACCCAGATACTGACCAATGGCCACACACAACGGAGATACCATAAGAGCAAGTGGAACTTCGCGTGCTAAAGGCCACCATGGTACTATATGATCCACTATATAAACGGAAATCCCTTCTACATAACATGATATGCCCACATGTGCACAACGGTGTACTTATCTCTATGTCATGGATAGATCTGATACTTGTACCATTAATTATCTGACAAAAAATGCATAAATATAAAACTATAAAAATTGATTCTCCAACCATCAGCTAGCTTCAGTGTCCTTCACACCAGCGGAAACAACTACTTAAGCACACAGGTGGTGCAGAATATGCTCAGAAAATATAGCCAGCTCGGAATTTCAATCCTGGGTGGAGGAAAAAACCTCAACATGGGATTTTCAAATACATTTCTGTTTGGACCCATTAACCACCTGGGAAAATTTCAAAAAAATCAACAACACAACGGATTAAACACAGCATCAAGAAAATACAGGGCAGCTCTAGCCATCATCAAACACACCTTGGCAAAAATCAATCACCTGGAAAATAGTGTCCCACGCACAGGATATATCCCTGGATGGGGATGCAAATAGGCAGAGTTTTCTGCTTGTCTAAACACCCTGATATGCAAACACCAACACCAAATTGGGGTTCAATATAGAGCAAAAAACCTAAAAGACAGAGAAACTTGCTTGAGCTATTTTTTCTGTCGATTTCATGCCTGAAAAAGTATAATAGCCTGTAATCAGGTCTGACAACTGGACAAATCCATAGTAGAAAAAACCCAAAGAAGTTGCGTCCAAAGTACACAGGTTTTATACAAATTTATATAATTCCAAACCGTTCAAAGCAGCAAAAATTGAAAAATTCTCACTAACGCACATATTGACACTGTGGCTCAAAACAACAATTTGTTTAACCTAATATTGCATGAGGAATTATGAGAAGTAGTACACGGTGCACTAAGAGGGAAATGCTCTAGACCTGATGGGATTCTCTATAAATTTTATATAAAGCATCTTATTAACATATCTAATATTCTTTTAGCTTCCATGAACAAGTGCATTTTGGAAACATGCCTTCTACCTGGAGGCAAAGAAGCATACACTGTCACTCTGTTTAAAAAAGAAGATAGACTAAACCTATCCAATTGGCGCCCAATCTCCCTAACCAATACTGACACAAAAATATTCACAAAAATTATGGACAAATGACTAGGGGAAATTACCACTGATGCGTTTCTTAATCTCAATAAAGATTTGTATCAAGAAGATCCATATGGGACAATATTCACACAGTTGCAAATGTCTGCCAATACAAAGCCTCTGGAGCGCTTGTCTTTTTAGATCAACAGAAGGCATATGACAGGGTGAACTGGATCTATCTCAAGGCCTGCCTTCAAAAATATAAACTGGGTGATGTTGCTCACAGAGTCAGCCACCATATGGGCACAGAGCAGGTTTTCTAACTAACCCAGTTTTTCACATAGAAAACTCAAACAAGGTGACCCTCTAAGTATTCTACTATACAATTTTAATCAGGATCTCCTAATCTGGAACACAAACGCCCTTCTCAATGGAATTAATGTCTATGGCCAACCACCAGTCAAAATGATGGCTTTTGATGATGACTGCGTGGTGGGTATATCCAACAACCAGGATGCTCGCAGAATTGAGAAGATAATATAATAACTATCCATAAGCAACGCATCACTTAACACCAAAAAACGGAATTATACTCCTGGAGAAATATCAGACCCATTGGACGCCATCTACCATGGGTTGACAGACTAATACAACATCAAGACTCATCACCAGTCATAGGAGGCGAAGATCAGCAATTACCTCATGTTGGAATTGCAGATGACCACATAGTCCAACCCTTTGACTAAATATGAGATTTAATGATTAGGCTATAATTGTAGAGGGTTGGCAATAGTGGCTGACTGATGAGAATATTGTTGGGCGGAATCCCTGATGATATTAGAAGTTGCCAACTATGAATTATTGTTGGGAATTATCCCCAAAGATATTTGAGGCTGCTGAAAGATGATAATTTTGTCAGGCATCATCCCTGATGAAATTAAGCAATAATTTGATATTGGGATAATCCCCAATATTTTGATTATAGGGAATCATTTAGAGAGGAATGGATTGGAGTTTTCAGAAACTACCAAAACGTTCAAACGCCAGAGGAAGAGTGAAATCATCATTGGTTAAAACAATCAGTTTTGTGTACCTAATACCAATTGTCTGGTCCGCCAAATGACCGAGGATTACGCTGCTTAGAAAACCTAAGTCAACAGTACCTGACGAGATTTGGTGCCTAACACTAAGGGTCAAAACCAGTATAGGAGCACAAATATTCTCATCAGACAGCTGAAAAGCTGTGTGCCGATTCTAACTATAAAAACCCCAGTAAATTCCCTAATAAAATTATATTCAACTTGATATTAGCTTAGTTGTTAAACATTGGTTGTTTTAACAATACTCTTAAGAAAAGAGTGCAAGGATCAGATATCCTTAGGTTGGCAATATCAAAATCTCCGCTTGGCTCTGTGAAAAGGGAATAGGGAAAGTGTTCTCTACCAGAATATCTTCAAGAGGAAGAAGCACCAGTTTAGCGATGGACTTTACTCTCAAAGTGGCTTTTTGGGCAATCAACCATAATAATAGTCTTCATACTATTATTGCCCCAGTCTATCAAAATCACTCAGTTAATCAGCGCCAGGATCCACGAATCTGTGCAGTTGAAATCCAGGGCTAAAAGTGAGCTACAAAGCCCAAGGTTTTAACATTGGTGCTCACTACAGGGGGTAGTTGAGTTGTCAAAAGCCAATTTAAAAATAACAATGCCTTTTAAGAAAGAGCTTTGAAAGTTCTGGGCGGAATTACAGGCCATCAATGAGAATGTGCTCAGCTCAGATTCTCAGGATGAGATTAGTACATTGGAGGAGCATATGATCAAGATGGAGGAAACTCTCAAACAACTAGGAATAGTTAATAGCGACCTATTCAGAAAAGTTGCCTCTTTAAAAGTGGAAAGAGGGCGAACTCGTCAAGATAATTTTATTTCAAAAGACTGAATGGGAAGCGGATTGAGAATGCATCTGACTTTTCATGAGGAGATGGCGAAAATGACCAAACAAATAGAGGAATTGGAGAAATGCCAATGTGATTGTGAACAATTTGAGGCAAATGATGCCAAAGAAAAGGCAAGCAAAGCTCCAATTAGAAATACCTCTCCACCCCAAAATATGACCAAACCATTTGCTGGTGTGTTGAAATAACTCCTGAAGCCACTCCCTTGGCTTCTCGAGTAGCTGGGCAAGGATTTTCTACTTTTGGAGTGACTGAGAAATTTCAAAATATGCAAAATTGCCCACCTTTCACCAGGATAACGCCCCAGCGTTCTTCCACTTATTTGTGATGACCATGTTTGGCTATGCAGACTGACAAAAAGCAGTAACTGTAATGAACTGCCTTAGCACAGACTGCCAAAATCTGGTGCTTCCTCACCTCAATGGGGACAATTGGTCATACGTGGAAGCCAAAGCTGCCATTATGTTGGAGTTTGGAAGCCCTATTTGGATGGCAAATCATAAACAAGAGTTCATGTGTAATACAATTCTGCAAAGATGAGACCCTGGCTAGTTTCACCGACCAGTTTTTTATTAAGAAGCCCAGATCTTGGCAGGGGCAAAAGTGCTAGATGATTTCGATGCATGCATAGCCATGCAGGTGGCGCTTCAGCTCTACCGCAAATTGCATCAGATTATGGCATCAGCACTAATAACCAAAATAACGACCTCACAGATGGTGGACCATCTGAAGATGTTGGGAGCAACTTTTGATGCACCCAATCAATCTTATAACAAAATAACAACTGAGGACGATCACACTTTGGTGGAATTAGAAGATGATATTTTAGAAAATGTTGAAAAAGTTGTTATTCAGCAGAATTAAGTTATGAAAGGGAAAAACCCCAATGGATTCAAGTAGAAGAATAAATCAACTAGCCACTATTGGAAAGATGGAACGATGAGACAATTTGCCACCAAAAATTGGCAGAAGAAATCATAATAATTTGTAAATATTGTGATTCCTCAAGAGGAGGATGAAATTGCCCAAAACTTGGGAAAAGGCCTTGCAGTCTAGATGCAGAACTATCTAGCACTGCAAGAGAACCAGTCCCGCCAGATATCTATATTGAATAAAGCCATCAGCAGGACCAGCTTGGGTTGCAACTGGGTCCGCCGTGAGAAGCCCTGAGGCATTAGATGAGATCAGAAATGTGAGACGATTAATCCAGAGAATAGTAGATGAAGTCAGTTGATCTTAAATTAGTCATTTAATGAGCAAAACGTGATAAATACAAAAAATAGTATCTGACCCAGACGACTTTAGCAAAGAAAAACGTTACCAAATTAATCTGTGCGAATAGTGGATCATTTAACTATCTATCAGCAGATTTAATCAAATGTTTGAATTGGAAATTAAAGCCAAGAAATATGATTTGATCTAGATGAATATAGATAGAGAAAAACATATTCATTGAAAAAAATAGGATTAGATCCTGATGAATTTGGATTAAGAAAACGCCATTTGAACTGTTATATGGGTGGAAAGCCACATTTTCACCAATAATGTATTCAGCAGTAGAACCAGCTTTGGGGATGAGTGATGAACAATATTTATCTGACTGGCCAATGTCCTGATTAAATTTCAATCTCGTGCATTTGAAATGGCTTTTAAAAATTAAAAAAAGGAAAAAATGAGTTGGGCGCCTATGGATGGAGCTGTTCAAAATTATTGCCAAGTCGGTGAATGATGCCTATATGATCAAGAATACTGAGGATGGTCGCATAGTCAATAGAGTCCATGTGAAATACTTAAAGTATTGGACTTAGGAAAAAAGAATGAAATGAAAAGAAAAATAATAATAATAACTAAAAAGAAAAAAAGATGCATAAAAAACAAAAAAAGTAGATAATATTAAAACAATTTAATTCAAATAGTAATACATCTAGTGATATTCCCACCTAAAGAGCGTAAAGGAAGGAATAGTAGCTGGCATGAGTCCTGAGCTTCATCAGTATCAGAAAGGGCTAAAACTAGGTCCGCTGGAATAGTCCCTATCAACAAGATGTTGAGACCCATACTGGGGTTGGTACAGGTGGCAAGAGTGCCAACAAATCGTCCTGGGGTTTGTACAGGTGGCAAGAGGACCAACAACCCATCCTGGGGTTTGTACAGGTGGCAAGAGTGCCAGCGGAACCCATCCTGGGGTTTGTACAGGTGGCAAGAGTGCCAACAACCCATCCTGGGGTTTGTACAGTTGGACCTGTTGATCTTTTACAACCAATGGAAGATGGGACTGGCGTGGCATGATGTTGCAGGAGCCACTCTTGAGAAGAGGAAGCAATGGGTAGAAATCAAGGATATGAAGTCATTGAACTGAGCATAGCATATGGGCGTTGAGTGCAGACAGAGCTGCACTGTGCTAAGGACATAGAAATATGACAAACCAAATATGAGCTCCAGCTGAGACAGCTTCTATTCATGAGGGTTCTATCTTCTGTTGGATATCTGGTCAAAAAGGGGGATGTGTCAGAATTGCAGATGGCCACGTAGTCCAACCCTTTGACCAAATATGAGATTTGACAATTAAGTTATAAACATAGAGGGTTGGCAATAGTGGCCAACTGATGATAATATTGTTGGGTGGAATTCCCAATGATATTAGAAGTCGCCAACTATAAATTATTGTCAGAAATTATCCCTGATGATATTTTAGGCCGCCAACAGATGATAATTTTGTCAGGAATCATCCCCAATGATATTTGAGGCCGCCAACAGATGATAATTTTGTCAGGAATCATCCCTGATGAAATTAAGCAATAATTTGATATTGGGATAATCCCCAATAGTTTAATTATAGGGAATCATTCAGAGAGGAATGGATTGGAGTTGTCAGAAACTACCAAAACGTTCAATCGCCAGAGGAAGAGTGGAATTGGTATTGGCCAAAACAGTCAGTTTCATGTACCTAATACCAATTTTTGGCCTGCCAAACGCCTGAGGATTACGCTGCCTAGAAAACCTAAGGCAACAGTACCTAACGAGATTTGGTGCCTAACACTAAGGGTCAAAACCAGTATAGGAGCACAAATATTCTAATAAGACAGCTGAAAAGCTGTGTGCTGATTCTAACTATAAAAACCCCAGTAAATTCCCTAATAAAATTATATTCAACTTGATATTAGCTTAGTTGTTAAACATTGGTTGTTTTAACAATACTCTTAAGAAAAGAGTGCAAGGATCAGATATCCTTAGGTTGGCAATATCAAAATCTCCGCTTGTCTCTGTGAAAAGGGAATAGGGAAAGTGTTCCCTACCAGAATATCTTCAAGAGGAAGAAGCACCAGTTTAGCGATGGACTTTACTCTCAAAGTGGCTTTTGGGCAATCAACCATTATAATACTTTTCATACTATTATTGCCCCAGTCTTCAAATATCATAAAATAATCAGCGCCAGGATCCACGAATCTGCGCAGTTGAAATCTAGGGCTAAAAGCAAGCTACAAAGCCCAAGATTTTAACATCCCACTGGAACTTCCCCTCACTACCAAGCTGGCATCTGGACCAGTCCGTCACTTGAAGATATGGTTGGAAGCAGAAGGCTACACCAACTCCAGGATGTAAAATCAACTTTTAGATAAAATAACAAAATGCATTGCCTCATTAAATGGACATCAAACAGGTCTAACAGGAAGGGTCACAATAGCCAAAGCCATGATACTATCAATCATATGGTTTACAGCCCATGCAATTGCTTTCTCGCCGTCCTTTTTTAATACAATTTATGGCTTAATACAGGGATGGCTTTAGTTCAGCCATAATTCCCCTGTACGCCTTGAACCCCTATTTGGACCTATGAGGAATGGAGGTTTAGGGCCAACTAATTATGTAGAGCAAGTGACACCTTATACTAGGATCCTAGATGCTCAAGTGACTAGTTCAGACTTTCCAGATATACATTGGGCCAGAACAGCAAGATATAATTTCATATGAGTACTCCAATTAAGAAACCCAGATCATCCAAACACGTTAATCAAGTATCTGGCGTTTCATTCTACAGCCGCAGGACCACATGGCAATCCTGTACACCTTAAACGAATACTTCTAGCCATGAGAAGAGCAGAGTGGAAGATTCATATATGTGGCCAGATCAGTCACCGAGGAAACTTAAGACTAACTCACAGACAGGAAAACTTAATGGCCAAATATTCACAGATAACATAATAAGCAGAAATCCTGAGTACCATAGCCAGGATTGATTACCTGGATTATATGGATATATCATACAACCTGGAGACCCAAAAAAGAGTCTGGAGATAACACATCACTCACTACTTCAACCCAGGATATGGGCACATATGTGGAGATGCATGAGGAGAGTATATCGCACAGCAGAACGATCAAATGCTTCCCACTCTTCATGCACAATATGTGGCCAAAATATAAGCCTGGTACACCGTTTAGAACAATGTCCAACATAAGTAGCTATATGGAAAGAGGTCCTGCGCATATTCCGCCAAGACAGTGGACAATCATTTAGTTTGGCTAGGAACATATTTGCTCTCAACTCGGAGTCACTGATCCATCTATACCTATGGGCATTAATAGCAGCAATAGCGCTATGGACAATCTATACTATAGTACTGGAGTCGTTAAGGTTCAACGCCTACCCACCAAGAAGCCATTTATCGTTTTCACTACCATATGTTGAACGTTTCCAAGCATGGTTGTTTAGAAACATGACCCCACACAACAGAAGGACAATCAATACATGGTTCCCCATATGGCTCCTAAAGATTGTTCTTTCCTTCACTCATTCTGCATCCAAGGATAAGTCAGCATAGTCCCCTTTACCATCTCAAACCTGGTGGTCCTGGAGACAACAAGAGGGGCTTCAAACCCTCTGGGGTGTCTTTAACTATTCACAGTTAATTATTATTTTTATCCTCACTATATCAGAAGTGTACGTCCCCTGGTTGACCTTCCCCAAATAGTTAAAAATAGCCCAGAACTCTACCATCAGCAGATACTGGGCTCTTATGGTTGAAATGTTTTGAGGGGCGGGGACTGAGGCACATTTCTTACAACTGGGCGCGCAAATCTTCATAAAAATGCTGGGACTCTTTCATCATAGCTTAGCTTGCACATTGCAGGTGCCTTAATTTGCAGTTCCTGTTGCTAAATTTTCCACGTCCGTTGGGGTTCCAGATTGCCTAAGTGTATCTTTTATTTCCCAACAAAATTTTTCCCCATGGAGGGGTCATTGCCAGATTAATTTATGGGCTGACGTTCCTTTTGGGACTTCGTCTCAATCTGCCCAATTGTGCTCAAATATTCAAAGCAGATTTTTGCAATTTTAATAACATAAGTTTAAGAAAATTTAAACTTTTTAGAAAAATCCTCCCCTTCTGCTCTTTGACTTATCATAAAATCGAGATGAAGGACCTTAGCAGAAATCCACCATCATCAAGAGTGTGCCCTATTCTACTAATTTTCTTTTGGAAGAGTTCAGGAACTTCTCCCTTCTTTGATTGCAAAAGGGTGAATCAACTAATTTAATTTTTGGGTGCAGCCAAGATCCTTACAAGTACACTTTAAGCTTGAAAGTAAAATTAAACCTAAATCTTATTTGGTATCTCATTTGTTGATGCTGCATTAAAGTAAAGTCTCTAACACCTTAAATAAGGAGGTAAGAGTGTTTCCAAAAATTGGCTTTAGTAGAGGTGCAAGGGAGTTTTTTGCACATTTGGACATATAGCAGTTTCGTTAAAGAGTCATCTGAAGACATGAGAATCCCTAATTGATTCTCACTTTTTAATCTTATGATAAAAAATTGACTCCTACTTTTCTTAGATTTATTCAAGGTATGCTGACCAGGGGACAGACAGTACCGATCACAACACTCAAAACGGCAAAACAAACTACTAACCAGGTGGGAAGCAGAAACTGCTTAACCCACCATGGCAGAGGGTGAGGAGGGGTTGGGGGTTGGTTTTCAGAAAGACCCACCTCGATCAAGGGGTGTTGGTTACAGTACCAGATCAGAGCAGAGAGCCAGGGCGTTGGGGCATCTGCATAGTGGGGGCTGAGGTCAGCGTAGGAGTTTTCCACTTCTGCATCAAGATAATGATGGGAAAGTGTTTCAACAAAAGCTGCGAGGAGAACTTCAGCTTCTTTGCGGGCTTCAGGAAGTTGGGTGAAAAGGAGATACTGTGGTGGGTGATTTTGGCTGAGGGGTTGAATGAAGCAAGCGTTGCGACATTCATAACAGCGATTTCAGCATCATCAAATAGTTTTGATATGTCACTGCAGGGAGATTCAGGGAAGTCGGGGGGGGGGGGGGGGAAGAAGATGGTGGGCAGGCCATGCTGAAGCTGAGCCACTGACTGGGCCACCGCGGTGCGTAGTTTTGGGCAATGAGGAGAGGCCACCGCAGCTAAGGCGAGCTGGTGGTCACTTTGGAAGGGGGCTGTATTGGGTAGAGGAGCGAAATGGCGAGTGGTAGGGGTTTCATCAAAGTCGGGAAGGAAAAATTCTGCCCGACCATAATCGCCATGGCAGAGAGGTTGACCTGTATGCTTACTAATGAGGATATTACCTGATTCGTCAGTTTCAGCCAATAGATCCCATGGATTTTGGTTCACTGGAATAGTGGCATTTAAATTTGAGTGGGTAGGATTGGGCGAATGGGCAGCTGCTTGGGTGTGAGTGTTGGTCCAAGCATTGCTCTGATTGTCTGGCTTAGATTTAGGTGGGAGAGTGAGGATGGAGGTTTTGGGTGGGGCTGATTTTCCATGTGGGCCCACTGAACGAGATTGGAGGGTGGGAGGGGGCAGCAAAGTGCCCCATACTGAACCTCCAGAGGGGGGCTCAGAAGTTGCATCAGCGGATTTGGCCTTAGGGCACGCTCTTTTTGCATGGTTGATGCCAAAGCAGAGGGAACAAATCTGCCTACCATTATTGACCCGAGCCCAAAAGAAATGATCTGGCGCTGCAGCCACACTAGCGCGGGGTGGGATTTGTTGGGCTATGGTAGGGTGATGTGGTATGATGGTGGCTGTTGCACGAGGAGCAGCAAGGCGTTCTGCACCAGATGGAATGGCAAAGATGAGGTTGGGCTGAGTGCCATAAGCCATGAGCCCCGCGACCAACTGGTCATACAAAACCTGGGGTGGAAGGTGGGATGGGAGATTTGAAGGATACCACTAGCGTGGTGTCTGAAGGGAGGCGAGTACGGTTGTGGGAATGGGGGTTTTTTTTATAAATTAGAGGAGTTTGTGCTGCCGCTTCAGCATCCTCCTCAGATTAAAACCCAACGTCAAAGTAGCCCTTAAAAGGGCGGAAGTCTATAAAGCCAGCTGGCGCAAAGGCTGTAGTGGCTAGGTCAATAATTGCCTTATCGGCATATGGGAACAAACGCCCATAGTCCACTCTGAGGCAATAGCGGATAGCAGAGCGAGGGAGGGCGAGAGGATGGGGGCGAGAAGGGTGGACGCGCGCCAGGTGGAGCGCTAAGTCCCGTGGGGGACAAAACGGTTGGAAGCAGTGGGTGGGCTGTTTGAACCCATCCAAATGCGCTTGCCTGCAGGGCGGAAAACGCTAGGCGGGGGTGCACTGCTACCCCACACTGGGGTGGCAGGCGGCAGAGCCAAGGACATCAAAGAATAGGTTTTTGGGCAGATGGCTATAGATAAATAAATTTAAATTTAAAATCGCTCAAAAGTGACTTTGAGCGGTTAAAGAGAGTTTTTGACTCCTACTTTTCTTTATATCATATTTCCACCACCACTTACACGTAAGATAATGATAGTACAGCAGGTTTATAACTGCCATTTAGTGTTCATCAAGTGTATAATTACCAACTTGAAAAAAACCCTGTATTTTCAAGGTGGAACTGCATGTGAATTAACTCCTCTAACCATATTACCAGGTAAGTATTCTTTATAAAAAGTAGTCAGCTAGGTCTTGATCTAAGAAATTTTCTGAGGCACCTGTAACTAAAAATATATTTTTCCTCAAAAGGGAAAGAGAGAGTAGCATAATGCAATATACCCAAACTACTCTTAATTAAGATAGAACTTGCCTTCAACTTATTTGATAAATTTTAAGGCTTAATAATGACACCAGGTTCTGTATTTTCATTAACATGGGTATTGATAATTTTTATTCTTTAATACAGAAGTGACATACCTAACATAACATTCTGCAATATAATGTCTCATACATAAATATCTATCAAAAATTATTAGCATCTTAGGTGCAGCAAATTATGGAGTCTCTGGGGCGTGGGTTTATAGGTTATCTGATCTACCAATATTGGATTTTGGGCTAAACCTGCAGGAAATTTTGAATGATTTGTTTGTAATTACATAGTTATACTTAAAAATAGCATTATTAGTTTTAGAAATGGAATACTCAATATGATTGCAAGCTGAACATTATATAACATAGTCATACCACCAATGTTCCTTCCAACAAGGGCTCATTAATTAACTTCAAAAGGTATTTCTAAATTCTCAAATTACTAGATATTATACTAACTAAACTAAAGGTCAAGAAGCATGATTTACTGAAGATTCCGCCAAAATCAATAAGGTCTTTTTTTTTTTTTTTTTTTTTTTTTTTTTTTTTTTTTTTTTTTTTTTTTTTTTTTTTTTTTTTTTTTTTTTTTTCTACAAAAAAGGCAGTCATTATTAATAAAAAGTGTTGATTTTGGGGCATTATATATAAGAGTCCCCCATGAATGAAACATACAAGGCTAAATTGATAGAGACTTATAAATTAGTGAATGGAAATTCCCAAGGAAGCTGATTGTCAGGATTTGCCTAGTAGGTGTAAAGCTTCAACCTTGAGCTTTTGATGAAAATATTTTTATGCAATCTCAACCTAAATTTATTTATATTTATTGATTATTGCTTTATTGGGTCTAAGGCTCAGAATTATCATTGACATTATATTAAAAACATCAAACGATTTATAAAGTCAAAATGCCTCACTATATAATCTAAGATAATTCACCATTCAATGCTCCCCTAGCTGGTAGGAAAGAAAACTTTATTTTATATTTATATCGACTTATTCCTAACTTTGTTTTATATATTATATCCTCTATCTATTTGTTAAAATTCTCTTTTAATATAAAAAGGTCCTGGATATTAGATATAGCCCTTTTTACGCTGATTTCTTTATGAACTCAAGTCAAAGGTAACTTGAGTATATGGAATATCTCTTAATCATAAGGAGTGATATACATGCCAAGAATATACCACTTGAAGATTAAAAAAGATCCCCAATTATTTATTTAAACCATCATTGATTCTAGCTCTAGTTGTCAATTTAAGCTAAAGTGCATTTATCATTGCCTAGGCAGGAGAATATTACCTTTAAGAAAAGCCAAAGTTATAACCTCCCAGTGACAAAATATATCACCAGAAAGCCGCTGGAGCTAGTTCAACTCATAGTTTCTACCCTCAAAGGACTACTGATCTCAATCTGTAATTAACTACAACTGATACTTTTAACCAATTCTTCTAAGGTTACTCAGCAAAATCATACCTTTATGAAGATTGAATCATTTAGCAATAATAAGAAGAAGAGAGTATACCGTTGGATTCACTCAAAAAACAAGATTCCTTGACTTTTAATTTTATTGAATGTTACCAGTCCTACCAAAAACTTTAGATGAAGTGACCTACCACCTTGCCCATCTCCCAAATTTGTTTAATTAGGCTTTCAAAATCAAGGCTACACTTATAATTGAACTTCTGCTTAACAGAAGATTGTTCAAGATTTAAGTGAGATTAAACTTTAAGCTAACCTTACAGACCTAAACTAAGATTGCAACTCAAGACACGCTTTCTCATTTTAAGATCTATGATCAGTTGTCCGCTGTAAGACGCAAATTTAAAATTTTAAGTGAGCATGATAAATCTACTATCTTAAAGAATATAATTAATTTAATCATTTAGAGTGCCTCAACGACCTCTCCAGTTTCCATATTGATGCTCCTCGCTGCTCTGATGACAAAGTTAAAACATTTGCCTAAATACCTCGCCGCCCTATATATTCCCTTGTGCTTACACACCTCACTGTTTTGACATCAAAAACCCAACCAAAATGATTTAGCGCCCTATCCACTTCCCTGTACCAAAATCTCTTGATGTTCTGATGCCAAAGTCATAGCAGCCACCTCAAATGCTTCAGTGCTCTTTCTGGTTTAATGTACTAAAGCTGAAGTTCAATAAGAAAATCTTGAGCCTAATTTTTGCAGCCAAGACGAAGCCTCTCAATAATAAAATAATTCTTCCGCCTCTTTGCTTCCCAACTCTGAGTCTTACAGTTGCTCGAATGGGCCAGCCAAATTAAATGCTTTGACACTTAATTTTTTTCCTCAACTTAGGATACTTTAGTTCCTAATATTCACTTGGTTTAATTTGATCTGATTGGCCTTGAGCGTAAATCACTCTCTTTTATCGCTTTAATTTATTCTAAACCTTAGTATATATCATTATTATTTTTATACTGATAAATTAGGATTTACTTCCAATGTCATAGAAATATAATTCCCTAAAAAATCCTGTACAAACAAAGTAGTTTAAAAAAGCTACCACCTGAACGCTCTAAAACTTTAATGCAAACTATGCTCAAATTATCCTGCCTTCTCCTAACTGCCAAACAATTTCCCTCGTTTCTCTTTACAATATGAAGTTTTTGAGCCAATTCTAACTGCATTTATCTTCTCAACTATAGCCTTGCACTCTCTTTTTCTGATGTGGGCTCCACCTCCTCCAAATTGGCTATTGACTCTATAAACCCCAACTGCTTTGAGATCAATGGCAACATGCTCAGACCACCCACCATTTCTGAGCACGTTGTTGACATCTATAACAATGGTAAGATTGTTCACTCAACTATTGAGCCTTCTCATGGACATAAGGCCACCCTCAACATTTCCAAGTGGACGCTGAGTGTTCTACTTGTAACAGGTTGCTTCCTACAACCTTTAAGCAATTTTTGGACTCAGCTGCAGGGTTGGTTGAAGATATTCATGAGAATGCTTTACATGGCCTTTTTGGTGGTTTTGCTATGGCCCCCTCTACTTCATATTTACTCCCATCTACCTGAAATATCAGAATGCTGCCTATGCTCCTTTGTCCCTTGTCTAACATGATCCTTAAGCTGAAGCCACTGACTATTTTGGCAAAAATATATATTACTCTGAGAATTGTAACGCTGAACTTTTATTTTGGAACAAATATATTCAAATCATCCCTCAGTTCTAACGCCAAAACTAAGGTTGCATTCTTAAGTTTGGCCAAACAGAAAACTTCCCTTTACTTTTTTTGGCTCTTAACTTGGACCCTAACACCAGACGCCTCCCAATCCAAGTCTATATACCATCAATGCAACAAACTTACATCCAATTAAAATCTTACCCAAAAATTGGATGAAACTGTCTAACTGTGTTTAATATTAAAGCGAGGCCATAACCAAAGTCTCTTGCCTCTGGTGTCACGTCAATCAGGCATAGCATCTAAATGCTATCTTTTTGCTATTTCAACAACCATATTTGACCCTTTCAAACCAATGCCTCCTGATTGAAGTTCACCTATACTAATTATGATGGTGAACTTCTATTTAACCAATAATCCCACTGAATGGTTGTACAAACCTTTGCCAAAATCTTTTGACCAACTTTTTCTCAGAAAACTTTCATCTCTTAATTTGAAAGAGATGTCACATCACCCTTCTAACCTGAGGTTATGCCTATCCCAAGAAAGTCTCTAGTAAAGTTTCCTTTTCTTATATCCAGTCCTTCAGTACATATGCTGAGTTAGATCTTAATAGTCTTATGTGGAGTGAAATGCTAAACTCTTGGGATCCTCGCCTCTGTGAAAACAAGTTGGTCAAGCTGAACCAATTCAGAAAAGTTGCTGAAGAAAATGTTCTTCATACCACCAACTGCCGATATATCATGAGACTAAACCCATTCTTTCTTTCTAGGGCATAGCCTAAACCAAATACCTTGGGTTGTATCATCAAGCCCCAAATCTGGTAGTTTGGGCCCTATTCAGGATGGATGACACTGAAATGTTCATTACCACACCCATTTGAAGCTTAAGTGGGAAGTGCCAGGATTTGCCCTATAGGTGTGAAGCCTCGACCTTGGGCTTACTGATGTAGATATTTATTTTGACAATCTCAGACTTTATTTATTTATATTATTTATTGTTAGTGCTTTAGTGGTTTATTGTCAGAAAATAGTGTACTACTGACCAGGTTGGGGTTAGCTAATCATGAGATAGCATAATCAAAGAATTTAGATTTGTTTGACAAGGACACTAGAGGTGTCCAGATATGAGGAATGGTGGATATGCTGGTATGTTTTAGTACTAGTGATTTAACCCAAACGTGGGAGTTGCCATGCATCTTTATTTGTGAATGAGCCAAATAAAGGGATTATTAGAAATTCAAAAATCCTGATATAGCCCCTAAGTTATCAGCCTAAGAAGCGATATCAGAAGGTGAGGAAGCTTTGGGAAAACTTTTGTCCAGTACCCGCTTTAGCTGGCAGACCATGGAGGACAGCATAGGGGTTGGGGCTTGGATATGATGGTATGGGAGTTGCCTGCAGATATGATTTTAAAAGAGGTAAGTTGAAAGGCTATTCTTATAGACTAGGGTGGTAGATCAGAATTGATAACACTTTAGTAAATTAAATTAATAGTGCTTGTATGTTATAGAATACTTATATTGACCGCAAAGATTAACTATATTAATACCTTATTTATATATTCCATCCAACTTTCTGGATTTTCCTAAGCTTAATTTACTTTCTGGTGAAGTACTTATCTACTTTGGAGTATCTGGAATTGTACTTTGCATGTGATTTTGAAAAAAAACAGTAAAGGCCTAATTATCTGTGAAATTGGGTGGCAAGGCACTGCAGATAGTAAAAAATTGTGGATAACCCAAAAAAAGGACTAAAAATGAGGTGTAAACATAAAAACCTATTTCAGTATATAAACTATATTTTATTTCAATAAACATAATATGTAAAACTTTTAAAGTATGTACAGTAAAGAAGAAATTTTTGCTCTACATCTGAATCACTAAAATAACGAACAGTAAACAAGAAACAATATAGTAAAGTTTCAAGTATCTGCATTGCTGATCATCCTCTCGTGGATGATTGGGGCTTTACTGTAGTATGAATCGTCTCAGTCTCATTATGATTTTTGTGATAAATAGACTCATTTCATCACAATTAAGGTATGTTAAGCGATTAATTAAAACTAATCCCATTATAATTATACGTTTGGTATGCAATTAATCAATCTGTTTTAAATACATATTTTCTTGATCTGGTGGCTAATATCTGCAATCTCAGAAATTACATTCATGTTAGGCTTTATCCTGACACTTATGGCCCAAAATTATTATTGATAATAACTTAAAATCATCAAATGATCTATAATGCTAAAAAGCCTCACTAAACTAATCTAGGATGACTCACCATTCAGTGCTCCACTAGCTGGTAGGAAACAAGGCTTTATTTTATCCTTGTCTCGCCTTATCACTAAATTCTATTTTCCTATTATACACCTCTTTTATTAAGTAAAGTATACTTTATCAAAGAAATATTAAGGACATTAAATAATAGCCTTTTTATGCTACTTTTTTGTGAACTCAAGTTAAAGCTAATTTGTGTTTTAGAAGATCTCTCAATCCTGATGGCTGATATCCATTCTAAGAACATACCCTTTGAAGGCTATAAATACTCCAGTTATTTAAAAATTTAAAAATGCTTGAATTTACTTTTAGTTGTTAAAGTATGCTAAAGTGCATTTGCTATTGCCTTAGCAGATGAATATTTCTGCTAAAAAGAGTCAAAGAGCTTACCTATAACGTGATGTAGTATTTTACTAGGAAGATGTAGCTAGTTCAGCTTTTAAGTGTCTAGCCTGGTAGGACTACTGGCCAACTGTTTGTAAAATCCTAAAACTGAAAATCATTTGATTCAAGTTGTCAGAGGAAGTAATTAAACCAGTTTTTACTAATTAATCCCTTTTTTAAGAGGAGAAATGATGTTTTCATGACGTCAGACAAAAATATGGCTTGGGTCTGACCACAAAATTGTTATAAAATTTACACAAATGGGCGTCACGCTTGATGGATGCTAAAGAACTGATGGAACGTTTGTATGGAAGATAAAACTAATTGCTAGTCTTCCAGGAGGTGTTTTATACTTTTTTCAATTTTAAACTATGGTGAAGTTTTAAGAGTTATATTTACTTTATCTGCTGTTCTGGGATGAACGTTAACACTAAGTTGGCACCACAAGGGGGTTGACAAGGATGTTAAAAGATGTAACGTTGTAAAACTTAGAAAAATCAGAAGAAAAACCAGCAGATGTAAAAGATCCTAAATTTCCAGATACTTTCAGGAAGGGTAGGAAACCTCCAAATAGACATGACGAGAAAAACGCACTTTTGTATAAAGGTTAAAAAAGAAAAAAAAACGCCATGAGAAGGAGCATAGTAAACATTTCAAACGGCAAATACCCCTAATTTGCGCTCAAAAAGATTCCTACACAGAAAAGATTTATACAATTATAAAGAAAGCGGCTGGTTGTCTAATGTGAGAAAAGTGCCTGTAACTCCCCTGTGTTAAAAGGCGTGATGGGATTTAAAAACCAAAATCACTGGAAGCATATTCCTAAAATTATGGATACCAGGACACCAAGGATAGTTCATAAGCCAAGATGGTCAAAAGATGATTATATAGATAATGGTACCAAACATCAGGTAGACCAAGATATTAGCAATTTGGCTTTGATATCTGGAAGAGTTCATGGCTAACTTAAAATTGGAGTCTAGATTCTGAGAAGCTTTGTTATGAAGTGGCACAGACTCCACCAATGGCGGAAGGATTCAACATTTAATTCCATATTTATAAATTAAACTAAAAATTGAGATACCTCCTTGAATAGGTCTGTTGGGATTTCAATACAAATCAGAATTCATGTGTGTGAATGAAGTGAATCAAACCTGATCTGATGAAATAGACGGAAGTACTATTGGGGACAATCCTCACTAATTCCAAGCCCTCTCAAAATTGGGGATTAACCCCAAATGATGCAATCAAATTTCACTCGCCCAAATCCTCCTAACCTCAGTTTCAAACCCAATCCATGCGGTGAATGAATCCTATTTGACCAAGATTGCCAGCCTGCTACAGAATCCTAAATTGTTAATGAGTGTAGATCTTAGCTTGGACTGCTTGGAGTTATTGAAGAAACCTTCCTGATCTCACATATAATGATGTTTTTATGAAAATAAAGTCTACTCTCTTTTTGCCATTAACAATTTGGCCTAACTCTAAACTAATTAGGGGAAAAATACTTAAGATTTACCACTCAAGGAATAGTATCCTGAATGAAGACTTTTCAGCCATGAAAAGTAAAACTTATAATCCGATACCCAGGAACTTTGGGTCCCTGGCCTAAAAAATAAGGGATGAGTAGTATAACACCCACATCATCCCAACAAGGTCTGCGGCCCATGACGGTCAAAAATCTCACCTGATATATATAATCGAGGTCTATTAATTAGGAAGAAAACTAACTAAGAAGTTGTTTGAGATAATTGATGATAATGGAAAATAGGGATGAGACAGGGTCGTTTTGCTGTGGTACTAACCCAATTTTTCAATAACAAAAACTATTAGAGATGCTAGTAATATATTGTGAGTATTCTAAACTTGGGTTGTAGATTGTAGTGAATAATATCTTTCTGATAATATTATATCTAAAGTGATGCTCTAACGCTCATACAGAAATGTAAATAAATACTTAAAATTTGTAATTAAGGCTAATGTATGTCAATCCACAGCCTCTGGGGCACTTGTATTCTTGGACCAACAAAAGGCCTATGATAGAGTAAACTGGGAATACCTTAGGGCCTGCCTCCATCAATTTCGCCTACCCCACCGCTTCATAGAATGGGTGATGCTGCTCACAGAATCTGCGACAATGGCAGTGCGTGGCCCAGGCTTCCTAACGGAAGTAGTCCGCCCTCAAATGGGCCTGCGACAAGGGGACCCCCTCAGCCCACTCTTATACAACTTCAGCCTTGAACCACTACTGCGAAATGTGAATGCCCACCTCACTGGGGTCCATGTGCCAGGCCAAACCCCAGTCAAGATGATGGCATTTGCAGATGATTGCGTGGTGGGGGTGTCTAATAACAAAGATGCACGCGCGCTTGAAGCCCTCATCCAGGAATATTCCTGGGTAAGCAACGCGGCACTGAACGCCTCCAAAACTGAAATCATCCTCCTTAGTCAGTTTCAGAACTGCGGGCCCCAGCAAGTAGTTCCCAACCTGGCCCATCTGCTCGCCCACGTCCACGCCTTATTAACTCAACACACACCGCTCCGCTGGTGCTCCCCTTTGTGCCACGTCCTACCATAGGACCGGTGCGCCATCTGGGTGTGTGGATGGAGGCAGGCGGATATGCGTCAGCAGTAATGGAGTGCCATATACTGGACAACATGACGAAGCGAATCGCCTCTCTCAGAGCCCACCCTACTACCCTCACTGGCAGGGTTGTTCTTGCCAACTCTATGCTCCTATCCAAAGTCTGGTTCGGAGCCCACGCCATCCCCTTCTCCCCAAGCTTCTTCAAATCCCTGTATGCTTTGCTGCAAGGATGGCTTTGGTCAGGCCGCCCTCCACCAGTACAGCTAGAGGTCATGTTTGGCCCTCATCATCAAGGTGGCATGGGCCTGCTTGACTTCAAAGCCCATGCTGCCAAGATCCTGGGCACCTGGATCGCGGCCGTCACCGCTCCTACACTCCCATCCCAACACTGGTCCCGCGCGGCCCGCTCCAACTTCTCCCAAGCCTTGGGCCTCAACAATCCATCAAACCCCCACTCCCTGATGAAGTACCTCGCATCACACACATCAGCCACAGGCCCTCATGGGACTAAAACCCACTACAAACGAATCCTGCTCTCCATGCGAAGCACAGGATGGAGAATTTGGATTAGCGGACATACAACCTGAAGAGGCCGCCCCTCTCCTCATTTCACACAAGAGGTACAGGGGCTACCCATCCATGATGGCGTGATCCCCATTCGACCCCAAGTCCTATCCAGGGTGGACTACCTGGACATGATGGACATCCCTTATTCCACTGAGACCCAAAAGACTATCTGGAAGTACACACACCATCCTCTGTTGCAGCCTCAAGTCCGCTCCCATGTGTGGCGCTGCCTGAGGTGGGTGTATCGTACAGCTGAGCGCTCTAACGCTTTACACTCATCCTGTGTCGTGTGTGGCCAGTATGGAACGCTGTTCCACCGCCTGGAGAAGTGCCCCACCTCTAAAGTGATATGGCGCGTAGTCCAACGTCTGCTAAGCCAGAATCAAACGCATCCCTTCAGTCTGTCAAGAGATATGTTTGCTTCATCAATGGCCTCCCCCTTCCACCCTCCCTCCATGCTCTGGTGGTTGCAATCGCCATGTGGACTATCCACACGATTGTCTTGGACGCCATCGCTGGCTCCACCCCACCCTCCCAGAAGCTGTCCACAGATTCTGGTCTCATTTGGTGGACCACTATCAAGCGTGGATGTTTGGATATCTCCCACCGCGTCGCCAACAGCTGGTCTCCTCCTGGTTCCCAGTCTGGTTTATCAAATTAGACCCCTTCCTCCACACGTGCTCAATAGTGGCTACGGCCCCTTCACACGTTCCCTCCTCCTCCCCATAAGTGGCGTTCCCGCTGGCAACAAGAGATAGCATCGCTTCTCTGGGGTGCCTCCCTGGTACTAAGTTTATCTTTCCTGAGTCATATTCGGAAGTGTCCGTCCCATGGTTGGCCTTCCCCACAATAAATTTAGAATTTAAAACTTGTAATTAATATAACGTGTAACTTATAAAGCCATAGATGTAACATTTGTAGACACATCACAAAACTCCTTGGCACCAAGGTGGGCATTTTTAACCTAAATAGTATTAATCCAAGGTATGTATCAAGTCAAGCAAGGTAGTCAACATTTACCCCTTACTTTAGCTACTTCATGCATAACCTGAAATTTACACCAGATACTATGTCATGAGGCATGGAAGCAAGGAAATATCTGCCTTTAAGCAAAGACCATTTGTGAAGTCATAGTGTAAGGCTTCTTGAAAAGATTTTACCCTTAATTAACATGTCATTTTCATCAATTCTAGATACCTATTTTCCTCTGCATGTGAGGTTAAAGAGTACAGTAAATTTTGACTAGATACACCGTCAGGAAATATCTAATTCATGCTGAGTGGGATGGGCGTTATTATCCAACTAAAAGTTAAACGCATAATTATAGGGGTTTAGAAATCTTGGAAAACTTTTGGGTTGTTTTGAGAAGGGTGCTGGAGCTGCAATGGATCCAATAGATGCTTTTAGTGAAAAATAGGGTAAGGGGAAACACGCCCCTAAGTATCATAGTTTCAAATGACAAGAACTAAAGTCCAAATGACCACTGCCTCCCATGTTCAATTCTAGTACATGAACTTTGGGTAGTAGAAAATTATAACTGTGTTGGCGTTGCACACCAATGCTTAAACTGAGATAGCAAATAGAAAGGCGGTCCATGGCGTTACCAGCTTATCAGAACGCTGCACATGGAGGGTATCCAGTTTTTATCCTACTTTCCCATTAATTCAATTTCTCCTTAATTGGTGAGGTATTGTCCCCAGGTTGGCCCACCTCAAATAAAATTTAAAATCTAAAGTCTAATTTAGGAAGTGTGGTTAGCCAAGCAGGTAAAACTGCTTCCACCCCTAGTGCAGGTTCTGAGTTCAAAACCTGTACTGGCTAGTAAACATTCTCAGTGTGGTATATTCATCCCAAGGTCAACCCACTTCAAATAATTTTTTTCTTTTTTTAAAGTCCAATTTAAGTTTAACATGCTGGTGCCGCCACCAACTAACTGTGAGTTGGAGGTGAGCCTAAGTTTGCTATGGAAATTACTTTGCACATCCTAGGAGCCATTTAAGGCACTAAGAAACAAGAGATGGATGGTAAAATGCCCTATATCTAGCAAGAGGTTTTCCATTTTAACAAGAGCATTTTGACCACAATGCACATCATGATGCTTTAAAACGCTTTATAAAATTGGGAAACTCAAAAATTGTACATGATATTCTTTTATCTAATAGAACTAAAAAAGAAATATCAAGCTAACCAGTGCCCTCATTTTGAGAAACCTGGCCTTATAAGGGTAATTTTGTTTACCAGCGCTCTTCTTGGAATAATTACTCTTATTGGGTGCAAATTCCTGGACTTGAGATTTATAAGGAAGAGGTAAATTGCAAAATTATCAAATCAAATTGTGTGGTGAAGTATTAGCACGCCATGATTGACTGCTTTCTAATTAAGATACAAATATTATAAATTTGCATGTTGAGATGCGCTCATCCACAGCAGTCTAGCATTTGATTGGTACAAAAAACTTGGTAAGGGAACATTTGATAAAATAAATGAATGGGAGAGCCAAAATTAGCTGACAGTAACTAAGGTTCACAGTAAAATCATATGTATTATTGTGAACATAAAAAGGGATTTGGTATATCAAGATCCAAGAATGGTTCGGTGTATCCCTCCTTTAGGTTGGGACCACCTAGTGCTAAAAAAGATCCAAGAATGGCGAAGTTTATAAGTTTAGAAAGTTTGGTAAAAAGGGCGGTGGTATGAGAGAACTTTAACTGGAATAATATCTACCATTTGGCTGTGTAGTTAAGGTATTTTCTACAAAAATAATAATACTCTCAAATTAAAAGCAGCTAGCGGGTTAATAATAGGAGATAACTTTGATAAGAAAGAGGGTAGTACGCAAAACCTGTCTCATTGCCTTTGGAGTCAAGCCTAGCACCAACTCTTACTATTAATGGAAATAACATGTCATATTTTTCTGTAAAGTAATTGAAGGAGCAGAATTTGTGAGAGTAAATTGGAACAGGCCATTGCATGGTATAAAACTATATGAGACCAAAGAGGCGCCTGATACTGGATGGGCCAATCCAACCCAGGTTCAGGGTATCAGGAGACCATGAGGTCCATAAAGTTTTCATCTGCATAGTATTTAGAAGTATATTTAATATCACTGTTGAGAATAGTGATACTAAAAGTGGTTAACTTTTACTTTAAAGGCTGATATTAATTTGGTTTCTTATCTTATGAATACAATAAGCTTAACAGATGGTACTCTTAAGAACTTGTATACTGTCTTTAATTATCTATATAATATCCCTGTATCTATGGCACTATAGCAACTTATCTAAGATCCTTCTGATTTAATTATAAGCTCAGACAACAATATTATAAATAAAGGCTTTGATATTTTGAGCGTTTACAATATAGGAAACAAAAATGTACTTAACTCAAATGATCTTTCTTTCTTTGCCAGATTCAATGGTAACTTATATGACTACTTCTGATATTATTTTGGAGCTTCATCCATTTTTTAGCCCTCCTTACAAACTCCTTTTATCATGGCTCATGAGCAGGGCTTCATGGGTGTACTCTCTGCACTGGAGGCATCCTATTGCTTGTCAGCTCCAGTACTACTTTTCTGTGCTTGAATCCATTCAGGTATTGTCAGGTGCTAAGTCATCAATATATGTCATATACCCATTTTTAGGTGCATTATAAATTTATGATAATCTTGCCACTTGATCAAAATACACATGTGCTCTGGCGCTGTAATTTGGAACAATAAACATATAATAGTATTCATCAATTGAAATATTACTTTCTTTAAAACTAATATATAGTTCTAATTGAGCCCTGTTAAGTGGCCCCTCAAGATTGAGTCATTAAATTGGTATGATTTGTAAAATTGGCAGAACATTGCCTCTGATTTTTTTGTATTTATTATGAACGCATAGATTTATGATGCCACATTGCCTTACTTTTTGCATCATAAATAAATAAAAATAGATTTATGGAGCCTGGTGGTCCATAGAGTTCCTGGCTTATAATACACCGCACATGGAGGTTTTCCAGATTTTATCCTCCTTTCCCATTAATTTGAATCTCCTTCATCCTTCATTGGTGTGGTATCATCCCCAGGTCAGCCCATCTCAAATAAGATTTAAAAATAAATTTATGGAAGTTCATCTCCTCTTTAATTATGTAATTAATAGAAAATGGTCATAACAGGGGATGATGCCCTAATGGTAGATTATAGACTCTTTAAACACTGCCTCCTGAGTTCAATTAAGGTACTTGACCCTCTGGGTAGGGGACGATTTTATACCTATGTTGGTGTTGCGCACCAAAGCCCCAAACCAATATATCAAATACAAGGCGGTCCATAAAGTTCCTGGCCTATCAGAACACTGCATGTAAAGGTTTACTAGGCTTCCTCCTCCTTTCTTACTAATATTTATTTCCTTATATCAGTGCGGTAATGTCTCCAGGTTAGACCACCTCAAAGAGGTGAAAAAATTAGTAAATGGTCATAACATCATTCAATTTTTTAGTATATCAAATCTATATGCTTAGGCACGCAGCTTAAGAATTCCAAAAACAATTTATAATAATATAATTTCGATAAATAATCGCTTTTCTTTCTTGTAACAATCACTTTAGTTACTACAATTTGATTCAAACAGCAAATTTGGATAATCACACACAGGAAAGATGGGCGACTTTAATAACAAAAATAATACAACATCGGCAAGTGTCATGGCAAGCGGTGCACTTAACGGTGCAACTAAGGGCAAGAAACGCCCTGGAGGGGGACCAGGAACCCAAGCTGTAAAAAAATCGCAAACTCAGACACCATCTGGGTTTATGGTATTTACTGTAAAGCACGCGCAATACATGTACATTCAATTCAACCAACCTTTGTCAAAGGTGGAACATGGGATCAGACTCATCCTTGGGGATGAGTCACCAACTCTGTGGGAGAAAACATGTGAGGCACAGCTCTCACTTTTCCCTCATGCGGTGTATGTAGCCACCAACAACATGGGCCACAGCTGGATCAATACTGGTTTAAAAACAGCAAATGAATCTGATGCCGCAGCAAAAATCTGCGTGGAAATTGCCCTCCCTGAGGGCAAAAAAATTGTGTGCACCACACGCACCAGATGGAACAAAATGAAAACTTTGTTCATCTCCTTTGACTCGCTCCCCACCAACCTTCCTCATAAGGTAATCGAGGAGGAGCTCTGCAAAGGTCTTGTGGCCTATGGAGAAATCCAACAACTCAAATTACAGCGATTTCACTTAATGCCCGACCTGTGCACGGGCAAAGCTATCACTGTAATCAACCCCTTCCCAGAAGTGGAAGAGGATTTATCCAGAATTCCCTGTGCAGCAGAATTTTACTTTGCAGATGGGGGCCAGTCAGCTGCATTCTGAGTTACACTGGAACGCGCACCACCCATTTGCAACCACTGTGGCTCACTGGGCCACAAGGAACATGCATGCCCTGTAAAAGAGAGCTTAATAGAAAATGATTTTTGTGAAGAAGCTATGGACGAAGATAATGAAAACTTTGCCAAAATGACTGATGGCCACCACCCATTCCGCTGGGGTGAAGATGGACTATACTCCATCGTGGACCCAGTTACAAGTAAACAGCGTAAAGCAGCACAAAAAGCCTGCAAGAGAGAAGTGGCTGAAGTGGCGGCACATGCAGAATCTGCCATTAACCACGGACAAATTCAGGAGGATATTTTGGATATTCACCGAACCAACAAATCAGAACAATATGCCCAGGTCAAAAATTTTCACAGTAACCAGACTGAGCCACAAAGCGTCATCAGTCATGCACATAGTGAGGAACAATGCAACCACAATTTGGGTGAAAATGCGGTGCACAGTGTAACAAAGTTGAACCTCAAAAATATAAAATCCAATCAACAACCCGCATCAAATCAACATGAGACCTGTGCAGGAAAAGTTGACGCAAATGCAAAAAACTGCAATTCCCTTGAATCATTGGGTCAGATCAAGGGAACTAACAATGGCAGTGAAAGAGTTGGAGTACAGATGCGGAGCATGACCAAAATGAGCTGCGGTGGTATAGGGCCAGAGGGTCCTCCCAACCGCTCCTGAGGCGCCGCGGGCACCTCAGTGTCAATAGGGACGTTAAACATCACGGGAGCCAGGGCTCATATGTCATAAGCCAAAAAGCTGGCATTCCTGCAAAAACCTCTTGTAGACATCTTGGCCATCCAAGAAACCCACTGCCTACAAGGGGAAGAAGAATCCTGGTCAACCAGGGTTGCACCATCACAATCAGTATGGACGTCTCACCGTGGGGTGATAGTCCAAAACAACAAAAAATTTTAAAATTACAAATTCATCACACTTGCACGGTCGAGTCCTGGTAGCAACTATCACATGCCAAGATGAAATAACTTTGTTAGCATGTATCTATGCACTGTGCACTGCAACTGAGAGAAAACAATTTTTTGAAAAAATTTCTACTCTCACCCTCCCACCAGATATCATCATGTTAGGCGATTTCAACTGCTGGGATAACCCCAATACAGATTGATGGCCTAATCCCAGGGGATACCCACCTGGAATATTGAATATCGCACAATGAAGGCATCTCTTGGCTTACAGGATGCTCTTCCCCCCAATATACCAATCCTTCCCCACATGATGAGACCCAACATATGCGAGGGACAGCTCATATCGATGAGTCATATTGACCACATCCTCATCCCATAATCCCACCACTCAAGAATCTCCAAATTTACAACAAAAAAGATCAATTTTTCTGATCACCGATTAGTTACAGTGCAATTAGCACCAACCCAATCCCACACACAGGTGTTGCCTTGGAGAAAGCTTCACCCAAAAATAAAAAATTGCCTGAGATATCTGACTGGGTTAAAAAACAAGGCTACAAACCCAGAATTCACAGCCCATTCACTTCAGATCCCATCGGAACATGATAAAAAATTTCAAAAAAGATTTAATCAACAAAACCTGACATATTGCATCACGCAGGTACACCGCAGACACAGCCACAATCAAGTGTAACTTGGCAGAGCTAGACCACCTGGAAATAAATACTCCAAGATCTGGCTATAGCCCTAATTGGGGACGCAAATGGGCAGAAATTTCAGCCCAACTTAACAATCTCATCTTCAAACACCAACACAGAATCAAAGTATTGAACAAAAGTAAGTTCATAAAGGAAGGTGAAACTTGTTTGACGTACTTTTTCCACCAATTCCACTCCCGTGGAAACCAGCCCACGTGCACACAGGTCCACAAGACCAACGGCACCATGGCAACTGACCCTGAGGAGGTCAAGGCAGAAGTACACTGCTATTACACCAAATTATATCGCGATATGCCAACAGATCCACAAAAAATTAAAGAATTTATTCAAACTGCCAAGATACAAAGTACACCACCAAATTACAATATACTATCCCTTATTACATGGGAGGAGATTTGGGAAACAATTCGCGGTGCACCACGTAGGAAATGCCCAGGGCCTGATGGGATACCCTACAAATTTTACAAAAAATATTTTCAACAAATTACCCCCTCCTATTGGCGTCAATGAACCAGAGTTTGTTGGAAACACGCCTATTACCAGGAGGCCATGAATCCTACGTTATAACCTTGTATAAAAAGGGGGACAAGTTGGACCTGGCCAACTGGCGCCCAATTGCACTCTCCAACACTGACACAAAAATTCTAAAAAAAAATTTTAGCAGCCAGATTAGGCGCAATTGCCTCTGAAGTCCTGTCACCCAACCAGCTTGGGTTTATACCAGGGCGTTCAATCTGAAACAACATACACCCTGTTGCAAACATTTGCCAATCCAAAAGCAAATGGTGCCCTGGTCTTCTTGGATCAGGAAAAGGCGTATGACCGTGTTAGCTGGCCATACCTAAAAGAATGTCTACATGCCTTCAAACTCCCACCAAGATTCATAAACTTGGCGATGCTCCTAACAGAATCTGCAACCATGGCTGTATGCGTCCCTGTATTTCTAACAAACAATATCAAACCACACAGAGGGCTCAAAAAAGGGGATCCCCTCAGCCCACTGCTATACAATTTCAGCTTTGACCCGCTCCTCCAAGTAACTGACTCACGTCTCATGGGGATAACCGCACAAGGACAACCAACAGTCAAGATACTGGCCTTTGCAGATGACTGCGTAGCAGGTATAGCAAACAATGAAGATGCCCAACAGCTGGAACACACTCTAGAGGAATACTCCAAGGTGAGCAATGCATCGCTCAACAAAAGGAAGACAGAAATCATTCTCTTAGGCAAATACACAAACAATTGGGCCACAACATCAGAACCTCACACCAACAATCGAAGAAAAAACCCAATTATTTTACCCTTTTAACACCTTACACCACCACTCCTGTCCGACACCTTGGAGTCTGGCTAGAATCAGGGGGATATGCTAATGAGACAATGGAAAGTAACCTGTTACAACGGGTATCCAAACGCGTAGTCTCCCTCAAGGGGAGAACCCCAGGACTAACAGGACGAGTTACAGTTGCTAACTCGCTCATCCTCCCAATACTGTGGTACCAGGCCCATGTGATAGCCTTCTCACCTACCTTTATAACCTCAATTCGTGCGCTTATCCAGGGCTGGCTGTGGCCTGGCTCTCACCCTCCTATACGGATGGAAACACTATTTGGCCCACGCTCAAGTGGAGGAATGGGACTAATAGATTTTGAGAGCCATGCCAATCACATCCTAGGTACCTGGATAAGGGAAATCCTTGCTCCAGACCTCCTGCAACAACATTGGTCCAGAGCAGCAAGGACTAACTTTGCACAGGCGCTCAAATTAACCAACCCACATAGTCCACCCAGACTACTTTCATACCTTGCCAAGCACCCTACTGCAAGGTCCGCATGGAACCCCCCTCATTTCAAACATATCCTCTGAACTATCCGCCGTATGGGATGGACCATAGAGAACATGGGTACTATACAGGGAAGGGGACGACCCAGCCCCCAATTCAAATTAAGAAACCCAGAAGACCACCTCCAGAGGGATATGCTCGCAACAACCCCAAGCATAGCTAGGATAGAATATCTAGATATGCTGGACATTCCCTATGATTTAACCACACAGAAAGCAATGTGGAAAATAACACACCACCCACTCCTACAGCCAAGGATAAGAGCAAACGCCTGGCGCTGTTTGAGAAGGACCTATAGGACGGCGGACCGCTCCAACTCCCTCCACAAAACATGTGCAGTATGTGGAGGGGAGGGATCCCTACATCACCGCCTAAAAACATGCCCCCCAACCAAAGCTATATGGCAGGAAGTCGCACGCCTGCTCAAGATTCAAAACGAACAGGAATTCTCAATATCAAAAAGTATCTTCATGCTCCAGATCGAGTCACCAATCCCATCTACCCTCCGCTCCCTAATAATACCCATTGCAATGTGGACAATACACACAATTGCATTAGATGCGTTCAAGGGCACGGTCCCAACCATTCATGGGATTATTAACAGATTCCATGTCCACTTACTAGAGCACTTCCAAGCCTGGCTCTATGGATATATGAGACCAAGACAAAAAGCGCTCATAGAATCATGGTTCCCACTCTGGTTCCTCCTCACAGACCCTTTCCTTCACATCTGCTCCATAGCAGGGGAAACCCCCTCGGAGTAGTGCACCAACCCCCATACCTAGCAGTCCCGCTGGCAACAGGGGTAACTTGAGTACCCTGGGGTGCCCAATTTTTATATTTGTTAGTTATTCTCTTAGTTTCACATATATTCGGTAATGTCTGTCCCCTGGTCAGCTTACCTCGGTTAAATAAAATAATTTCAATAAAATGTTTTAAATTCACCAGTTTTTAACAGTCAATTTATGGAATCTTGATTAGAAGGGCACATTTAACAGAAAATATACTGATCTTGTTTATTGGCAGAGGTCATAAGAGGGAAGTTTTGGGCCATCAATATTTAGATTATCAGCTGATTCTTTTGGATGGGGGAAGACAGTACATCGTATTTAAGAGCTTTCACTATGCTCACCTGCTAAAGTGATACTTTGGGAAAGTTAGGGACCAATGACACAAACAACCTCTTGTTTGTGAAGAGAGAAATGTACTTTTTTTCATAGCTCAGACAGTGGTAGATTGGGGGCAAGAACCAGTTGTGCCTTCTGGAGCCAACACCATAACACTGGCAGAAATTTTTTTGATTGTTTTTGTTCACTTGAACCTTTAGATTGGGGTCCTTGCTAGGATGATAATTGAGAGAGTTAGACCGATAATAACAGATGTTTAATTACTTTTCTGATGTTTTAATATCTTGACGTGGTGTGGAACCAATAGCTTGTTACAGATGGAATAAAGCCTTAAAGGCTGCCGGCAAATGGTCCTAAGATGAGTGTCTTGCAAACAATGGATCCAGTGTTGCTCTGAGTACTGAAGTAACAATATCCAGGAGTAGGTCATATGGGACTGCCAAGCTATGAACGCCTCTATGAGTGCTCTAAATCTGGAGTTCTGGGCCCAGGGTGAATAGATGCAACAGACACGCAGTTCTAGACTCTGTAAAGTGCACTGACAAAGCCTTGATGGTGAGTAAGGGAGTGAAGTTCTCTGCTTTATTGCCTGAAAGTAGTTTACCCTGAACCTTAAGGTGGTCATCTTTATAAGTATTGTCCAAGAAAGCCACACTTTTTGTGAATCTATGGAAGGTATATATTGAGATATGCTTGCTGAAACTTCTAAATTGATGTTCCACCAAGACATCATAAACCTTATTAGCCACCTCAATGGAGGGAACATGAGAAATGTAAACAGCGTTTGAATGTGATTTTTGGTAACATCCATTAAGGGTGGTTGAAGAGTGGCTTATCATGCTACCAATGCCTGATAACAGTGATTAGGGAGTAGAAAAAATTGACCAAACAGAGAATGACAAGTTTACTGGGGCATGTAAGTTCTTTGACAATAATTAAAGGTTGCTTTACCAAATTTTAAACAGGAGTGTTTAGAGTGCTGTTTTTATGGTGATTAACTATGTCAAGGATATAGCTAAGGGTGACAAGGTTGGTCTCAAAACCATGACGTTTCATACCCTGTGGATGGCCCAGAAAGCCATAGGCATATCCATCCAAATAATGTCTAAGTATGAGGATCTTTGGTGAAATAGTATAGGTAATAGTCAGTAGAGTACTAAGTGCTTTCCACAAGCCAAAAATCTATAATAAGGGTAAATCACAAGCCTTTTGGATGTAAAATTCATGTGTAGGAGGGATGGACAAAAATTTGACCTGAGATTGTTTAGTGTCAATAGTAGAATTCAAGATAATTATAGTAACAAAAATGAGTGTATTGCTTGAAATTTTGTAAAAGTGTTTACTTTAGTTTCATCGTCATTTCTGAGTTGCTATCAAATTAGCATAGAATTCATAACATGATCATGGACAGTGTGGTCAACAGATTGGCGGTTATCTCTAAGTTATTTTTTTAAATATAAACATAGTGAATGGGCGGTATTCATGTAGAACAACGTGACAATCAATTTATTAAATTAGTTACTATACCAATTACGATAAAACAATTTCTTGGAAAAATAGACCTATCAAAGGCAGCCACCTTATATACTAGAAGAGGATGATAGGGAACAGCGCAGCAATGCACCTGGGCATGTTAGATGGACTCTCAATGGTTAATCTAACTAATCTTTCTATAGTTTTATATGATTTGTCTGGATTGGTAAACCAACATAGTGCAAAACTTTTTTTAAATCAGTGGGTGACACAGCCTTTCAAATTGGGAATGCTGATGTGATTTAAGTAATTACTCTAATTTTTCAGATATTATTGTAGTGCATTTTGAATTTTTGATGGGTACTTTCAAGGCGTTTGAATTGCTCAAATCAATAATAAATTATATCAGGCTATTCAATCTGGTATTTTGGGGTTTGGATGGGCTGAAATACCTGACTTAGGGTTGTGTGTGATTGTATTTATTTGAGGCAAGCAGACCAGGGGATAGACATTACCAAAACTAAAACTAAGCTAAAAACTAATGTAACTACTTGGTTCAAATAAAACGCCTTAATGTGCGGATTGAATGCAATGTTTTTAAAAAACAACCAACCAGGTGGGCAGCGGGAACCACTTATCCCTCCATTGCAGAAGGGGAGGGGGTCGGGGGGCTCATATTTGGCAGCCTCTTTGGCAGCAGCTTCTTATTCCCATAGTAGAGTGCATGTCACAGCAGACAGTAATGGCGTTGGGGCATCTGTGGCATGGGTTCGATATCTCTAATAATTGGGATTTTATAGAAATTTCCAGCTAGGTAAATGGCATTGAGATTTCAGTTAAATCCTTTTCAGCTTTGATGCAGGCATCTGGGAGTTTAACAAACGTGGTAATGTTGGCTCAGGTTATTTTTGCTTTTGGATTTAGTGCTATAGTTTCCACGTTTTGGATAGCATCATTAACTTTTTGTGTAGCTGGTTCACTGTGATTTTACTTTTTGGAATTAGGGTTGTGGGATAAAAGGAGGTGGAATTCCTCCTGTGAGCTCACTACTGATGTAGCAAGAACTTTGTGCAGGGGACGACAATCTGGTGTTGCAGCTGCTTTGACTGCAAGCTGGTGATCACTGCAAAACAATTCAGCATTTGGCTGTGGGGTATATAGTTGAGGGGGTATCTGGCGTCCCATTCTGCATTAACAAACCACTCAATTTGCAGAGATAGTTATTCAATGAACTTACCTGATTCATCAATTTCAGCCAATAATTCCCATGGGTTTTGGTTGAATTGGATTGGGGAATCAGCATACAGTTGAGGTTTGGTTGATTCATTTGAGGAAGCATGGGATCAAACTGGGATCCAATCCAATGCTTGATTGAAGGAATTATTTGTGGCATTGGGGCGAGGAGGAGGCTGATTGGTGGCTGCAGGTATATCTGCAGCTTCCAGTTTTGGGGGTGGGGGAGGTAGGATTGACCCCATATCAGAACTTGTACAGGGTGGGCAGTGGATTGGAGATTGGCAGATGAGTTGTCCAATCCATCAGAAGTGGTTAAGGAGGGGCACTTGCGTTTAAAGCGGTCCAACTCAAAACATGATGGACAGATCATCTGCCCACCCTTGATGTGGGCCCAAAATGGATGGTCAGGCGCTGAGGAAATAATGGTGCATGGCAGAATTGACACTGCGATTTTATTAAATTCAGGGCTGATTGTGGCATATGCCCAAGTCTCAGCGAGTCGTGTGGCCCCATTTGGGACCACAAATTGTAAAATGGGGTTGGAGCCATAGGCTGCCAAACCATCCATCAGCTCCTGGTGGAGCACTTCAGGGGGAGGTGGGTGGGCAAACCAGCAAACTGAACCACCAAGGTGGTGTCCGCTGGGAGCTGAGTCCAAGTTGTTGGAAGAGGAGTGCCCTGGAATACCAGGGGCACAGTTGCTGCAGTGGCAGCGTCAGCTTCACAGGTGAAGCCAAGGTCAAAATACCCCTTGTAGGAGCAGAAATCTATAAATCCGGCAGGTGTCATCACCACGTGTGCCATTTTGATAATGGCTTGGTTGTGGTATGGGAATAGTTTCCCATATTAAACCCTTAGGCTGTAGCGCATGTTGCTCCAGGGGAGCACTAGGGGCAGCAAGGTAATGCTTGGGTATGAGCAAGGTGGGCGTCGAGGTCCTTGGGTGAGACAAATTGTCCCATAGGTTTGGAATGACTGGGTGAACCAGTCCTAGCGCGTTTTCCTGCCAGACAGAAAATGGGGGGGGGGGGTTTCGCCGCGCTGCCCCATGCTGGAGCAGCTGGCAGAGAATCTGAGGACATCAGAGCAAACTAAAATGGGCGAATTTGATTTGTCTTATTAATTAAAGTACTTTGCTCAGAAAGTTACGCTGAGCGGAAATAATTGTTGTGTGATTGTTTTGTTCTTCTTTGGTGCACTGGAGGAATGAAGATGCATATGGTTATATGAAAGGGAAGGCGCAAAAAGGTATTATTTAGCATGATTGAATTCCTTGCTAAATTTCATTGATCTTATAAAGAAAGTGAGAGATGAGAGCATGGTTAGACAGCCAAATCTGTAAGAGGAAAGACATGATCTAGAGCTCATCCATGCGTGTGCTATGTCATTCTTCTACATTAGAGGTGGGTTTGGGGACTAGGCCTCTTCTTTGACCTGAAGGGGTGGAAGGCTCTGTCCAGATGTAGGGGTTCCACCTCTGTACTTGCAGATCTCAGGTTCACCTGCGTGGTTGCTTATGTGACACATCATGATATAATCTCTAAATTCTGAGCAATATGCCAATTATTTGAGACTGTGGATGCAGCACTACAAAAAGCTCGCTTGTTTGTGAAGATGTTTAAATTTGTATTATATAAGGATTAGTTCAATTTTTCTAGGTATGTACAGAAGGACAGTAAAGCCATTGCTAAATCCAAGTTAGAAATCCTCCTCTCTTGGTCTAACTCCATGACTCAGAAACAGCTGCGTATCTTTCTTGGGTCAGCCATTTTCTTACAGAAATTATTGCCAGTTATCTGAACTCACTTCACTCTTAACCCGCTATTTTGCAAAAAAGCGTCACTTAATAGGACCAATTAATTTAAAGGATCTAATGAAATAAAGGAATTTATACTACTGCGCCTGTTCTGTGCCATGATGATGAAGAAAAGCCCTTTAATGTGGCTTGTGAAGCCACTTGCACAGCTGTGGAAGAGGTCTTGTTAAAAGTGCACAATGGGAAAGAGAATCCATTGGCTTAATTTTTAATGAGCTTTTAGTGATGTGGAGCATGGTTAAGCCATCTAGTATAAAGAGTCAATTTCATCTCTTAATTTCTAAACTTTTATTATCTTTTACAAGGAGCTAGGCACAATGTAGCTGCGTGCACTGACCACAAATTAATTCATCAATATGAAACCCTAATAAATAGAATATATGCAAACCAGGAAACACCATTATTTTCTAAGCTTCATCTTTCTTAATAGTTTGTCAAATGGTCCACCTAAATCTTATCAGACATAATTAATCACACTCCCTATTGGATCCTGACCATATTAACAGCTCTATGCTATCCACTTTAATTTCCTTTAAACAGATAATGATATTGCCCCATTAGGCTTCCACAGTATCTCCCTCTATTCCAAGTTTCAATTCCAAAACCTTTGTTATAAAGCCCTTGGTAACCCTGTCCTCTCCTCAGAGCCTGCTGATCAAGTTGGTTCAAGCAAAGCTACTCTAATCCAACTAAAGGCGAAAGTTTCCTTCTTGGCGCTGTTTTGGCATCACAGTCTTTAGGCCTAAAGGCTTAAGTCTTCTAACCAAGACTTCCATGGACATAGCTCCTTCTGGATGGTGAGCTTATATTATTGAATTATTTACTTCCATGATAAAGTCTGGGTCCCCTATGGACTTTGTTCCCACATCATAAGGGAACATCATGAACCACCTTTATAGGTACCCTGTCATGTTAATGTGTGCCAACTTGATTAAACGCATATGTTTTTAATTGGCTCTTGAAGAGATTTATGAGTAGAACAATGTTAATCTGTGTCCGCTTCATATCTGACACTAAAAGACAAAATGGTCTCCTCCATTACCTTGAACAAACAATAGGCCATGGACCTCAATATCAGTGTAATTTTACTGTGAGTTTACTCACGTCCAAAGGTTTTATAGCCCTCATAATGGTGATTGTTAGATTAACAAAAGAAAGGTATATTTATCCCATGCTTAACGTCAACATCTTTTGAGATATGGCGCATCTTTTTGTCACCCATGTCTTTTCCCTGTTTAGGTTTCCCCAGTCAAGTATTGACCAATGACCTTAATATACATTAGTATTCTGGAAGGCTTTATGTGGTACTTAAATATTAAGACTTGTAGGTCATTATTCTATTTTCTTTAACTGATGGGAAGAACAAGGTGACAGAGCTGTATCTTGATAATGGCCTATTATGCTATTCCACCACATCTCAGGACAAATGGAACGCTGATGTCATGGTCAGTGATAATGAGAAGAAGACTGGTCATACCAACTGGGTGTGTTATGCTTAGTGAATTTTCCAGAATGCCAAGGACACAACTGACCAAATGACTCTGTACTTGAATATGCTAAAGGTTAAGTGAGAGGTAAATCTATTCAAATAACATATCAAAAGCCTTTGTAACCATCCAGGATGTGGTAATGGGTAAAACATAAGTCTTACTGGGGAATCCCCATGAGCGGAAGCGGCAGGGAGGCAACGACCCCTCCAAGGTTTGCAGTTGTTTGTAGTTGTATAAGAACAGCTCCAAGGTGTAGGAGGTCATGGTTTTAGGTGAATTGCATCGCATTTAGGAGAAATGGCAGAGCATATTTTTAGCACTTACCTCCAAGTATTGAACTGGACAGGGTCATGCACCCCATTAGAACCAAAAAAGGTTATATCCCAAGGCCTGCCAGCTAATAAATATCTGACTTAGTGCAAATACTAGACGAGAGATGGGTTGCTGCCCCTCCATGCTTGCCACACACCTTTTTCCCATCTACCCTCAGTTAAACCCATCTAAGTGTCAAATAAAAAATACCTAATAAATCAAGAATAAATTTTTAATGCCTTTTGAAGAATCAAAAATATCTCCACCATGGTTCCCATTCCCTGTCCCCAACAGGGGCTCAACCAGAAGCCAGTCTATGTGGTGAAAGCTTACCTTGCAGTCCAAGTTTAAGCAAGAAAATGAAGAAAAAGGGTCAAAACTGGGATCTAACTTGACACTCTCTTATGAGTTCAAAAAAGCGAATCTGGACATCCAGGATTTGGGGAAAACAAGACAAGAATAGTTTATATATTAGTCTAGTACTAAAAAAAATAGTTTATATATTAGCCAATATATTGAGGTAAAATTGGCGTTTAAAACTGTAGATATAGATTTAAAATAGGAAATTAAACTTACTACTGGAGTATAGCTTAGTAGATCTCCCTCCCACATCATAAGACTCAGAACTTTGCTGATGGCATGGAGTTGGTTTATTCTTTTTCCTTAGTTTTATTATAAGTATAAATAAAATACATCAATTAAAACACATCTTTTGTTTTTTGATAAGTATGATGGCAAATGGGCAACAATTTCAAATGTTAGAGCCTTTGTAAACCCCCTACAACGCGCCCACCAGAGATTTTTTAATGAGTGATTCCTTGTGGACCGTGGCTGCCCTTGTGGGTCTTGGATTACCCACAAAGGAAGCCAGGTCTTTCATTAGCACGCTGGTATACTAAAAAATAATAACTCACCACATAATACAGAGGTAAAGGTGTTGTTCAAGATCTAGTGACCTTGAGCAACCCTTGCATCAAACAAAGTCTTTTTTCCCTCTTGAAAATAATCCTTAACAGTTGTACGCAGGATTCTACTGTACACTTCTTGAAGTGGGTCTTATTAGCTTGTGCTACACAACTCAGAAAATTTTTGCCACACTCTCCTAGATATAAACACCCTGAGTTTGATACCACCTGATTTATAAGCGTTAGGACTCATCCAGGTGCTGATATTTGCTAACAAAAGAAATGGTTAAGTACTATACTGGATTCTTGTGTGGAGGGGGTGCACCCGCGCTCTAACTATGGCACCATGTGCTTCTATAAGCGCAAACAGTGTCAAAGAGCATAATCATGTAAAGTCAAATTATCAATAAACGGAATTTAGATATCATTCTGGTGCCTACTATAGCCCCTCTCAGGTTCCAGAAGGGGCATAATGGTCTTTTTTAACCTGATTCACTATAATGAATCTCCATCTAACTCATTAAATTAAAATCTCCTTTGGGGATGGTGGCGATTTCATAGACCCTGAACATCCAGCTATTGATTACTCTCACATCGCACCTGATAATCAGGTGGAGAGAAGCATCATATAAATTCAGTATAAAAGGATCTTTTACCTGTGAGCCCTTTAGTGAGCCCTGATGATCCTGATTCAGCGCCTTTGTCCTATGCTCAGTAGACAACTATTCCCACTTAATTCACCATCAGATACACCAAGATTTACAAGGACTCCAAGGTTAAGAAGTCTGCTTCAACTCTTTAATACCTTAAAGAGTTTAATAACGTGGATCATGCTTACTTTTTGTTTCTTTTTATATTCTAACAGGGCAACAAAAGGTAACTTTGACTTTCCTGGTGGACACCGGTGCCACAGGGAACTTTATTGACCTAAAGGTGGTGCAAGCTTTTGATCACGCTGCCACTTCAGGTTTCTCAGTCTTGGGGCATTGCGGATCCTTGTGCTCACTTTTATCCTTTGTAAGTAATTGTGTTTTGTGGATCACAAGTAAAGATTTGTTGCAAAGTTTGCGGTAATCTCAGAGTTGCTGTACCCGATGATTTTAGGGGAATGATTGTGGATCTTCAGTCAGTGAGTATTGACTTGAAGTGGATTATGTCAGCTTTCTCTCAATGCCCACTTAGGTAAGGTCCCCTTCTTCCAACTTTGGTAACAGGATAAGCAGTAACAGCAATTGTAGAATATTCTTATATGTTTACAGCGCCTGAGCTGCTCACTTTTCCCTTATTCTCACATCTACAAGTCATTTTCTGTGAAGATAGGGCCAATAAGCTGCCAAGTCATTAAAAATTTGACCTTAGTTTTCAGTTAATGGTAGATCTGATCAAAACTCTTTGTCCCCTATATCCTTAAAGAAAAGGCAGATGACCAGGCATTAAAAAGTGGATTGATGATATGGTGAAAAAGGGGCGTATGATAAAACCCTCACCGGTATCCTCACTTGTAGACTTTGCACATAAGTCAGATGGTACTTCAAGACTATGCTTGGATTACAGCCACTAAATAATGTGACGGTTCCTGATCCCTACTCTTTGCCCTTGGAGGCAGCGACTTTCTAAAAAACCTATTAATCAAAGGTTTTCTTAAACCTTGATGTGTTGATTGCTTTATATCTGGTATGGGTCAAGACTGTACAATAGTGACTGAAGGCAATTCACACCCAAAAGTAATTTACCAGTTTAAAATTATGCCCTTTGGTCTGAAAAATGACTCATCATTTTCAGCACTGTATTGATGACGCTTTAGGGATTTCAGGTTCTCTTGTGCAACTGCTCACGTGGATGACATCTTGATCCACACAATCAAGGCTGAATAACGCAGCAAAGAATTGGTAGCAATGTTTGAAGACCTCCAGAAAGCTGGCCTGGTTGTTAAGCCATCCAAATTCGAGTTCTTCATTGATGAAGTCAATTTCTAGAAAATTTGACCTTGAAAATGATCACAACGTCATGCTTTTCTAAGCTAGACGCCATTTGTTCTCAGCCTACCCCAGTAACACAGAAACAACTGCAGAGCTTCTTTGGATCCGTTAAATTTCTTTGGAATTCTCACCAAACGTTCAGGGCTGGCCTCACCCTTCACCCCCTCACAGGTAAGAACTCCACATTTAATGGACTCCAGAATGGCAACAAAAGCTTGAAACAATAATGTAGGCTTTCACTACCATCCTTATTCTCCATCATGCTGATGAAAAAAGACGTTTATTGTGGTATGCGACGCCTCTGGCACTGCAGTTGGATCTGTGATTTTGCAAGAACATGAGGGGCGTTAACACCTTTCGACTTACTTCTCAAAAAAAGTTTTGTACCACAGAGTGAGCCTGCGTCATCTATGATAAAGAGTTGGCAGCGGTTCTTTGGTCACTGAGCACTGGCAGTATCTGTTACAGAGGCTAAACTTACAGTGGTAGTGCGCATGAGTAACAAGTCACTCACTTAGTATTGCAAACCACGTAAGTTGGCTTATAGGCAGATCTTGACTAATCATACCTTATGAGCTTTAGTTTTTAGCAAGATTTTGAAGATGAGGCCACCCATATTTTACAGATTTTGACTGCACACCCCTAATGGGTCCCACGTTAGATTCTGACTCTAAATTATCACAATCAATCTATCTGAACATTTCATAGCTCCGTCACTTCCACCAGTGCTCCAGTTACATCCCCTACACTAAACCCAAAGCCCAAATTCAAATCTAAACCAAGAGAATAAACTAAAAATTTAAAATCAAATCCTGTGATTCCACATCCCTCAGCATTTCTTCTAATCCTATTGATCCATTATACCCTGTCAACAAAGGTCCTTACCTAGATGCTGTTGCCCCTGAATTTCCTTCTGAGCTGGTGAATGAAGTTACTTCTTCTGAACCAGTCCTGGTTCCTCTATCAACGAACGTTCTCTCCTTAATGCTGCTTTGACATCCCAGTATTCATACCTTAAAGGTAATGACCTCCTTACAAAATTAGAAGCTGTTAAAGCCCATCCTTGGTAGTAAGTCCCTGAAAGGATGGTAGAATATCTTCGTGACAAGGTATGTGTTTCCTCTGAGACGTTCCACGTTATAAATGAACATCATGATCCACCAATTATGGGGCACCTTGGGGAAAAGAAGTGTATCAACTATATTAAACGTGAACATTATTGAATGAAAGACAAAGTAATATTCCACCTGGATTAAACTCTGTTTGATCTGCGCTAGGTCCAAATCATATAAAATAAGGCGGAACGATCTTCTCCACCCACTTCAACAAGCCTCAGCCCATGGACATCACTTTCAATTTGAATTCATTGTATTTTAGCAAGGTCCACGGGTATGATGCTATTATGGTGGTTGTAGTTCAATTCACCAGATTGATATCTTTATTTATTGTTTGAAAACTACTAGAGCTGAGGACGTGGACGGTTGTTTGTAGTTCATGATTTGCATTATATGGGGTTCCACAAAAAAATCAGTGACTGGGGACCTCATTTTCCTTGTGGTTTTGGAACTTGTGTGACACCCTGAAAATTAAGCCTTGCAGATCCTCAGCTTATAATACTCAGTCAAATGGCCAAATGAAGCATATTAACCAATCTTGGAGCATTATCTCTGATGCCACGCAACTGCCTCTCAGGATACATGGCTACCTGACCTCATTTTGGCCCATTTTCATACAAAAACTCCCTTCTACTTCAACAAGGCTGTCCCTTATGTAAGCTAATTTAGGATACAACCCCTTTTTCACCATTGAACCTCAAACAGGGATTACTATACCAGCAGCAGATACCTTTGTCACCCACATCAAGAAGATACGCCAACAAGTTTTGTACAGCTTACAAAATCAACTAACTACGCCAAGCATTTTGCAGATATGAATGACGTGAGTCACTTAACTATCAAGAAGGGGATCTGGTAAAGACGGAAACTAGGAATATGCAACTCAAGGTGTCATGTTGTAAGTTGGTTTGTAAACGCGCAGTCCCTTTCCCATTTTTCAGATGCCAAACAACGCATTTTTTACGTGGAACTTCCCTCCCACTGGAAAATTTAAAGCTCCTTTCGCTCCTCCTCCCTACCACAATTTGAAGATCAGAAGCCTGTGGATGTAAAGCCAATCATGGTAGAGGATGCTCCAAAGTTTAGAGTGGAGCGAATTTTTTGAACTCATGAGAATTAATAGCAGTTTACATTACCTAGTATCCTGGAATGGGTTCCCATCTTATGAAGTTAGTTAGTTTCCTCCATAGATTATAAGAACTCTAAGGAGTTGAATCCCAAATTTCACAAGGAGTACTAAGGCACCAACACCATACCACAAGTAAATTACCCTTGCAGCAACTTAACTCTCTACCTTATACAAGAACTATGCCATGGCCAACGTGTAAGTCTTGGGAGTGTCCTTTGGCTCTCAATTGAGCTATCTTTCCATTCCTAAATAAGAAAACACTGAAGAGGATGGCGGTACCCCTCATCACCCAGGGCGATCTCGCCCACATAGTTGACAAGCGATGGGTGACAGCCTGTCCACTTTGGATCCCACCCCCGATTCCCTCACTCACCTCAGCAGAACTGTTGCAGAGAATTAGTGAAATCTGTGCTAAGATCATCAAACTGAAATTGGTCGGATCTAATTCAGGTGGCAATCGGGCTGATGGTCAAAATTTGAATGGCTGTAAAAGTATGAAGAATGAGATATTGGCCAGATCACCTGATGGTTCCAATTTGACCCCTAAATCAGTAGAACAAATATCAGGCACCATCGATGAGAGTTTGAAGTCCTCTGATAGTAATTTGGGCATTGTGCCTGATGGGATACTATTGACCAAATGAATGGATAAATGACCAAGCGCGGGCGGGTTGGGTGTCCTGAACCCGTTCCCAACCAAATGGCCCCATCCCTATATGGGATGGCCCTGGGGGATTCCTGTCACTCGTCAGGCCAAATACCATCATGCTAACCATCAGAAACATAATTGACCCCTGGTCCAGATGTTTGAGGTTGAACTGACAGATACTTGGCCCACTGCCAAATTTTGCGATGTCAGTTCATAAAGAATAAACCCCCCACTATCAACCAATTTGCTGGTTAGGAAAAACTTGTAGATCCTGACCACGCCTTATCACTACCCAATTGACCACTATTTAATCAGTTGCAAGGCATTAAATAGATTGTTGGTCAATTTTCTAACTTTATTACTAAAATAAAAATTTTATTAAAACCCCAAATTTTTATCTCCTTCCTTTTGACCACATTCCATATGGCGTTTTCCTGGTGGTCCACCGCTCTGCACTCTGGGTGGGCCTTACCAATTCTCTTGGTTACCATGGTTCCCTCCATTGCCAATTGGGTTCAACAAGTCCGAAATTTTTGGCTCTACAACCCTGTTCTCATGACCTTCCAGCAGCAATATACAGGGATCTTATGGCCCTATGTCCGCCAACTACAAGAGAAAATTCGTCTCTCTACCACCCCTGACGAAATGGTTTTAATAACCAAAAATCTTGCAGAAACTATCCCAGTATTTTCCACACCTGTTACTAGAACCCCTGGGTCTGAAACATATTCAGTATGGTTTGCCATCAGGATCCTCCTAACCCTGACATTCCGCCACCATTTAGTGGTATCCTATTTCCTGACTCCATATCAAGTCATACGGTTGGCAATGCCTCTGACATTCTGGCTTGCTTTCTGGATGCTCACGCATCCTGACAGGCAGGCCGGTCTAAACTTCTTCTGCCATTTCCATGACACAACGCCACTGAAGGGGGTGGACCCTATTCTTATTAGGAAGGTTAATGTAAGGGCCTTAGCTTGCATATATTAAGCTGGACATGGTCATGTACCCCTTTAGAAACCAAAAAAGGTTAAAATTTTAAGTCCTTGCACCTAACCTAGATCTCTGAATTAGGGCATACCCTAGACATGAGAGACGGGTAGCTTCTGCCCTGCGTTGCTTTCCACACAAATTTACCATATAATTTGATTCAAACCAATTCAAGTGTCAAAAGCTGCAAGTTTTTATTTGATAAAAACAAACAACTTTGTAAAGATATAGTTAAAAACAAGAAGTTCTTTTCTGGTTCACATTTCTTGCCCCCAACAGGGGGCTCAACCAGAAGTCAAATTAAGTGGGGAAACTTATTTAGCAAGCCAAATTCAAATCAAAAATTTAAAGAAAAGGACCAAAAACAGAGTTAAAACTTGAGACTCCCTTCAATAAAAAAATGCGAATTTAACCATCTGAGATATGAAAAAATGACCCAAAAACAGCTTAAACGTCGTCCAATACTATTAAGGTGAAATTAACGTTAAATTTAAATTTTATTCAGGGAATGCTGACCAGGGGATGTACTTTTCTGATAAGACACTAAACAACAAAAAGAACTTCAGCGAGAGGAGGGAACCCCAGAAAACAGACGCTATCTCCTGTTGCCAGCGGAAACGCCAAGAGATGGAAGGTGGGTTACATATGCTGAGGCTTGCACCACTATTAAGCACGTATGTAGGAAGGGGTCTGACACAATAAACCAAACTGGGAACCAGGAGGAGACCATCTGGCAGCAATGGGGTGGGAGGTATCCAAACATCCACACTTGAAAGTGGTCCACAAGGTGTGACTGGAACTGGCGTAAAGCTTCTTGGAGGGTGGGAGTGGATCCTGAGATAGCATCTAAGACAATCTTATGGATAGTCTACATGTGATTGCCACTATCAAGGCACAGAGGGAAGGTGGAAGAGGGGAAGCCATGGATAAAGCAAACATGTCTTGAGACAGGCTGAAGGGCTGTGCCTGATCCTGGCGAAATAGTCATTGTACTCCACGCCATATCGCTTTTGAGGGAGGTCACTCTTCCAGGCGATGAACCAGTGCTATATACTGGCCACACACGACGCAGGATGAGTGAAAAGCATTAGAGCACTCAGCAGTACAGTATACCCATCTCAAGCAGTGCCACACATGGGAACAAATATGAAGCTGCAGAAGAGGGTGGTGGGCGTACTTCCAAATGGCTTTCTGGGTATCTAGGGAGTAGGGGATGTCCACCATGTCCAGGTAGTCAACCCTGGCTATGGTAGGGGATCTCATGGGTATTAATCCGCTTATAATGGGTAGTCCTTGTATTTCCTGGGTGAACTGAGGAGAAGGGCGCCCCTCTTGGCGGTGTGCCCACTGATGCGGATTCTCCACTAAGCACTCCACATGGATAGGAGGATCCTTTTGAAGTGGGTTGACGTCCCATGTGGGCCCGCAGAAGAAGGATGTGCGGCAAGGTACTTCAACAGAGAGTGGGGGTGGGTAGGATTGCTGAGGCCCAGGGCGCGGAAGAAGTTGGAGCAGGCTGCGCGGGACCAGTGCTGGGCTGAGATTGTAGGGCTGGTGATAGCGGCAATCCAGGTGCCAAGGATTTTGGCAGCATTGGCCTCAAAGTTGAGCAGGCCCATACCACCACTATGGCGAGGGCCAAACATGACATCCAGGCGCACCGGCGGTGGTTAGCCTAACCAAAGCCACCCTTGTAGAAGAGCGTATAATGAGTTGAAGAAACATGGGTAAAAAGCGATGGCGTGGGCTCCATACCAAACTTTAGAGAGGAGCATAGAGTTGGCTAGCACTACTCTTCCTGTAAGGGAGGTTTGGTGAGCTTTGAGGGAAGCTATGCGTTTTGTAACATTGTCTAGGATATGGCTTTTCATCATCATTGAGGCATACCCTCCTGCCTCCAGCCACACCCCCAAATGGCGGACAGGGCCAACGGTGAGGTGTGGCACAAAGGTGAGTACAAGCAGGGCAGAGTGGGGAAGGCATGTCAAGCGATCCCATTAGCTAGTTGAGGCAGGTAGGAAACGAGGCACTGGGGCCCAGCGGGCTTGATAGTGACCAAGGAGAACAATCCCATTTTTTGAGGCGTTAGGTGCAGCATTACTTACCCTGGAGTGAACCTGGATAGTATCTTCAAGAGAGTGTGCATCATTATTGTTAGACACCCCAACCACACACTCATCAGCAAACGCCAACATCTTGACTGGTGCTTGTCCTTGCACATGGACACCAGTAAGGCGAACATTCACATTTTAAAGAAGTGGGTCAAGGCTGAAGTTATACAAGAGTAGGAGTCACAATTCCGATATGAATGGATGATAAACTCTGAGTCAATATAGTGGAACAAATGGAATCTGCCAAATTGTTATGAGTATGATTAATTCAAGCGCCTCAAAATGAGGCGATATTGGGTTATTGGGAAATCAGCCAAATTGTGTGAGAGTGAATTAATGAATAAAGAATTGAAGGAACCAATGAGATACAGCAAAGTGAATTACTAAGCCATGAAAGCAGTACCATCCGAAGTTGCTACAATACAAGCAGGATGAGATGATCAAAAAGGAGAGGTTGTTGATAGTATAGAGTGCGCAGAAAAGAGAGAAGCCACTACAGTGTTATATTAAATAAAGGAGTATAGTGGGAGCAGGTGCTTCACATTTATTATAAGTTTTTCTGTTGATTAAAGGACAACGATCCTCATATTATTGGTCCTATTGCTCAGTGGGTCAAACCATGTGCAAATCATTTACAGCGTATCTCATTGATAACGCTAATTTTATAACAATGGCTAAGAAGGTTTTTGGCGTAGGCCCCTTTGAGGGCGGACTACATCCATGAGGAAGCTGTGGCCACGCACAGCCATTGTGGTGGATTCCGTTAGCAACATTACCCAATTAATGAAGCAAAAGGGGAGGCGTAACTTGTTGAGTAGGCTCTGAGGTAATCTCAGTTGACTCTGTCATAGGCCTTCTGATGGTCTAAAAGCACAAGTGCTCCAGAAGCATTAGATTGACAGACTTTGGCTACTGAGTGTATATTGTCCCAAATTGACCTTTTGGGGATGAAACCAAATTACTCAGGGGAAATGATAGCAGAGGCAACAAGCCCTAGACGATTAGCCATTATTTTAGTAAAATTTTTTTGTCTGTGTTAGTGAGTATAATGGGATGCCAGTTGGCCAAGTCCATCATATCCCCTTTCTTGTACAACGTTATCCTGAAGGTCTCTTGCCCTACAGGTAGGAGGCGCGTTTCCAGAAGGCATTGGTTCAAAGAGGCAAGCAGCAAGGAGGAAAGATCTTTGAAATACTTCTTATAGAACTCATAAGGGATGCTGTCTGGGCCTAGGCATTTTCTATATGGTGCACTGTGAACAGTGGACCAGAGTTCATCTCAAGTAATCAAATTCATTAACTCCAGGAATTGGGAAATGGTGTGGATGTGTGTGATTTTGAGAAAATTTTCCATTTCAACTGGCGGAATTGGATTGGATCAATATAATTTGGAGTAATAATTTTGTATTTTGATCGCCACTTTGGCTGGAATATCCGCGATGGAGTGGTCTGGCCTTCAACCTGTGTGCAGGCCAAACTCTGGCATGGTGCAAAGAATTTTTAAAAAGTAAGTGAAACATGTATTGCCCGCTGTTATATGCTTTGCTTTATATGGACACAAACCTGATGTTTGTGTTGTCTTACCAGTGCATTGAGGGGTGCGGACACTTCCACCCACTTTTGACCCCAAGCTGGGCAGCAGCCTGCAGCGGGGACGTTAGACTCCAGGTGGTCCACTTCTGCCAGCGTGCACAAAATGACTGCTGAGGCATCCTATGAGCGATGGGAGGAGAGGTGGCGAGCCTGGCAGATTGTGTTCGCCTTTAAGGTTGACCAGGTGGAAATTGGGTCTGCACATAATGGTGCATAAACTCTGGAGCTGAGGTCACGGTTTACATCCATCAGTGAATTGTGGTGACGCAATCTTGGTGGTGAAGGTTTTGCACCATTTTGGCGCCTGGGTTACTGGATTGGACAAATGGATGGAAATCAATACCATCCTGTGGTTGGAGAAATCAATTTTCGTTGTGGTGAAGTGGAAAATTTGATTTGAAATTCAATGGCGCGAGAATAAGGTCAATGTGGGTCATGGACCTTAGCTGGCCATTGTGCACGTGGGGGCATGACATGTTATTGAGTAGCGGAGCATGACACAGAAGAGTATCAAACAACCCTAGGGTGGCTTTGAGAATGCAAAGTTCAACATGCCCCTGTGAGGGTGTAGGCAATGAGGGCCAGCAGTCTGTGGTTTGGTTCATCCAGCAGTTCATGTCACCAACAACAAACGGGTCAGGGGGTAGCAGAAGATAATTGACATCTGAAAAGAGTTCTCAATGATTTTGTGCACAGGTTGGGGCGTAAATGTTAAAAACAGTGTGCACTTCGTCATCCCACAAAAAGGTGACTACAAGGATGCATCCATTTAGGTACAATTTTGATGATATAAATTTAAAACTACAGTTCACTCAGATAAGCACCTCACAGTGCATAGACCAAAAGGAAAGGGAAGAGAGGAGCATGGTTGCCCATGCTTCCTCAGCACCGTGCAGACAGTGGGTTTCCTGAATGGTCAGGATGTCCACGGGTAAATTATTTTTAAAAACTCAGTTTCCTAGCCTGGGACGGTGAGTCCTTGAGTCCAGCAATGTTCATGTCCTTAAAGTAAAGGCTCCCCATCGCACCTTAGGCGTGAGGGGAAGGGCTCCTAAGCCTTTCAGCATTCTCTTTTTCATCACATCACTGCTTGGCAGCATAAGTATTTTGTGCAACAGAGTATAGTTCATTATGGGAAGCTTTAACTGTGGGGTTTGCGTTAGCTTTTGCCTTCTGCTTTTTTCCCACTGTGGGCCGATTTTTTGGCGTTGTGTGCATTTGCGGTGCACCATTGCTTAAAGGTGGAATTTTGGCAGGGATATTGGTGAGCTACTTGGTCCCAAATGATGCTTGGGTGCATTGTCCTGGTGATACTGACTCACCCATTGGGCTTCAGCTTAGGTGGTCCAATTGGCTTGGGAGTCCCAATCTGGCTGGTGAAAGGTTTCATGAGCTAGTTCTGCCCTGAATGTCTCAATATCCTCTTAGATCTGAGCTGGTGGGATTGTGGATGGTATTGGCCGCCTCCTTGGCCGCCGCCTTGTGGGCCTGCTTAGCCTTTTTACACTCCTGTGGGGACACAGGTTTTACTAAAATGTAGCAGCCTTGCGCTTCCCACAGGAAGACTGCATCAGTGTCTAGTGCCAGTTCATAGTGTGTTTATGCACTGCACATTGCATCTGGGAGAATTACAGTTTAATAATGCCCTCCTTGGAGGGGCAGGTGTGGGCCTTGTGGCCAAAAGTGCGACAGAAAGTTCAGATAGGAGGCGCGCTATCCACAGTGACCCTAAATGGGGGTGGGAGTGTTGCCCATTGATTTCAACAAAAGTGGTATGTGGGATTTGGGTCAAATCATCTGCTTTCCACAGATGGGGTGAGAACAGCAATCACTTTGCCCGTGAACAGGTCTGGCATGAGCGTAAAGTGCTGCATTTTGAAGATTGGATTTCTCCATATATGGCGAGCCCAGCCTTCAGATGGTGCTCCAGAACAGTGCGCTTGACTGTAGTAGGGAGGAAGTCAAAAGTCACAGAATTTTAGTTCTATTTAGTCCAGTGGGTGCACTTCATTTCAACACCTGTTGACTGTCTGAAAGCTCCAATACTACTTGCACCTTTGCAGTTTTGTCCACCACTTCTTTATCTTCAAATCCAAGATCCAACCAACCGCGTGGCATGTAGTGAGGTGCAACGTACACCACATTTTGGAAATGTGTGTGTACATCTACAAAAAAAATCTCCCAGAGTGCCATTTTCTGAATATCCAAGAGAACATGTACCCCATGTTCCATTGACAATAGTGATCAGGAGTGTGGCATATTGATGAACTGGTTGCAGCACGCTTGACAGGCCAAAATTTTTAGGGAAATAATAACTGCCAGTTTTTTAATATTAATTCTATCTATTCCACTGGACTCACCAAGGGCGTTTTCAAAAACTTGGCTGATGTGGGGCCTACATCTGTGCCCTTAATTTTACTCGCCCAACTGCTCCCCAACTTTGGGCGCCAACTAAATTCCTTGATGAGATTATCAAACTTTACCTATACTTGAATTGAATTTGTTGCAAACGTGTTTGCAACGAGAGAGAAAAGTTGTGATTTTAACGTTAAAAAAATTATAATCTTCTGATTTTAAATTGAAAACTGATTTTATTATCATAGGTTGGATTAGTAGCTCTCCACCATCAACCTAGGACCCAGAACCCTGCTAATGGTAAGGTGTTAGGGTATTTTTTCTTCATATTATCCTGTTAATTTTAAATAGAATATTTTTTAAAACAAGAATTTTGGTTATGTAATAGTAAAAAAGCAAAACTAGGCAGCATTTCATTTGGTTAAAGCCTTTCCAACTCCCCTTTAATGTGCCAACCCAGAGCTCTTCGAAAATAAGTGGTGCCTTATGAACTTTAGTTGTTCTTATAGTCTTGACATACCCACAAAGTAACCTAGGTCTTTTCTTAGAAGCTGGATTTCTAACAATAATGTAATTGTAGGTATATATGGCATATGTGACATATTTCCGGGCAAAATCACTGGCAGAAAGTCATACTGACTTGGATATGGCATGGAATGCTATTGGGTTTGGTAGGTTGTAATGCACACTCCATGAACGGCAAAGACGATCTGTGGATAATGCGTGTATTGCCAGATGAGTTTAACAAAAGGGGAGATAAAAGATAGAGGGCGGATTTTACAGAAAGAAAACTTGAAAAAAGTTGGTTACTAATGATAAACTAATAGAAAGACTGGCAACCTACTAAGGAAGGTGGTTGCCTTTAAATTTTTTGGAGAAAAAAAGAAGGGAACATAGAAACAGTCCTGAACTTAGGCCTCAGCGGAAAACCCTAGTTGGTGGGACAGGATAGAGTTCCATAAGTTTTGGAAGAGTTTTAGATGGGCTCAAATCACATCATAAAACTTTTTATATTGCAGACTACAGATCAAATAGTAATCCAGAAGGACGCTACTGTTCTTGGGCTGATTAATCCAGACTAGTGAAATATTTACCAGTTTTATAAAAACATGTCTTATTAATGAAATTATCAACCAAACATTTGGAGTAAATTTGTAAACTGAAAGTTTGATCAGAGATACAGACTTAAATTATTAAGCTTGCTCAACTTATTATAATATTAGGGCTTATATGAGATGTTAGGTAGGATTGGGAGATTTATGAAGTATAATCAGAGATCAGGCCATGCTTTTGGAGAGCCTTGGGGCCCTGTCAGTCGCCCCTTGAATGGACTACATACATTTGCACCCCTTCAATCATTTTTGACTAAGTAGAAAGAAATAGGGGCAGAGAGATTAAAACCTTAGGAGCCAGGGTAATAATTAGTTTCATAACTACCACATGAGCTAGGTAGCCGATATAATGATGAAAAGGCTCTAAAGGAATGACATTTTTTACTCCTGTGAAGGTATTTTTTTGCAATACAGCTAGAGAGGCTGGTCATTAGGACTTACAACTAAACTATCACTAGCTCAGTTCTCATATACCAATTCCCTTCATTCATCCATGGTTTTGACTCCAATGTAGGTATATAGGATACAGACACCCTTACCAAAGGTTTTCATATTCACGTTGCCATAAAGTCAGCATGCTGACCGTGGCTCACTTAACTTTAGAGGCCAGCTCACTGCTCAGGGGGTCTAGTTCTGCAGATTAGACACCAGACAGCTTTTTCTAACATCACCATTGCTCTTGCTAAGCAAATCCACCTTTAATGGTACCCCTTGTCGCATCAATTCCCATATATATACAGTCCACACCCAAGGTGAACTTCTTGACATTTTTAGACATTTCAAATGTATTGGCCCTCAGGACTCAGCAGGACTCTTTGTTCCTCTCTCTTGGAGTTATCAGAACCTAGGTATCTGTGACAGAGAGTGTCTTCTTCCAAACAGGTCATGTCTCAGACTGGTTAATGGACACATAATATTGGTTAATCCCAGGCTGGTTACTATTCAATTATTACACTTAATACAACAAAAATGTAAACAAAATAGATATACATGAGATACTATAGAAAGGTTCTATTTGATAAAAAAAGAGAATTATTATATATTCAAGGGAAATAAAGGTATAAAGTAAATGAAATAATGAGAAATTTTTTTTAAGATTTGATATTTCAATATGAGGGTTTTTCAAGATCCTCTAGTCAGACATCTTCTAACTGCTGCTTTTGTCAATTCATCTATTAATTTGATTCTTGTAGCTACAAGCTCTGTCTTGCAGCGTTTTACTAAACCTGGATGTTCAAGGTCCATTGTAATAGGTCCCACTTCTGGATGTTGGACCATTGTACTACCTTTCAATATTGGTTGATTAATAATTTAGTACTATCCTTCTTGACTTTGAGTTTAAGCAATGGTACTCCTGCGATGCGCCTCAAATCATGGCTTCAAGTGACTCTAAAAATTTAAATGGTTGCTCAGTTTGATAATATTCACCTTTAGATCTCAGATGCTTGCATCAGCGTAATTTAGTTCAGTCATCATTTTTTATAACCGGCGGAATGCAAATTATTTTGGACCCCTAAAGGTATATAAGGGGTCAATTTTTATAGGGAGTTTTGTCAGTGATGTTGCCTTCATAAATTAACTTATCTGACTCCTCAGGGCGAAATTATTTCGCATGAAGTCATCTTGCATACTTTGAAACTTATTAATTATTCTGTCATCACAATTTAACTTAAAGTTCCTTTGCTCGCCCTCAGCTATAAAAAGGCCTCAATAGCCCTCATCTGCAGTGAGATAGTCGCCTGTACCTCCTCTGGTTTGGTGGTTATTTGCACTCATTCCACTGGCTGAGTAATGGCTAGTTGCAACAATCATGGCCTCATCTGTGATAGGCCCCCTTCCAAGACTTGACCTGGGGATTGATCTGAGTTGCCAGGCTTGAACTCTGTTAAACACAATGTTTTTATCGTCATCTTGGATGGAGTATTCTGATCCTATCTTCGTTTTGATGGTTGCAGGACCAGTCCAGTTGGCCTGAAGTTTATTCTGGTTGTGTTCCTTAAAGGTAGTAAAACAAAACCTTGTCTTCTAAACTAAACTTGGGTAAATTTTTTCTCTGGCTCTCACGTTGGCTTGAAGGGGAGGCTCTTTTCAATGTTGCTTGAAGCCTCTAACTGTATTTGTATAAGCTCTTCTGCTAGCTCTTGTTGATAACTCCCAGGTGGTAAGATCTTTTGATCTGATGAGATGATAGGTGCTAAGAGGGTAGGCAGTGTGACCTCTTGCCCATACAGGACTTTGAAGAGGGACATTATAATCTCTTGATGATGGCTTAACCAGTAAGCCAACAACTTTGTTGGCAATAGTTAATCTCATTTCAACTTGTAGTTAATAGCCAGATTCCTAACTGTACCCCAGGATTACTTTACATTATCTTGACACTTCTGTTGGAGGATGGATTGTAAAAGAAGTGATCTGTTGCTTTACCCCTACCAAATCCATCAGGTTCTTCACCATAACCAAGATAAGTTATCTCCGTTGTTCAACGGTGTAACTTGAGGGTATCCATGTCTTGTGATCTCTTGACTGTACAAGAAAAGGGCAGTGAAAATTTCAGTATTCATCTTTACTGCAGAAGCTTTGACCCACTTAGTGAAGTGGTCAATTGCTACTAGTATAACTTTTGGAACCGCTGGATGCAGTTGGCAACGGTCCCACAATGGCAATAGAGACATTGCTGAACAGTGCATTGAGGGTAAATGGCGTAAACATAAGTTGCTTCTCAATAGTAAAAAACTGGCACAAGATACATACAACTCCAATTCTTAGTGTATTTTTGGACATGCACTCCCAGTAAAACTCTTTGTTAAAATTTATAGGATTTCTTGATTGTTCTTGGCTGATAACCCCAAAATTAATTAACTGCACAGGTTCGTGCTGTAAAAATATCCACGTTGTCTGATAGTAATATGTATTTATTTGATAATAGTTATAAGACTATCATCCATAGTTGAATAAAGTACTAGTATTGGGTCAATGCTTGACCAGTATTTCCCCTCAAAATACTTAGGATGTCTTCAATAGATCTTGTTTCCTTATACCACCTAACTCAATCCATGATCAGATTCTTGTTTACGGCCTCTCTCTGGTGACACACAGTCAGCAGCAATCACCAATTCAACTTCTCTTCTCTGTATCCATGCTCAGATCGTTACTTTTCATCTTAAAGAGCCTCACAATTAAAGCACACAGCAATAATTTCCTTGAGAAAGTATAGAAATGGTAAAGTGTCCTGTAAAATAGTCTCTGCTAAAAAGTGTGTTATTAAAAAAAAAAATTCTCAGGGGAATTTATAGTGGGGATTTGGCGCCCAACCCTTGGTTGGCACCTCATTGAAAAAATGGCAGCTGTTGCTGTTGAATTACCCATCATTTTCTCATCAGCGATGGTCTTCCCCATCCTGGCTAGGATTCCATTGTTGAACATCCTCAAGATCTAAAATGAAAAGAGTCAGAAAATGTGTCCCTAACGTTTTCCTCTTGATCCCAGAAAACCAACCATACTTGGCAAGTACCTGCTTATGTAATGGGACTTGTTACCCATTAAGGCAGGTTGCAAACCAACTGAGTGATTCACTAGTTGCAGGCGGCATCACACGCCTCACAACTTGATCCTTAAAATTTCAATCAGTTGGTTATAAAACCTGACCAATTTCAATTGGTACACCTGATAGTTAATCATCAACCAACTATCAGATGCCCCTATTTTGTCATCAAATCTACCTGACGTGTCTTGAGCATTTACCTGTATTGTTCTTGATGGATCTGACCCGGGTAAATAGCCTAGAACCCCCCAAACATCCTTTCAAAATCAGGTCAACTAACATTCAATTCACTTTGCTATAGGGAATTATCCCCTAACGACCCCTGGTAATCTAGTTTGCTGGGAATATGAGTAAAAATAACAACACTCTCATTTTAAGTATGCTACCGTCTTTTTGGAATTATCTATAGCCCACATGCTTGTGAGCCTCCATCACTATCTCCATGTGATTAAATGGGCCGTATTTATGGGTGCCACTTATTTTTTGACCATTTTTCATATTTTCATTGAGACATTGGGTATCTTAGAACGTCTTCACAAGACGCTCTTCACTTCCTTAGTTTCTTCCTGCCAGGCTTCTTCAGGTAGCCTAATTAAGTCATACAGGAAATCAATATCTGGTTCCTGCGGGTGGAATACTGGCAATCTTAACAAGCCATCCGCGTTAGAATTTTTCTCATGCATGATGTATGATTTTACAATCATACAATTGGTGGAGAACATCTCAACGTTCAAAGCGTCCATATGGATCATTTATGTTTCTTAACCAGAAGAAGTGACACATGATCAGTGACTACTTTGAAATGTACTCTATATAGATAAGTTCTAACAGTTTGATTGCTCTGATTACTTCCAGGCATTCGCGTTTGGTAACCAATTAGTTCTGTTCTGCTTTTTGATTTCCTTTGAGATTTACTCGATTTGGTGATCCACCCCATCTTCATCCAGTTGTGCTAAGATCGCACCATGTCTCACATTACTGGTGTCAGTGTACAAGTAAAAAGTACATGTTGATGTCCAGATAAGCTAAGTTGGTGCTTCCAAAAATTGTGCCTTCAATACTGAATATTCCTGCTCTAACCTCAGGCTTCATTCAAACTTCGTCTCTTTAGTAAGCAGATAGGTAAAGGGCGTCACCAAGTCCGCGAAATGGGGGATAAACTGCCTGTAGTACCCCACCATTCCTAGGAACACTTGAACGTCCCTCATACTCTTTGATGCCTCCACTTGTCACGATTCCATATACTTTCCCATCGTGAGGCTCAAATTGGTTGGGCTGATTTTGTATCCCAGGAACTCCGGCTGTCTCTTAAGGAAAGTACACTTGTTTTGCTTAAGTTTTAAATTGGATGCACGAAGTCATGTAAAGACCTCTCAGAGGTGATGCAGGTGTTTTTGAAACGTGTTACTAAACACATTGATGTTGACAATCTTTATTAACACACTTGATTACTATAGGTTTCCAAAGATGCAATCCATCACATGTTAAAAGCTGCAGTGTCGTTGCAGAGCCCCTGCGGCATCCTTATGGGTTCAAACAACCCCTGCTGCTGATTAAGGCACATTCTTCCTTATCCTCAGGTGAAGGCTCCATTTTCAGTATCCATTGGCTAATTACATTGCTGAAAAGTATCTTGTACTTCCCAGAAGTTTACAAGCATCATTGATCGTGGCAGAAGGTATGAATCCTCCTTGGTTATCCCATTTAGGTGACGATAGTCCATGACAGCTGTGTAAGTTCCATCCTTCTTGTTCATCAGCAACAAAGAAGATGCCCATGAGCTCTTTGATGAACATATTAGCCCAGCTTAAACTAGCTGGTTGAGCTCTTATGAAATGACTATATCTTCTGTATTTAATAGCAGTAAGGTTTAAACTTGAAGGGGATAGCGGAACCAGTGTCCATCTTATGGACCTTATCTTTGCACAAGCTGTAGTCATTGGATCCAGTACTGAAGGTGTCATTAAATTTGTCCCAAAGTTTGTCTAACTCTTTTTGCTGCTTAGAAGTCAAATCCCCAAACCTGAGCTCATCAAAAACTCTTAATACATGTATGGACTCAATATCCTGAAACTAGTCAGTCAGCTCAGTGCTACAACTTGCCTCGTTTTGGCTCAGAATGGTTGGGTAGGGATGTTCCTTAAAAAAGGTTTAGCTCACCAGAGTAGGTGGTAGTTATGGAATCCTGGTAGTATCCCGGGCTCTTGTTCTCAATTTTCACCTTGACTGTACACTTCAAAGATGATTTTAGGTGTAATCTTTACACTGTTTGACAAGGTCATTCTGCAATGGTCACCTGGCCAATTCTCTATGGTTTACTTGCACTCAAAGGAAGCCCTTCCTTTGCATTCATGGTGGGCGGTTGTTGTTTTACACCTTTCTCTGTCAATTTTTAGTGAATGAAATAAATCAATTGGATTTTTTGACCAAGCATGTACGCTATGTGGTTTAACGTCATCATACATGAAAACCAAAGGAGTTGATAGCTCAATATTCTAACTGTGCTAGTGGTGAAGTCGACTTTCACTATAAACTATAGTAGAAAATGTGTCCAATCAGAAAATCATAGTAATCGTTGTCTAATAACACTGCTGGTTCCATCAGGACCATGATCCAAAAGCATAAAGGCAACGCCTGATAAGCTTATAAAGCGCGGGTAATGTTGTGTCCTTCAGTGTGGTATTTTATATTGTAGTTGATATCAGGCATGAGCTTAAGCTTCTTCATGAGTTTAAAGGAGATAATGTTAATTGTAGCCCTGGTGTCCAACACTGCTAGAACGTGCACCTTCTGGATGATTACTTCTCCCTTTGTTACGCTCTTGTCAAAGGGGCTTCCAGTGGTCAGGATGTTGGTGGCAGATCCCTTAAATATTTATAGAAACAGCGCTTTTAATGGCCTTTATAGTGTCTTTGCCATCTGGTGCCAAATTCTTAAAGGTAGACGTGCCCAACTGCTATCTTTCTTCAACGAAATTGATCACTCAGTTAGACTGATATGCTTGCGTCAAATAGGCATCACTCAATGCTGATCCATCAGTACTGTGAACTTTTTTAATCTAGCTGGTACTGCCACCACGCTAGGTGCCCCTAACACGTAGTAACTTGTACTAGCTAAGTATTCATTCACATGGTCAAGCTCACCCTCAGTGTGGAGATCCTCCCAGTTTACGGTGTTAAGAGTATTTTATTAGGGTTTGGTTTCCTTGTTTCTGAGATAACTAATAAACAGAATTTATAAAGTGTTAAGGTTGGTGAAACTTGTAGAACTTATACTCTCGACGTGGCAAGTGTTCAAACAGTTTGTTACTATTCTCTTTTGGCTTGTCACCCTTATCATTGACATAAACGGCTTTATCAATTTGTTAAGGGGATGGTGTACATACCATGGCCTTATAAACAGATTTTTATGTACCTTGGATGTCAATAGGCGCCCCTTATATGCTTTGAGGCACGTTACACTTTTATAAGCTAAAGTCACGTGCATCTTCAGATTAGGATACTCCCCAGAGAGCTCAGTAAACCTATTTTGGTGGTAAGAAGATCCATTATTCTGGTGGTCCATAACTGCTGAGCCTTGAGGTAGTAGTAAGAAGCATAATTAACAAATAGCTCATTTTTACCTTCTTCATCAATAGAAACTCTTATTTCATATTCTGGACATCCTGTTCACTACTGAACTCGGAGTGTAAGATGTTTTTTACTTCAATTCAAGATAATCCAGCTCTCAAGCTAGCTTTGAAGGTCTCTTGAGCCTTGTAGCTCATTAATCCTTGTACATGGCGAGCCTTTTGGCAACACTAGCACCATCCATTATATTTTTATAAATCTGGATGAAACCCACAATTGTTCCCTCTTCAGGTGTTTACAAGGACTTGAAGTACGGCTTAAAGTAAGGATCTTCTTCAACAGGATCAACATGTATCATGGTTGGCTAAGTAGCAGGTCTCACCAGTTGTGGCACATTACTTTGAGTGGCCCAGATAGGTGACTCCAGTTGAGTTATAGGTAGAGTAGAGTTATGCTCTGGTACAGTATGCAACTGTGTCTTCAAATCTTCTATAAATATTGTGCATTGTAAACAGCATTTTGTCATGCTTTTCCAAGCGCTCTCCATATTATTCATAGCGGTTATGTTTTTGCTATTCTCTTTCTAAATAATACAAGTATCGCCACAAAGTTTTTAAATGTAGCTTTTATTATTTGACAATATTTGATAGTCCTCTCACAATAGGTAGTGTGGCAATTTGGGCTCTTCTAGCAGTCTCCTTGACTTGCTCAAGATCTGTGCGTAGATCATGAACTTAAAATTCCAGGGTACAAGTCTAGTACAGAGTGTATCCTCCTCCCTCACAAGGTGTTCAGAGGAATCCCCTTTATGATACACCTCCATATACGCATCATTGTCAACTTGCTCAGGAGAACTATTTTGACCATTGCTATGGCCTGATGGTGCCACCCATGTAGTGAGCACCTAAGTCAGTGCGCCAACCTCAGCTCAATCAACTTTAGAGGCTGACTTGCTGCTAAAAGTATCTACTTTGCTCAAATTAGGCACCAGATAACCCTTGCTGACATCACAATTGCTCTCTCTAATAAAATCCTTCTTTGTCGCTACCCCTTATAGCATCAATTGCTTGTATAAACTGCCCACACCCAAGGCAAACTTCTTGAAACTCTTAAACATTTAACATGCGTTAGCACTTGGGCTCAACAGAACCTTTTAAACCTCTCACTTAGAGTTAGCAGCACCAAGGTATTCGTGACAGAGAGTGTCTTCTTACAAACAGGGAAGGTCTTAGACTGGTTAGTGGACACAGCATATTTGGTTAATCCTAGTTTGGCTGCTGCAATTATTACATTTAATACAGCAAAAGTTTAAAATGATAAACATGAGATCTGTAGAAAGATTCTATTGAGATAGAAAGTGAAGTTTTATATACTCAAGGGAAATTCAAGATATAAAATAAATAAGATATTGAGAAATAATTTAAAATTTTGGGTTTCAATATGAGAATTTTTCAAAATTCTCTATTCAGACGTGATGGTTGAGGTTTTCCCTCAACATCACATTTCCCTAGTCTTTGATAAGACAAGACAAGCTGGTGTGGAAGATAGAGAGGGTGAGAGAGCATTAGTCTTGAATAGACTCCAGGTTGAGACTGATAATGGGAAAGGATGGCAATTATAACTTTCGTCAGGCCTGGTGTCAAACCAAATGGTTTTGAAGTGGGTGGGTTCTAGGTTAAATGTGGGTTCAAATCACAACTGAAACAATTCTTTGGTGTGGTGGCTCAGCAACTACAGAATTTAATCAGGCCTAGAATGATGGGGGTTTGCTTTTGGCATATTTCAAAAAACATAATGTCATGCATGATGGATGAGCTTGATCTATGCTTGCAGCAGAGAGCTATAAGGGAAGAAACTTGAGAATGGGAGGTTCTTTGGTTCAGATTTTCTATCAACTTGCCTTATATTTAAAAAAGCCGTTCTTAAGCTTTATTTATAAATTGTCTTCAAAGGTTTATATTGGAATATTTAGTCTCACAGCGCCATGTTTTGCTTATACAAACCGGAAATAAACTTTGAGAGCGAAGTTGGGAAGGCTATTGCCTCCCTATACACCTTGTCTTGGACTCAGGGCATGGTGATTTGTGTAATCATACTCACAACTGTCCTCCAAGGGGTGTTCATCCATGGCACCTGTAGCGCACGCACTATATGAATGTCTCAGGGATCTTGTCCGCCCTTTGGTCGTTGACTTGGGTCCTTCTTCCCAATTCATTTGTGGCTCAATGGAAGGAGCCAAAGCGTTACATCAGACATCTTCTGACCGCTGCTTTTGTCAATTATATATCAAGATGATTCTTATAGCCACAAGCTCTGTCTTGCAATTGTTATTACTGAACCTTGATGTTCAGAGGCCATTGTAATAGGTCCCACTTCTGGACTTTGTACCATTATACCTTCTTACAAAATTTGTTGTTTACTAAATTTAGTAATATATTTCTAATTTTTGTGTTCAAGCAATGGCGCTCCTGTGATGCGCCTCACATCATGACTTCAAGTGACTCACAAAATTGGATGGTTGCCTAATTTGGTAATATTCACCTTAAAATCAATATGCTTGCATCAGCATAATCTGGTTCACTCATCATTTCATTACCAGTGGAATGAAAATTATTTAAGCCTCTAAAGGTATATAAGGGGGCAATTTTTATAGGGAATTTTGTCAATGATGTTGTCTTCTTAAATTAACTCATCTGACCCCTCAGTGCGAAAATTATTTCGCATGACGTCATCTTGCATACTTTGAAACTTATTTATCATGACGTCATCTCAATAACTAAAAAATCAATTGTTTGCCCTCGCCTATAAAAGGTCTTCAATCACCCTCATCTACAGTGAGCTGGTCGCCTGTAACCCACTGGTTTAGGGGTTGTTTGCACTCATTCCACTGGTTGAGGAATGACTAGTTGCACCAGTTGAGGCCTTATCCACAACACATATTATGGATAAACTTTATCTGCTATATCCAGAAAGTCTACCAGCAAATACATAAGCAGCTCAAAAAAACTACAGTGATGCTAAAATGATATTCAGATTAGAAACGTTGTGCAGCTCTTAACTAACAGCTAGGAAATTTTTTGCTGGTAATACTAAGAGTCTACACCTTAAGGTCCCTTGCCAGAAACTGGTTTGTCTACAAGAAACACTATTACCCATTAAAATAGTTATAAATATTGGATCTTTCAACGTGGATCCTCCAGTGCATTGGAAAATTTACATCTTTTTCCATGATTCCTCCCTTTCTCCCTTTAGAAAGCCAAAATCCCACGGAGGTTGAGCCTATCATGGTGGAGGGCACTCAAGAGTTTGAGGTTGATAAGATCTTGGACTTATGAAAAGTCAAATGTGGATTAAAGTATGTGGTATCTTGGAAAGTGTGCCTGGTATAACAGAACATCTGGGTCACTTCCAAGGATTGTGCTAAATGCTGTAAGTTTATTGCGGAAACCCATATTAATAACACAAAGCACCCTCTCCTCCCCTACCCAATATAGCTCCATCCAAACAATAAACTACAAACACCCACAAGAACTACGCCCTGGAACATGCCCAGGAAGATTGTAAATTGTTCTCAAATAAAAGTACTGTAAGGTCTTCTGCCATAGCTTGCAAGCTGGTAGGACCTTGTACATCTTATGACTAAGAGAGGCATCAACCTTAGGGCTCTTCCTCTTACCAAGGATAATGACTTGGGTCATACTTTAATGAAAGATAGGATTCAGTTATACACCCTGTTTAGCTCACCCCACCCCTATTCAATTACAACTCCAAACCCACTGAAATCACTGAATCATAAGCTTATTATATGCTAAAGATCAAGCTGCTTTGTTATGATTTTTAAGAATGCTTAAATTAAGTAGAATAAAGAAAATTCTCCTTTAAAAAACAATAGCTCAACAAGGAGCATCCTTGTTTATAAAAAAATTATACCTGCGGTATTTTAGGTGAAGATTATATAAGTGAAATACTTTAACTAGCAAATGTTTTAAAAAAAAATCAAACACTAGGCTTCAAACGTGGTGACAAATTATATGGATGCCACAGCAGAATTTGACAATTAAACCCAAATTGGATGATCAAAACTAAAGAATTGGAATATAAAAAAGATGAATTATCTGAGAATAATGTTGGTATTTCAATTCATTTAAACTTTACTTTAACATCACACCCCATCCCTTTAGAGATAATACCCAACATCCAACATATTATAGAGTGCTGATTCATTCTATTTCCTAGCTTTTAGCATAAAAGTTAAAGCCCAAATGGTGCAATTAGGCTTGACCAACTATTCTATATATTAATTTATTTAAATCTGCTTTTTAGATGAAGGGTATAATTCCTCAACTAATGTCAATCTGTCTAATTAAGTTATATAAGATTACTTTGCCCATGCGCCTACATCATTATATGTAGCCATTAATTAAAAGTATTAAATTACTATTGTTGTTATTCTGGGGGTATGACAAGAATAGCTACTGAGGGTCAAATTCTTACCACCCCGCTGGTAATATCCCCAAATCACTTAATATCAGTTATGAGGTTTTATGATGTATTAAGTTGAATCCCTTTATATTATCATATTTTCTCCAGGCCCCACTGGCATATAAATTGTGAAGGTTTTGTCCCCAAAGTTCAAGCCAATGATTTCTATCATTCTCCAGAACAACTATGCACTCCTTGGTACTCTATTGCTTAATTTATTATAATTGAAAAAAAATTGAAGGAGATCTTTCTTTTCACCTATCTTGTTTAAGTTGTTAATAAAAAAACTTGAAATGCTAAATATTTAAAAAAAACATTGTGGGGCTACTGTCTTCAAAAAGTCCCCTTTATTTTTTATACAAAGTACTGAACTGTGCAGTTGTATATTGACACCTAAGCGCTGATTGCAACATTTGGTGTTCACTACAGGGATACTTTTGGTAACCTGTCTTCAGATATAAAAAACACTAACATATCATATTCTGATGAAGATTGTCATTATAACCGTATATTACTTATTTTGAACTTGATTATGAAGATGCTTTGATGAGTTCTAACATCACAGCCTTGTTTACCAAAGTTTTATCTCAAGATGCACCAGCAGAAGAAACTGTTCCCACTCTCACCAAAATATAACTGAAGTTGAAAAATTTGTGCTTCCTGGTCTAACCTCATGGGCAGGAAATAAGAGATTTAAATTCTTGTTTGGTTAAGTCTATCTGGAAACAGAAAAAGCTGATCAAAAATCTGCAGCATAATGGTAACACTTTGCTAATTTATCATGAAGCTCCGCCAAGATCTTAAGCATACTATTCATAAAGCTTAGATAAACCTTACCAAGACTTTTCATCTGATTCTAATTCTGACAACTCTATGGAGGAAGTTGTGGCTAATGTGCTCAACGTATTAAATGCTGTACCCTTATTGGCTAATACAACCAGCCCTGCTGCGGCAGCCACCTCTTCCATTAAAACTGACCTTCAAGTTACTCCAGCGCCTTAACCTTCAGTTAACCCAGTCACCTTGCCTAAATTTGATAGACATGGAAATATCCATATCTTCATATGGTTTTTTAAAATTAATATGGGGAATTTCAATGGTCATATTAAACTGGCCATGTTGATAAATTTATAAGACTCTTATAGCTAGGTGTTAGTATTACCAAAATAACTGAAGTTGGTATGTCCTACATCAATGCCAAAAACATCATTATTGATGTGTTTTCAGAGCAGGTTTGATGATAGGTCAGAAAACCGCCCCTGTTTATAAACATTAAAGCTGGTGAGGAAGTGTTAGCCTTCACTGATAAGTTTTACTATAAAGCTCAAGTGGTATATGAGTCTTAGGTTCTGAGTCATTATGACTCTCAGATTGCTTTCAATTCGCTTGTGAGCCTACATAGAATTATATTGGGACTTGATACCCGTTTTAAATTCCAATAACACTGTCACTAAGACGGTAATTTACCTATGGTGCTGCGCCCTTACTTTCAGCACTCCTAAATCAAGTCTTTCTAAAAAGGAGTCAATCATTCATTTTTTTGACTTTGACCATGTACAACGATTTTAAAAAGCTCTAGTGGAGTATAAAAGGGATCTTCTACATCTGCCAAAAGTTCAACAATCCCAATGAATGACCCAAACAGGATGAAACGTTGCCTAATCAGTGAACCGTCTCCTACAAATATAACAAATGAGGTTGGTACACCTCCGCGGCCACAGGTGACCACTGATTTATTTATTTAAAAATGAATACCCTTGACATTTGCACTTTCATCAGCTCAGAGAATCACGTTGAATGTACTTACATCAATTTTAGCGTTTACAACGTACCAGTTTGGGTAATTGTGGATAGTAGAGCCCCCATTAACATTGTTTTTTCAGTGCTAATGAAGAAATTGGAGACTGAACCTGATATGGAGCATTGCAAAACATATGGCACCGCAGGGTCCAAAGCTACTTTTTCAAAGGAGCGTATAATTCTATGCTTCTTGGGGTTTGGTACTAGAGTGTCGTCCACTCCAGCTATCTTTTTACTTATGACAATATTGAGCTACTTATTGGTACCTCTTTTATAAGAAATTGGGCTTAAAGCCAACTTTGAGAATGATACTTTGGATGTAGGGGTACAACAGGTTTCATTATGTTATACTAAGAGTCCCCAGATGATAAATGTGACCTGGTGTGCATGGTTACCAAGGCTTTGGTGGAACCCACCAAGGATGTGATACTGATGTTAGATGAGGATGCAAAAGATGAGGATGTGACAGACGTATCAGGTTTATAGTGTATACTAAGTGATGATGGGTGTACTGTGCCCTTGCAGCTGCCAGAGATGAGTGAGAATAAATTTACTCACCATCCTGATTCCATTTCTCAACCTTCCTAACCTGTAATTGTTGAGTCCATTAAAAGCATTATTTTCATTAGCTATAAAAAGGAAGTCAATGTAACTTAAATCTGCCAAGGCAAATTGTAATGTACAAATAAAAATTTTTTATTTCACGATGGACAAAAATGCACTATTAAACCAGTTTATTGGCCTTTGTTGGAATGTATATCACCAAAAAATTTCTGAAGGTTTATATGATAATATCTTTTACCCAATCTTCTGATCCAAAAAAGGATCCCTTTGTTGCCTCTGCTGCCATTTTCCTCACCAGTGATAATTTAAGGTGACCTTGGAGAACACCTACTCTTACATGGTGCACATCCAAAAGCATCAGATAATTGCTTATGTTTATGCGCTGCCAGACCATCTCAGCCCTTATTATCTTAAGTTACCATCTACACCCCACTCATTTCTGTGCGTGTATGTTTGGTCAAGTGGGGAAATTATGAAATTTGGTCTGACCAACCATTGACTTATTTTTTATATAAATCTGTATTTTAGACAAAGGGTTTGATTTCTCAATGGTGATATCTCTCTGGAAAATTAAGTTAAGACAGATTTTTTCCTATGAACCCACGTTTTTTATATGTAGCTATCAATTGATAGGATTAGATTGCAATCAATGCATTCTGGACCATGACAAGAATAGCTACTGTGGGTTAAATTTTTATCACCCCACCAGCAATGTCTCATAAATCACTTGCTATCATTTATGAGTCTTTGTGGTCTCAAGAAATAAATCCCTTTATTATTATATTCTCCATCTTGCTCCGCTGTCCTAAAAACAACTATTAAGGGTTTAGTCCTTAAAATACAAGCCAATGATTTCTATTGTTCTCCAGAATAACTATGCAATTCTTGGTACCCTATTGTGTAGTTTATTATGATTGAAATGGAAAATTAAAGGGATATTTCTCTATTCTAGATAATTTAAGCTTCTAAATAAAAAAATAATATTTTTATTACTTTATTGTAGGTCTACTGTTTTCATAAAGTTTTCTTTATTCATTGTATAAAAGTACTGACCTGTGAAGTTGTATATCAATGCCTAGGCGCCAATAGCAACACCAAAATCACTATTATTGCTTAATAAAATATAATTTTATCACCTAACTCTCATTATCAAGGCTATGGAGGAGCCAGACCTTTAAATATTGATGCTATTGGTTGATATACCACTTTTAGCTACTGCGTTGGTTATTTTAGCAAAACTAAGCTGGAACAAAGGGGCAGCTACTTTCATGAAGCTTGCTGATTCAAATAAAACTGCACCGCCACTTAGGATGAGTTACCACCCACCGCTACATCCTTAATACCGCTGGTATAGCCATCTACAAAGTTTTGATGTGATGTGAGCCATGAAAGTACTAACGCCTTCCAGGTGTTCCAAATTTGGACTGCATATCTGGGAGTTATTATCACAAGTTTCTTTATTTGATGAAAATTGAGAAAACAGCGGATTTTTATTTTAATAAAACTAAATGAAGAAAATTGAGAAAATTGAGTAATGGCAGTACCAGTTGGGGATGGCTGCCTTACAAGATTGGTGGGTGGAGTTAAGGAAAAGTTTGCATGGATTCCTGGATATATTATTGCGTTAGAATAAAGGCGGGACAACATACTAAATGGCTACCATGGTAGATTTAAATCTGGACCAAATGGCTGGATTGGTATCAAATTTTTTACTAAGATTTTTTGCAGCAAGATTCCACCTTGAAAGCCAGCAACAATTCACAATAAGGCCAACAGGGCAGACCCAAGGACAGGGCAGGTAAGGGCGTTCCATTATAAAAGGAATGGGTTTGGCATTTTTCAACCTGTTGGGGCAGGCTTGCACTCACTGGCACTAGGGGGAAGGTCAGTGGGGCAATTGTCATATCTTAATGATATGATTGAAGGAACTAATTGTAAGGACAAAGCTGCACGTCAGGAGGCCAAAAAGGTGAAGTTGGCAGGCCTCCCTGACCTAAAAATACCCTGGACCAACGCTTGGTATTGGGAAAATATGCCCAGGTTAGTCCTGGAAAACTGCATGATGCTCAGCCTGGTGTTACAGCTAGGGCGTTAAAAAGCACATGCTATGTTCTTACTCCTGATGATTTGTTACAATTGCTCGAGAAACAGGGTTTTAAACCCCATTCCAGTTTTAATATTACTAAGTTGGCTAAGTCCAGTTACAATCCATAACTTGAGTTCATCAATTTTGAGTTACAGGACTCATGCTGATGGTAGCGTGCACCTATTTGTGCACTTAGGCTTAACACCACTTTCACCAATTGACAACTCGCCCCCCCATTGTTTATGTATGTTTTCCTGAAACCAACTATTTCGTTGGTTGACTTACCAATAAACAATTTCCCATTATTTTTCGTTTTTTGAATATGGTTCCTTGGGAAAACCTATGGCAGACTTTTTGAGGAGGTCTCCAACAACGTTGGCCACTTCATTTTATCCAAATTAACTGCAGTATCCGGTGCATTTGTGGGACTTACTGGTCCCCTCCAAATTGAGAGACCCAAGCTCCCTAGCACCAATCTCCACATGGTTATGATTCCCTTTTGGGATCCAACCAGGTTTTGTTATTCTTTGTAATTACTCTTATACACTGCGTTGTAAACCCTTTCCCTAGGTCCCTTCTGCTCTGGCACCCTCCGCAGTGCTCTAATTCCAATCTTGATAATGGCTAGTTCACTGGAGGTGTGGCTGTGCATCTGGCACCACTTTGCTGGGAACAAGAAAGTTACAGACACTCTCTTGGAAATAGTTAACCAACCTTTTTATATTATGTGCATGAAAATTATCCATGTGGGCTTTTGTTATGTGTAAATTGGGTGTGCTGGCCATTTGTCACAGCCACTATGGTGCTCACCACATTTTCTCATTTGGTTTTGTTTTGGTGCGCCTTGGCGTTATCCTCGCAACTACCAACTGAGAAGTGCGCACCCTTCATGCTTGTACCTTGTGGACTCAGACTTTTTGGGATCCTGTTGTCACAATCCCCCAACTTTCCCCCAAGATTTGCTCCAAAATCCAACTGGCTGTCGCTTCCCTGTTGCCATAAGCTTTTTTGATAATAACAGATTATCTGGTTCTTGTCCACCCTCTCGTGGGGTGGATTTGCTATATCAGCTGTATCCAGAGATGGCTGACTGGGTTTTATGGGTGTTCTGCGCACAGCCGCTTGTGGAGATCTGAGGAGGGTTTGGAGCATATCCAGGAGCAACGTTGTCTGGACGTGTCATCAATTCATACCTATTATGAGTTCTTTTCTCTGCGTCAAGCTGGCCGCCTGGTAGAATTATATTTGAATTAATTTTGTGAAAGAGCACATTCCCTACCATTGTCTGACATCATTAAAGACCATTTCTTCATTCCACCTTGGAACTCCCTGCAAGAAACTTCCTGATTTGACAATTACCCCCTCCCAACTTTGACTAACTGATTGAAGCTTTTGTGGCAGTTTTCCCACCTTAAACTGGAAAGAACCAGGTAATTTGGCCATCATGGTTTCACCCAAGGTGACCCCTATAATTTGGGCCCTAAAAACTCAGGCATACCTCTCAAAAAGAAAGAATCATTCTTCCATTCATTCAAGTTCCGCCAAATTTGAAGGCAAGCAGGGGTCTTAATATGAATTTAAATTAAATGTCTCAGTCAGTTCTGCCATGATGATCTTGCCCACAGCACTCCCTATAAATAAAGCATCCATGACTTTTGTTTTTCCCTTGAATGGGGCAGAGCTCCTCGCTGATTCCCTCCCTGTTTTGGAGGATTTTGAAGGTCAAATAGAGTCTAGCCCCCAGTTTAGTTAAAACAATTTAACAAAAATAATTTTTTTCTTTATACCACATTCCCATGGTGCAGGCCAGAGCATCAATGAAGGGCTTGGTGGTGATGGCCCTGAATAACAATAGACAACTGGCCATCAGAGCATGTATGGTGTTTTAACAACCAACAATGCGTTTTATGATGCAAATTATATATAAAAAATGAGCTGTTTATTAGCTCTTGCAGCTCTGACGAGGGCACTATTCCTGTGTACCACTTTACATTAGAAATTCCATGCTTGACCCCTGCCACAATCCGCAGAATATAGGAGGTGGAAAAGGAGCCAATTTTATGATATAAAAATGTTTTTGCAACTGCTGAAGATTTGGTGTGATAAAAATCATAGTAATGATAGTGGCCAATTATCCCTCCTCATATTATGATGAAAACATATCCTGGAGGCATGATTATTTCTGATGAATGATTTTCTGGTGAGGTGTTGGCGTTTCTTCTTTTTTTAAAAACCATTCTGGTTTTTTGTTGACTGCTACCCTTTCATTCCCTTTAGGGAAAGTCAGCACAGCTATTTTGGTAGATACAGCAGCCTCTGAGAATTTTATAATTAAGACCTATCCAACTACCTTGAGTCAAATTACTTTCCAGGTGGTATGGTTAGGGGAAAAATTCCCAAAGTATTTCTACGCTGAAGATCCTGGGTTTAGTGGATTATCAAGTTGGCAAATATCATTTTGCTAGCCGCTTCCAAGCAATCAAAAACTTCTCTATCACATTATTTTGGGAGTAGAATGGTGGCAGAAGTTTGACGTCAAAACCAATTTAGAAAAATGAATTCTTGTCCTTAACTTTAAATAAAGGTCAAAAATTAGTGATCCCTTTGTCTGAAGCTAATTCTCAGGGAGATTTGCCCCAATGGCCAAAGGTCCACACACTCAGTCTTGCTCCATTATTGAAGCCCTCTTTGGAGGTACCTTTATCTTCCTGTTTAGAGGCTGGAATCTTCATTTGATGCAGCTTCAGTACTTTACTACCAGCTCAGTCAGAGTTTGATTGTGAGCTCAAGCTCATTGTTGATCTGATGCATATATCTTCTCCCATTTATCCTTTGACTGTACAGGAGGAAGTTGCCTTGGATGTGTGGGTTAAAAAGCAGCTAGCTAAAGGTGCAATTTTCAGCGTAACTCTCCAGTATGCTCCCCACTTGATTTTGCAGAGAAAGCTGATGTACCTTATGCCTATGCGTAGATTATAGGAATCTCAAAAACGTCACATTACCAGACTTGCATCCCATTCTGGTGGACTCACAGATTGCTCGCTTTGTGGAAGAGGATAAAGTCTTCTCCAATTTGGATTGCTTAGATGTGTTAAATTTGATCCAGGTCAAGAAGGGCCAGGAGTAGCTCACCGTATTTAGAACCAGAAAGGGAATTTTCCTGTTTCAGGCTACTCCCTTTGGACTTAAAAATGAACCTGCTATTTTTCAACGCCGTATAGATGTGGCCTTGAGGACCTGCTAGCGTGTGTCAGTTGGCTTACATGAATGATATTCTGTTGTTTTCCCCTGACCAAGAGTCTCATGTAATACACCTGCGTCAAGTGGTGGAGAGTTTAAAGGCTTCCAACCTTACGCTAAAGATCAGTAATTGTGATTTTTAAGTCCCAGGTCAACTTCCTGGGTAACGTCATGTTTAGAAAATGGTCACATGGTAACTCTGGACAAAAAGAAGGCGATTTATTAGTCCTTTCCATCCTCAGTCAAGGAATTGAGGAGTCTCTTGGGGGCGTTTATTTCTGAAGAAGTTCGCACCAAATCTTTCTGAAGTGTCAGTGCCCCTGTACAATGCAAGTGGAGAAAAAGTGCTCCAGTGGTCCCCGTTTTGCAGGATGCCTTTGTTGGGACTGAGGGAGGTCTGAAGGCGGGTCCTTTGAAGCCTGCTGAGGTGGACAGGCAAGAGGAGGACTTAACCTTAATAACAGGTTCAGAGGTCCTAATAGTTAATAGTTAGGGACTTACCTAGGCAGGTTCAGAGGTCCCAAAAAGTAATAGTTAGGGACTCAACCGCGCTGATTCAGAGGTCCCAAGAGAGAAAATGAACCTTTACTAAAGAGCCAAAAGAGGTAAAGCGTAAAAGTTATTTTATTGAGTAAATCATTTGCACCTTAAATAGTGCTAGTAAAATAAGGAATAAAAATAAGGGATATAAGGAATGATCAGCGCAAGCCCTTTTGGAACTGGGAATAGATTAGGAAATATTATCTAAATCTTTTAGAGGATAAAATGAATCAGGTATTCGATAAAGTACTCATAAGATAAGGTGAAGTTTGAGATAAGATAACATTGAAATAAGGGATTTGATCCCTCCAGGGTAGAATATTAGTTGTTATAGAGTTTATCAGCCAGGATTATCAATTAGTGGAGCAGTTTGATAATTTATCATAAGCTCATTCCATATTGATTGAATTTGGATGATGCTAAGTAAATTGAAGTTAATGATGATTTTTGGGCTTTAGACTCAAAAAGGCATTGATTGGTAGATTAATAATAGTAAATTATAGGTTGATATTGCCCAAAATAAGTAACAAGTTTGAAGCCCCAAGTTGAGGCTTCATTTAAACTGTTGAGAATCCCAACAGCCTTCCAAGCGGTAAATTAAATCCAGTAGTCCTCATTCATCCTTCACCATGTAGACCCCATAAAGGAGTTCATTGTGGCCACAAATGCCTCCAACTTCGCCATAGAGGCAGCCTTATTACAAGTAGGTGAAAATGTAATAAACTATCTGGTGGGATATTTTTCTCAGAAATATTTTCCTGCTTGAGTTAAACTACACAATTTATGACAAAGAGTTATTGGCAGTGGTTGAGGCGCTTACCTTTTAATATCATCACTTGTATGGCTCATCCAAATCATTACATTTTTATACAGATCACCGTGCCTTGTTGTACTACTGCGCACCTCATGTCTTGACCCCACGGCAAACCTGCTGGCATTGATACCCTGGCCCAATTTATGTTTTCCTATATGTTTTCTAAGTGTAAAGGGCGGAAAATCCCAGTTTCCGACTGCCATATAGTAAAATGATTCTTTGGTACACCGACAAGCAACCAAAGCAGCTTAACTGAGTAGGGAGAGGTTTGAGGCACTGACAGCGCCAAACCTTACCTATTACTAGTTGGTTATGCAAGGCCCTCTGTGTGGTTGGTCTAACCCAACTTCATAAAAGCTCCTCAAAACTGATACCCAGAAAAGACCAACTGGTAAGTGAGGTATGCTATCCCCAAAACAACCTTTATTTTTATTCAAAATATAAAAGAGCACACTGACCAGAGCTCATCTAGGGAGCACCCAATGCTCCCCATGAAGGAAATGCTAAAATTATAATTCCAAAGTGAGTTTCAGAATTGGCAGGCACACCTTATAAAGGCTGCCCTTTGGGAGCCTCAACTGAATCATTGATTAGGCTTGTATGAGCCTAATCTACAAATTGGGCAAGGCACAACCCAGCGCCCAAAACAACCAAACCAAAAATATTTCAAAACGATTTGACTCAGATTCGGAAATCTAAATCTGAGTCAAAATGCAACAATTAAGACAAACTCAACCATTACATTACCTCCCCCACTAGAGAAGGGTCCCTCCCCAAAGAGGGGCCCCACAGTGGAAGACTGCCACAATGAGGTCTTCCTTGGGCGAGTTACTTGAGCCCCAGGAAAATTAGCCTAGATAAACTCTGGGCCTCTTGAGGAAAAAAACAAATGATGAGGGTGAATTGGGACTGGGCTGTCAGAATTAGCCCACCTGGCCAAGGACACATGCCCAGCACATGGCTGTGTTGCGCTATCCCTCCCAGGCTCCTGTTGGCGATGGTCTTCTCATCCTGACCAGGAAGTCACTTTCTCCAACAAAAGTGAAAGAGGGGCGCACAGTTCAGCAAAGCTAGATGGCCGCCCTAGGATGCACACCTAGCACTTGGCTATGTTGCGCACCCCTCCCAGACTCCTGTCAGTGATAGTCTTCCCATCCCAACCAGAAGGGCGCTTTCTCTAACAGAAGTGCAAGAGGATAGCATGGTACAGCGTGGTTGAATGTCCATCCCCTTTCCATGTGGACAATCCGTTGGTGAGGAAGTCCTGCTGGGACAGGTCCCCTTGGTGCCACCAAATCCCTGGTGAGCGTAAGACCCCACCAGGATTTTCAACTGATGATCATTTTTGTTCTAGGGTTGGCCATCAGTCACCAGCTCCCACTGGTGCTGGTTCCTCAACAACTGGGACCAAGTGACCACTGAGGTTGGCCAAACTGGGGATCAGAGGCGTGCAGCACATATTCAACTTCAGAATAATGTAACGGGCAGAAAATCACAGTTTCCAACTGCCATATAGTAAAATGATTCTTTGGTGCACTGACAAGCAACTAATGCATCCTAACCAAGTAGGGAGAGGTTTGAGGTACTGACAGCGCCAAAAATTGCCTACTACTAGTTGATTATGCAAGGTCCTCTGTGTGGTTGGTCCAACCCAACCACTCAAAAGCTCCTTGTTGGAGATATAAATAAGATGACCAGAATTACTCCAGATTGAGATTTGATATCTCGTTCTAATGAACTTGTAAAATCCATAATGGGTATTTCCAATTCTCAATTTAACTGAAGAAAGACCCTTCAAAGTTATCTTATTCCTATGATGGGTGAGGCTAAGCAATCCAAAGAAGCTCAGCAATCCAAGATGGCCAAGCAATTTAAAATGACCAAGCATGTCAAAGGGGCTAAGCCCTCACTAAGAAGGTTGATTGCATCTAGTAAGAGCTCTATCAGATCTGACCACCACAAGTATATTAATGACAATAATTATCAGCAATATCGGCCATCTGTTAGGAAAGAACTTACCTCAGGTGAATCATGGAAATCCTTGCAAAGAACCACTAAAATTTTCCCTATAAATATCTCTGATTTTTTATTAATAAAGTACCTCAATTCTTGTCTCATATAGCTTAATTTTGGTCTATTTTCATACAGGATTCTGTATTTCCAATTGGAATTAACTATAGCAATAGAACTAATAACTTCATTGCAATTGTGTTGATCTTTGCTAGAGCTATAGAATTAATAATTTTGTAGCCTTTATAGTGCCTGCTTATCATAATTTCTCACGAAATTCCAATACTGGTGCTCCCTGCCAGGTCTGCTCCTGAGGCTGCCTGGTGAAAACATACTTTCACAACAATGAATATGTCTAGCGAAGAGAGCCTCTCTTCTGAGGAATCTTTGAGTATCACCCAATGGGTACACTCTAAACATAAAGATTTGCCTTCTGCTATTATCAGTAATATTCAATTTTTAAGCTTCTATGTATTTGGCCATTGAGGCCCTGACCAAAATAATTATCAGATTCAAGCCACGAATGTAGAAGAAACAGTCAGTGGCTTGATAAGAGGGGCTATTCAGCCTGGTGCTCGTCCAAATCGTTACCAAGCATCTAAAGTTGCTAATAACATGATGAGCTTATACAACTGAGCGGTTTTACAGCCTACCAAAGTTGGTGTAGCTAGAACTAAGCAGTACCTCTGGAATTATGTACATCCTGCTATATAATGTATTCCAAATTTTGGGGTTGCATCATCTCGAGATTCAGCGCCAGGTGATCTCTGGAACAACAATTTCACTCTCAGCTATCCTCATTCTATGAGATGGCGTCTAACTTTGGACGGGATAATTGGGAAGCCATTTTTCGATAATAGAAGAGAGGTCAATGACTTACACAATCATCTGGTGAGAATTTATAATGGCGTTGTAGCTTACATTAGCCAAGAAATAACTCAACAAGTTAATGATGCTGCTAACCCCATATACCACTGAATCTCTACCCTCAAAGACAAGATTATGAGACAGCTGGGAACATTGTGGGCCCAACATGAGGACTGCTTTAAGGAACTCAACGTTCTCCTCCAACAACTGGTCTAAGTTGTGGATACTATTAGAGAAGGCAGATCTGGTTCTGCTGGCCCTCAGGGACCTCCGGGACCCTCTGGTGAATGGGGTCCTCAAGGTCCTGAGGAACAACAAGGTCCTCCTGGGTCTGAAGGACATGCTGGTTCACGTGGACCCCCCAGAACTCCTAGTCCCCCCAGCTCCACGCTCTCAATTCATGATTCAGAACCTTTGAGTCTCTTAGCATCAAGGGTACAGGCGTTGGAATCTCAAATCTGAGCCCTAGCTTAAGGGTGTTTCTTATCCTTGGAAGGTCTTCTGACCGATCTGGACTATTCCTTAATCAGCTTACTGGATGGCGTTGAGAATGCACATCGTTCAGCAATGAAAATCAAACTATGCAAGAAACCCAGTTTGCTTCATTGACAGCATCCATTGAGCAGTTGACTGCCAAGTGTGAAGTATTTGATACCAATTAAACTGAGATGGTTACTGCAATTTACAACTTAAACTGATCCCCTACAAATGACAAACTTAACAAATGGGTTCAAATTTTAAAAGATGACTTGAACCACTTGAGACAACAAGTTGATTGAGTTCCCATCATGCCCATTTCACAGAGTCTGAACCCTCCAAGGCTGGATCAGTGATGGTATCGGGCATACTCATCTTGAACACTGAAGCCGCCCCTTTCAAACCTACCTTCAAGGATAAGTTTGAACTGGGTGAAGGTAGCATAATTCTTTTCTTTTCGTTTATGAACGCACAATGAATGGAGATAATGATCAATAGAAGGTCCGCCATAATACTCTTTCCGTTGGTTTGATCAAGAGATCATGGTTTCTCATCTTAGGGCTTTCACTATATGGGCTCAAGTGAAAACCGCCCTCAAAAAGAAATTTGGTAGTGATCAAATACTTTCCAACCAAAAGCAAGCCTTTATAATTATTCAAATCAAACGAGGATCGTCTATCCAGTATTTTGCTAAACGATTCTACCATGAGCCCAGACACTTGCTACTTGCGACTGGACTACCATTGATGATGCTATATCAGCTGTAATGAGTGCATTTGTTTTTCACACTCAGTTACTATTACATTTGAAGTCAATTAAACGAAATTTCTGCTTCATTATTGACATCAAAGAAGTGCTTATGGAGGTTCCTAATGGGGTAGTACATCTGACCTCCTCTAGTAACCCTCATTCTCATATCCATGCAATGCCACCTAAACCCAAATCCAAACCAATGAAGTAGCCGTGCACTTATTGTGGTCTTGTGGGTCATGTGGTATCTCAATGTTGGAAAAAGCAAGCGGAGGAATAAAAAAGAGGAGTTAGCATAGGGCATGAGGCTCCCTGTGCTGACCTACCTCAGGTGCCTCAGTTGAGTCCTTTTGATTCTTCTACAGATTGTTATGTGGCATCCTCTTCTGATGAGCTTGATATCCCTGATGAATTAGCCAACAAAGATACTATTTCTGCTTATGATTCCTCTTTTTCTTCTAATTTCATTCAATTGATTAATCCATCAGTGTTCTCAATCCCATACTTTGGCACTGATGTAACCCAGGCGGAAGTTATTGTGCATAAGTGAAAGTTTTGGCTATCATTGATATGGGATCGCCCATCAATGCAATCTCGTCCAAACTTATGAAGAAAATCAAATTGGCGCCAGACTTAAACCATTCCCAAGACTACAGAACTGCTGGACCTTCCTACACTAAATCTATAGGAGCCTATTCCCTCTTCTGATGTGCTTTGGAAAGTTAGTTGTGTCAGCCTAAGCAATGGTATTGGATATCAACTGCTATGATCTGCTCTTAGGAACTAAGTTTCTCACCGATTTTGATGCAATAACCAGTATTAAGGACAAATACCTTTCTTTAATTGGGTACCAAGTACCTTTAATTCTACACTATTTTTCAATACCAAAGGCAAACTCAAATGATGTGTTTGCTTATTAGAATACCCCACTTCTATATCACGTCTTGAATACTAAATCCTGGGTCCAAGGACTATACTTCCGCCTCCATCAGCTTGTGCCTCTTAGGGAATGCCTTTATATTCTAACTCTCCAATTACCATTCCCCCAAAAGCTCAAGTCATAATTGATATGGGAGTACAAGTATTTGTACCCCCTGATCATGTATTAGAGATCTTCAGTAATTAAAATTCTTCTCATTTAGAGGCTTTAACTTGCCCTAGTATCCTTGATCCTGCCTACAGTGCAACTGTTTTAGTTCTATTAGCTAATCTCACCTCTCGACCTATGCAATTGATTTGCAATAATCCCATCACTTATGTGCGGCCTACTCCTGTGAGTGACATATTATCCATCTCAGGATGTGGAATTTATGCAAATTTGGGCTGGAAGATCCCCCTATCATTGCTAGTTTTGATGTCAAATTTGGGGATTCACTTACTTCAGAACAACAGCTTGAAGATGAGGCCCTGATTGAAGAATATGCGGATATCTTCGCCCAAGGTCCTGGAGATTTTGGCTTAATGAAAGAGGTACAGCATCAGGTGAAAACCAGGGATACTCCCCCTATTTGAGCTTGACCATATTGCAAATCCAAAGTTAAAGAGGCTAAAGTCTCAGTGGAACTGAAACAACTCCTCAATACTGGGCTACTAACACCTTCTAATAGTCCTTGGGCTTCCCCTCTACTACTCATCCAAAAAAGGATGGGGGACATAGAGTGGTTATGGACTTTTGTCAACTCAATGCTGTTACTCAAAAGGATTCTTATCCTTTACCTCGCATAGATGATTCATTGAGATTATTATCTGGATCACAATACTACTCATCTATGGACCTTGCAAGTAGTTATTGGAAAATTGATCTTGTCCCTGAAGATCATCAATAATGTGCTCTAATTTCTAGTGAGGGGCTATTTGAGCTAACTCGTATGCCGCAGGGGCTTTGCAATGCCCCTGCTACTTTTCAACGAGCCATGGATGGCTTGTTTGAGGATTTTTAAAACTTTCTTGTATTTTAGTTTATCTAAATGATGTTACTGTTTTTTCACGCATTTTTAATGAGTATTTGGCTCATTTGAAGGAGGTTTTGGCCAACTGCATCATGCCTCGCTTAAGCTTAAAGCATCAAAGTGTGCTTTTTAGAACGGAGATGGAATTTTTGGGACATAAAGTTAATTGTGAGGGTATATTACCCTTATCTAATAAGATACAAGCTATTTCAGACATGCCTGTTCCCAAAAGCTTGTGCGATATCCAAGTGTTTTTAGGGATGGTTGGTTATTACTGACAATGCATCCCCAATTTTGTGGAGATTGCAAAGCCTTTAGTTTACCTTTTGCACAAGGAAGTCCCTTTTTTATGGGAAGAATTACAGCAACAGTCCTTTGATCTGTTGCGCCAAGCCTTAATGAGTGCACCAATCTTTTACCATCCTGACTTTTCCAAGCATTTTATATTATTTACTGATGCCAGTAATATTGCTATTGGGTCATTCTGGCTCAACATGATACCAATCTAGTTGATCACCCCATCAAGCACTATAGTAAACCCCTTTCTAAGAATGAACGCAATTATAGCGTTACTGAGAGAGAATGCCTCGCTGTGTAGTCCGCCAAAAAGCAATTCCACCCTTATATATATGGCAAGCATTTCACTATTGTAACGGATCACACTTCTCTGAAGTGGTTGCAACAAATGAAGGATCCTGATGGGCGCTTAGCTAGATGGGCTTTAAAGCTCCAAAATTATGACTTTAATATTCAACATCACGCTGGAGCTATACATCAAAACGCTGATAGCCTTTCTCAATTGCCTACCTTGACGTTATTCTCTGCAGAGAAAGATCACATCTATGACCTAATTGGTAGACCTGAGCTCTGATTCCGTGAATCTAAGGATGTTATCTCAAAGCTACAATCCTTAACTGAAGACACTCAGGATAATAGGTTCATTATATAAAAAGTCAGGATCTAAGTGGTTGCCCTTTATTCAGCCCTCTGCGAGGACTGACACTATCATGGAGGCCCACCAAACTGTAGGCCATGGAGCTGTCACTACGACCCTACAGTGGGTAAAAAATCATTGTTACTGGGATAACATGCTGGAATCTGTACATGATGTGCTGGAATCTTGTCTTAAGTTCCAACAACAACGTGGTGGAAATCCAATGTTCCAACACCAATTTTTGTACCTTCTGAATCCTTCTCTACTATGAGTATTGATGTGGTGGGTCCTCTCCCTACGGCCACCTATGGACATCAATATATTCTGTTGGCTATCGACCATTTTACTAAATGGATTGAAGCTATTTCAGTTTCCACAGTCACTGCCAAGGCGACGGTGTCCTTTCTTTTCAAGAAAGCTTTCACCATGCACAGTAGCCCAAAAGATCTGTTATCAGATAACGGGACCAACTTCATTTCTCAGGTGGTAGCTGAGCTTACTGAACTAATGGGTAAATATCAGTCCTTTATGACATCTTTATAATCCTTCCACTAATGGTGCAGTCAAACAAGCAAATGGTACCCTTATAGCTATTCTTCGAAAGATGCCTCAAATGATCCTATTAGGTGGAACCTTTACTTACCTATTGTGATGTTAGCCTATAGAATAGCTACCTTCACATTTACCTGAATGTCTCCTTTTAAGGCTTTATATGGTCGGGAACCTATCCTCCCCTCAAGTGTACAACCTATAATTGAAGAGGTTAACCCACAATCTACTGATTTAGCTATGAGGAGATTAGCTGATGAAATCATCTGATTACAAGTATTAGCTTCAAGTTCCCTTGCTGCTACCACCTTGAAGGAAGGAACCAGAACCAACGCTTATAGACCTACGTTTCCAGAATATCAAGTCAGGGATCTTGTACTCTTTTATTACCATAGGCCAGGAGGAAGGATTCACAAATTAAACACCTTATGGGCTGGTCCTTATTGTATTTATTTATTGTCAGGGTATTGAATACTCCATTGCCGCTATTGATACTAGTAATGTTATCAATAGAGTGCATATTAGGTTTCTTCACAAATATGTGCCCCCTAGGCAAGATCTTGAGGGGGCATTGTTGGAGATATAACTATGATGACCGGAAATACTCCAGATTGAGATTTGATATCTCGGTCTAATGAACTTGTAAAATCCATAATGGTTATTTCCAATTCTCAATTTGACTGAAGAAAGGCCCTTCAAAGTTATCTGCTTCCTATGAGGGGTGAGGCTAAGCAATCCAAAGAAGCTCAGCAATCCAAGATGGCCAAGCAATTTGAAATGACCAAGCATGTCAAAGGGGCTAAGCCCTCACTAAGAAGGTTGATTGCATCTAATAAGAGCTCTATCAGATCTGACCACCACAAGTATATTTTTGACAATAATAATCAGCAATATCGGTCATCTGTTAGGAAAGAACTTACCTCAGGTGAATCATGGAAATCCTTGCAAAGAACCACTAAATTTTCCCCTATAAATATCTCTGATTTTTAATAAATAAAGTACCTCAATTCTTGTCTCACATAGCTTAATTTTGGCCTATTTTCATACAGGATTTTGTATTTCCAATCGGAATTAACTATAGCAATGGAACTAATAACTTCATTACAATTGCATCAATCTTTGCTAGAGCTTTGAAACTAATAATTTTGTATATCTTGTAGCGCCTGCTTATCATAACATCTCACGAAATTCTAATACTCCTTAAAACCAGATACCCAAAAAAGATCAACAGGTAAGTGAGGTATGCTAACCCTGAAATAACCTTTATTTTTATTATGGATATAAAAGGGCCCACTGGCCAGAGCTCATCTGGGAATCACCCAATGCTCCCTAGGAAGGGAATTCTAGGGGTAAGATTCTGAAGTGAGCTTTGGAATTGGCAGGCGTGCCTTATAAAGACTGCCCTTTGGGGGCCTCACCCAAATCATTGATTAGGATCATACAAGCCTAATTTACAACTCAGGTGAGGCACAACCAAGCGCCCAAAAACTGAACCAAAGGTATTTTTAAAATGATTCAACTTAGATTAAGAAAATCCAAATCTGAGTCAAAATGCAACAATTGAGATGAACTTGACCGTTACATTAAGGGTAAGGAGTATGGTTTGGCGGACGCTTTGAGTTACAACCCTGCACTAGCTCCTGATCCTAAGGAGGTAGTGGTGCATAAAACCTCTTGATGATTCCACCAGGTAAAATATGTCTCAACTTCCCTCTCCCTTAACCCATGGGCCAGCACTTGCTCCTCTAGAAAATGTGGAGAAGTATGGTATGTTCATATTGGTAGTCCTTTCACAGCCTTTGTCAGCTGAATATGCTATGGTACTTGCCAAGTGTGAGTTAAATTAGAAGGAAATTACCAGGGGCTACTACGTGAAGGGTGAGATGGTGTAGTTTTTGGGGTGCATATGGGTTCCTGCCAGATCACTTCACATGGAAATCATCTGGGACTATCATGATGGAATCACCATTGGTCATCCTGGAAAGGCAAAAACTCTAAAGCTAATTTGCCGCACTTACAATTGGAAGGGGTTAGCCATGCAGGTGGCCAGGTATTGTAAAGAGTGCTTAGTCTGCAACCAAATTTAACCAAATTACCAGCCTTTAGCAGGTTATTTGGTACCAGTTTAAAAGGCTGAAGGGCCTTGAACTTTGTTATTGGTGGACTTTATTGTGAAATTACCCACATCTGATAGTAACAATGCCATCATGGTATTGGCGTACCAAATTACAAAGTTTAACACTTTATTTCTTGCAGAACCAAAGCAACTGTAGCAAAGATGGCTAGACTCTTCATATCTCACATGTTTGCTCTTCATTAGGTCCCCAAAGAAATTATTAGTGATTGGGGATCTCAGTTTACCTCCATCTTTTGGAAAGAATTGTGTAAGAGTCTTCAGATTCATCCCTGCCGTTCACTGCCTATTACCCTCAATCAGATGGGAAGACTGAATGAGTGAACCAGTGCTTGGAACAGTTCCTGCAGTTTACACTGATGCAGATAATTCAAATCGGGTTTCCCACCCTCCATGGCTCAGTTCAGCTATAACAACACTCAACATGCATTAATCAGATGTTTCCCTTTTTTGACAACTATGGCTTCAACCCCACCTTCAACATGGAACCCAGCTGTGAATCCACATTGGAAGCGGTGTTGGACTTTGCAAAGACAATTAAGAAAGTACCAGGGTTGAACACAAACTTGGCTGCATCAATGCAAGCTTATAAGGAGAACGCAGATGGAAAAAGGTGGGTAAATACTGCACACAAGGAAGGGGATCTTGCAATGACTGATGCTACAATCATCCCTATAAAGCAGCCATGCAAAAAGCTGGGTTTAAAGAGGATTGGGACTTACCACATTTTAATAAATGTGGGCCACGCCACATACCAGTTGGATCTTTCTTCATCATTCTGAATCATTGCCATCTTCCATGAAAGTAAACTTACGTTGTTTGAGGGCCCCCACCAGAGACTCCAGAGGCTTATCTCGTGGATGGGGCGCCAGACTTGGAAGTAGAGGAGATTGTAGCTTAAACCAAGTAAAATAAAGCCTTGAGTACCTACTATTCTGAAAAGGATTCAATTCATCAGATAACAATTGGGTAAAGCGCATGACTGCACCCATTCCCAGGATCTAAATTAAAATTCTAGAGCGTTTCTCCAAGGCTTCTGGACCTCAGTCAGAGAAAACTGTCAATGGTATGAGGTTGGCCCCAGCCCACAAGAATTTTTTTCCTGTCAAAAGCCCTGGAGGGTGTGGAGTCCCAAAATAATGAGAGGATAATTTCATGGCTTAATGGCATGAATGAAGGGACCAATTGTAAGGACAAATCTGCCTGTCAGGAGGCCAAAAGGTGAAGTTGGCAGGCCTTTCTGACCAAAAAATACCTTGGACCAACGCTGAGTACTAGCAAAATATGTCAGGTTGGTCCTGGGAATGTGCATGATGCTCAGCCTGGCATTACAGCCATGGCGTTAAAATGCACCTTCTACATTCTTACTCCTGATAGTTTTTTACAATTTCTTGAGGAACAGGGTTTTGAAACCCATTCCAGTTTTAATATCAGTAAGTCAGGGTGAGTCCAAATCCAATCCATAACTCAGTTTGGTCAATTTCAAACTAAATTACCCAGGCTGATGGTAGCATGCGCTTATTGGTGCACTTAGGCTTAGCACACTTATACCAATTGATGACTCACCCCTCATTTGCTTATATATTTATCTGAGACCAACTTTACTCATTGGTCAACTTTTCAATAGACAATTCCTAATTATTTTACATCTTTTTAATATGGTTTCTTGGGTAAACTGTGTGTAACCCTCTTCAAGAAGATCCTCAACAACATTGGTCACTTAAATGTTATCCAAATTAACTATAGTATCCAGTGCACCTATGGTCCACCCTGGTTTTAAGGAGATTGTTTATAACTCTCCTGTTCCCAGCGTGGCAATGCACTGTGCACAAGGCCAACTTTAGGGAACTAGCCGTTAGTGCTAAAGTAATTAGAGCCCAGCAGAGAGTGCTGGAGCAATAACAACTTAAGCATAGAAGTGCGAGTTTTATAATAACAACCCACCAAAAGTGACGCGGTGCACAAAATGGAAAGGGGTAAGCGTCCCAGGTTAGAGGGAACCTGGGTGAACCAATGGTGCACGAGGGGATAGCTGCAATTTATTTGCAATGGCAAGATTAATGGAGCGCAAGACTTCCTCAAAGAGGTTTCCAAAAAGGAGCGTTCAGAATATCATAAAAGTAAGAAAATGTAAAATGGGAAAGGTTTATTTGGGAAGTCAACCAACAAGGAAGGTTGGTTGGGGAAAACACATCTAAGTGTTGATGGGGGAATATGGGTTCTGCTGCAGTGGACCCAAGCACTGAACCACCAATAGGGCAATACTCCTATCCAAATTTGTTAAATAAGCCAAAACTGACTTCACTCAAGCGATCAATTGAAGTTGGATTCAACCTAAACGCGTCATTTCATAAATGGAATGGGTTTTGAAACCCCGTTCCTCGACAAACCAAATGGAAACATCCATGTTAAATCAGTAGACCATCCGTTTTAACGTCTGGGCTGATGTGAGAGGCTGGGCACTTGGCACCCCGCTAGTACCAACCTGGGCATATTTTGCCCATACCCAGCATTGGTCTAGGGTGTGCCTCAGGTCAGGGAGGGCCTGTAGCTTCACCTTCTGGGCTTCCTGGCACCCAGCCTTATCTTTGGGGTTGGTCCCCACTATGATTTCATGTTTATATGGCATTACCCTCTCCTCCTGATGGGGCTCAACCCCCCCCTCCAGGGGCTTGTGCAAGGGAAAAGTTCTTGTGGGCTAAGGCCAAATTCATGATGGCAATGGTCAGTTTAGGTTGGGATCCAACAGCCTGGGGGAAACGTTTGTAAAAGGCTTTAATCAGATCTTGGTCATGCACACAGTCACATGCTGGAACCCAACTGTTCTCTGCAGCGTCAAAGCCCTTCCAGGATACCAGTTACTTGAGTCTTCTTTTAACATGGCGGGAGGCAACTATTTCTTCCACCTCCAACTCTGGCGCCCCATCCACAAGATAGGGCTCAGGAGTCTCTGGTGGGGGGCCCTTGAACAACGTCAGTTTGCTCTCATGAAACTTCAAGAAGATCTGTAATTAGAGGGGAAGATCAAGCTGGTATGAGGCATGGCCCACCTTTCTAACAACGCTGTAGGGGCCAATCCTCTTTGATCCCAGCTTCTTGCATGGCTGTTTGATAGGGATGTTACGAGAATCAAGCATCACAAGATCCCCTCTTATATGCAGGACCCACTCGGTGCTTCCCATCAGCATTTTTTATACATTTGCATTGCTGCCTCCAAGCTTGTGGAAACCACCTGGTGGACCTTCTTGATTGTCTTGGCAAAGTCCACCACCGCTTCAACCTTAGACCCACAGCTGGGCTCCATGTTAAAGGTGGGGTTAAAGCCATGGCTGGCAAAAAAAATGGGGAACAACTGATTAAGGAGTGCAAGGTATTGTTGTAGCTAAACTGGGACATGGGAAGGTGAGAAGCCCAATATAAATGATCCGCGGTGGTTTAACACCGCAGGAACTGCTCCAAACACTGGTTCACTCGTTCAGTCTTCCCATCTGATTGTAAGTGATAAGCAGTCAAATGGCAGGGGCAAATCTGGAGAGTCTTACACAACGCTTCCCAAAAGACAGATGTAAACTGGGGTCCCCAGTCACTGACAATCTTTTGGGGAACTCCATGGAATGCAAACACATGTGTGACGAAAAGCCTGGCCATCTCAGCTGCGATTACTATAGTTCTGTAAGGAATGAAGTGGGCGAACTTTGTAAACTGGTCCACCACCACCATGATAGCAATGTAACCATCTGAGACAGGTAGTTCTACAATAAAATCCACTGATAGGGAAGTCCAGGGCCCTTCAGATTTCTGTACTGGTACCAACAACCCCGCTAAAGGTTTACAATCTGGCTTTATTTAGTTGCAGACTAAACATTCCTTACAATACCGCCCCACTTGAGCAGGAAAGCCCTTCCAATTGTATGTGCGCCATATTAACTCTAAAGTCTTCACTTTACCAGGATGACCAATGGTAAGTCCATCATGATGGTCCTAGATGATTTCCAGGCGAAGTGGTCCAGCAGGAACCCATAGGCGCCCCTGGAACCACACCATCTCATCCTTCATGTGATAGCCCCTAAAGATCATCTTGATTCAATTCGCACTTAGCAAGTGGCGTAGTATATTCAGCTGCTAGCGGTGAGAAAGGACTACCTTCCTGAACATGCTATATTTCTCCACGTTTTCCAGAGGTGCAGGCGCTGGCCCGTTGGCCAGGGGAGAGGATCGTTGAGGAAGAAGTTTACTTGGAGGAATCATCACCTGTGTGTTGTGAACTTCTACCTCCATGGGATTGGGCGCTAAAGCATGGTTGTGGCTCAAAGCATCCACCAAACCATTATCCTTGCCCTTGGTGAACTCATACATGAATGCGAATTGGGCAGGGGTCTCATGCCAACGGATCTGCCATGGGGTTAGGACATGAGGGGTGCGGTAGTACAGCAAGGCACGGTGGTCTATACATACCTGGAAAGGTTGGTATGAGCCATGCAAGTGGTGACAACAATAAATCAGCGCCTCCACCACTGCCAATAACTCATTATCATAAATGTCTTAATTCAACTCTGGCAAAGAAATTTCCTAGAAAAACATTCCACTGGATGCTCTATTCCATCTTTACCTACTTGTAACAAGGCAGCTGCTATGGCGAAGTTGGAGGCATCAGTTACACTATGAACTCCTTTGAAGGGTTGACATGGCAAAGAACAGACGTGGAAAACTGGGTGCACTTCACTGCTTGGAAAGCATCCTCCAAAATGGGGGACCACTGATGTACCTTGGCACCGCTAGCCTTGTACAAGGGAGCCACCACCTTAGACAGATTAGGAGTGAACTTCTTGAGGAACGTACACATCCCCAAAAAGCTTCTTAATTCCTTGGCTGAGGTGGGGTTAGGCCACTCACAAATCGCCTTCTCCTTGTCTTAAGTTATCAAGTGTCCCTGGTCAAACACGACATTTCCCAGAAACGTGACCTGGGACTTGAAGAACTCACACTTTGTTATTTTCAACGTAAGGCTGGCTGTCTTTAACCGCTCCACCACTTGCCAAAGGGGGACTTCATGGGACTCCTGATCAGGGGAAAACACTAGGATATAATCATGTAGGCAACCATGCATACCCCTAACTGATCCCCCAATGCTGCATCAATGCGGCGTTGAAAGATAGCTGAGGCATTCTTAAGCCCAAAGGGCAAGACCCAAAACTGGAATATTCTTTTTCTGTTGCAGAAGGAGGTAACCACTCCTGTCCCTTCTTTATCTGGATCTGATTAAATGCGTTGTGGCAATCCATCTTGGAGAAGACCTTCGCCTTCTCCACATAGCGCGCAACCTGTGGATCCAAAGGGATGTGATGGAGGTCTGGTATAGTGACATTGTTAAGGTTCCCATAGTCCACATGTGGGTGTAAAGTACCATCAGACTTCTCCACAAAGAGAAGGGGAGCATACAGGGGAGGACGCTGAAAAATCACACCTTTGGCTAACTGTTCCTTCACTCACACATCAAAAGCTTCTTTTTCCTGGACTGTCAATGGGTAAATAGAGAAAGATATACGCACCAGATCCACCATGAGCTTGAAGTCAAAATCAAACTTGGAGTGCTCAGGGTTTGCATTGGCAGATGCTTCATTAAAAGAGGATTCCAAACCCTCCAAGAAAGAAGGTATAGGAACTTCCACTGAGGGCTTCTGCAATAAGGCAAGGCAATAAGGGAGATGGCGGGGTCAGTGGGGCAATTTGCTCTGGACGTTCTCTTCTGACAAAGGCACAACAAATGTGCGACCATTCTTCATGGTGAGGGACAGAAATTCTCCTTCAAGTTGGTTCTAACGTCAAACTTCTGTCACCACTCCACACCAAAAATGATAGGGAATAGGAGGATTTTGACCGCACTGAAGTGATCAGACAAGTGGTACTTGCCAACCTGATAGTCCACTGTCCCAATGATCTTAAGGGAAGGAATACCTTGAGACGTCCCTCCCCTAACCATATCACCTGGCAAGTAACTCAGTCCAAGTTAGTCGGCTGGTACTGATTTATAAAGTTTCCAGAGGCGCCAGTATCCACCAAAATAGTAGTGGTGAGCTTGCCTACAGGGGAGGAGAGGGTAGCAGTCAGTAGAAAATATCCAGAATGATCTTTATTTATGGTGGACAATGACAACACCTCACCAAAAAATTCTTTGTCTGGCTCAAGCATGCCATCAGAATTTGTTTTGGAATCAAAAAAGGGGAGGGATAGTTGGCCACTCTTAATACTGAGGCCACATACCCCACCATGCCTTCTGAAAGTGCATATACTTTATCATATTTTAGATGAAGTTCCTTCTCTGCTTCCTGAGTGCCCCAGATCATGGTAGGGGTCAAACATGGGTTCTCAGAGGTTATTTGATATACAGGAATAAAGGTCTCATCCAAGCCATAAAAGCTTAGAAACGGCTCAGAGGGTTAAAAATTTTCGTCATAAAATGTGTTTTATGACGTGAATGACCCTCTTCCCCTATCTGCAATGAAATGCCCAGCGTTATTCAAGGCCAAAACCCCCAGGTCCATCTACGCTAATTCTGTCAGCATTATCTGAACATGCTGACAAAGAAAAACTCATTTTTCGGAATGAAAAATGATTATTTTGGTGGAAAGTCAGAGAATCACAACTTTTGGACATTGAAGCATCCAAATCCACCAGGTATGAACATGAAGGGTGTATACTTTCCAGTTGGAGGCAACCATAATAGCGCCAAGTTGCTCCAACCTTTTGGAAAAGAGGAAACAGTGGTGCAGCTAACAACAGCTGAAGCCCACAGCTGGCACCCACTGTTTTCACTTTGAAAAGTTCCACACATGGAAAAAATTTGTGCACATAAAAAAAAGGTTGGTTGACTAATGTAAGGAGAGTGTCTATAACTCTCCTGTTCTTAGTGTGGTAGTGCACGGTGCACAAGGCCAATGTTAGGAAACTAGCCATTGGTGCAAAAGTTATTAGAGCCCAGCAGAGGATGCTGGAGCAATAATAACTTAAGCATAGAAGTGTGAGTTTTATAATAAAAACCCACCAAAAGTGACGCAGTGCACAAAACAGAAAGGGGTAAGCGACCCAGGTTAGAGGGAACCTGGGTGAACCAACAGTGCACAAGGGGATAGCTGCAATTAATTGCAATAGCAAGGTTAATGGAGCGCAAGACATCCTCAAAGAGGTTTGCGCACAGGAGCATTCAGAATATCATAAAAGTAAAAAAATGTAAAACAGGAAAGGTTTATTTGGGAAGTCAACCAACAAGGAAGGTTGGTTGGGGAAAACACATTTAAGTGTTGATGGGGGAATATGGGTTCTGCTGCAGTGGACCCAAGCACTGACCCACCAATAGGGCAATGCTCCTATCCAAATTTGTTAAATAAGCCAAAACTGACTTCACTCAAGCAATCAATTGAAGTTGGATTTGACCTGAACGCATCATTTTGTAAATGGAATGGGTTTTGAAACTCCGTTACTCAACAAACCAAATGGAACCATCCGTGTTAATTTGGTAGACTGTCTATTTTAACACCTGAGCCAATGTGAGAGGCTGGGCATTTAGCACCCCACTAGTACCAACCTGGGCATATTTTGCCCATATCCAGCGTTGGTCTAGGGTGTGCCTCAGGTCAGGGAGGGCCTTTAACTTCACCTTCTGGGCTTCCTGGCACCCAGCCTTATCTTTGGGGTTGGTCCCCACTATGATGTCTTGTGCACATGACACTGGTCCCCTCCAGATAAAGGCACCCAGGCTCCCTAGCACCAATCTCCACATGGCTATGGATTCCTCTTTTGGGGTCCAACCAGGTTCAATTGTTTCCTTGTTATTTAATCTTATACACTGTGTTGTACACCCCTGCCCTAGATCCCTTCTGCTCTGGCACCCTCTGCGGTGCTCTCTTTCCAATCTTGCTAACAGCTAATTCCCTTGTGGTGTGGCTGTGTATCCTTTACAACCTTGATGGGAATGAGAGAGTTACAGACACTTTCTTGACAGCAATTTTAAATGTAAGGTTGATCCAATTAAATCCTATACTGTTCAATATCAACTTACTTTTAAAATGGGACTCAAACTATATGGGGATGATTTCTGGCTGAGTGGAAAGTTGCAAACTTCCTGCTGACAATAACTTTTTGGCCACCTTTACCTCTTGACACCCCTTTGATCTTCCCACCAATTTATTGATGGTGAGAAGAGGGGGAAAAGGAGCAACCTTTAGCGGGTAAGTGGTCACCCACCTCTCATCAACAACATGGGCTAGATTGCTCTGGTTGATGAGGGGGTGAGCAGATTTTTTTGCTCCTTATTGGTTCTGAAGGGATGTTCCTTCCAGTTGAGGTAGAGGAATACTCACCAGGATTTACAGCTACTATGCACCAAACATCCAACTACACTCACCCTCTACCAAAATCTAACATAAACACTTATATCATTCCTCATCCTATCAAATTGGTAATGCCTTGTACCCATAGATTGTTGTCCTGGGTGCTTAAGCATCCAAGTTGGAAGCCAGAGTCTACTTGGCACATGAGTTCTCTAATAAAGGCAATTCAAATGCTGAGGAGGCAAAAACTATTTAATGGAGTTTTTGGACATCTTAACACTCAGAAACATACCTCCTCATAAGTTTAACTTGGAAATTTAGTGCAGTAGTAACATTGCTACAAACTTTATATTGACAATTGGGCTCTGTAATGGCACCAGAATGGTTACCTTTAAATGATGTCAAAAGTTATTGCTGTGAAAACTGATTGGATCTTTTTAAAGATACCCGAATATCTATTCCAAGGGTTAGTATTGCACCCAGTGACCTTGATCTTCCCCTTATATCAAGGAAAAATGGGTTACAATTAGAATAGCTTTTGCTATATTTATTAACAAAAGCTTAGGACGAATGCTGGACTCAGATGGTATCTATTTGCCATCTCAAGTTTTCAGCCATCAATAACTTTATGGTGTATTTTTAAGGGCTGAGTCCTTTCATAAGGGTGAGGTGAAAGTCTTAAGAAATGATCAACATGCAACTTAAAGTTGGACCGCATAGTTTACACTTAAGATGTAGGCTACAAAGAAGTTTTTTTGTTGGATGATTAAAGTTCATAGTCAGCCATGGCGTTATCAACATGCAATCATAAAAATACCCACCACCCGTTGTGAAATAGGTTTGCAGCTAGTACAAATATGTGCATGCAAGCTGCAGGATGCTTTTAGGTTAGTATACCTTTTTTACTTCAATTTCAATATTTTGCATTTCAAAATCAACAATTTGTATCTCAATTTCAATATTTTGCAAATCAATTTCAACATTTTGCAATCCAATTTCAACATTTTGCATTTCAATTTCAATATTTTATACTTCAACTTCAACATTTTATACTTCAACTTCAACATTTTATATTTTAATCTCAACACAATTTTTGGTGATAGTTTTATTTTATTCTTTTCTACTAAAATAGTACAAGCATATTATTGCCCACTTTTTTTATATTTAAAAAAATTGTATATCCCTTATGTCAGATTATAATCTACCAAAAGAAAACACTGATGCTGAAAAAATAATAAGTCTGTAGCTAAAACTAGATATGATACAATCACTAAAGCTAAAAATATTCAATTGAATTATAAAATATTAAATTTCAAATATAAAATATTGAAGTTGAAGTTGAAGTGTAAAATGTTGAAATTGAAGTGTAATATTGAACTTGAAACACAAAATGGTGAATTTGAAGTATAATATTGAGGTTGAAATATGAAAATGTTGAAATTGAAGTATTAGATGTTGAAATTGATTTGTAAAATGATGAAATCGAAATGCAAAATGTTGAAATTGAAGTAAAAATGGTATATATTGGAAGAATAAATTATTGAAACATAGGTATCTAACCATCTAGTACTAAAAAAAAGAAACATAGGTATCTAGTGATCTGAGTTAATCTATTTCTACTAGCTTTATTTACAAAATAATAAGGGGAGTTAAGCATCATGTGAAGGATCTCCAGGTTTAAATGGATTAAGGATAAAACGGTAGGTTAGAAATGTACCAAAATCCAATAGTTTAACACATCTTAAAGGTTAATTTTTTGGGCGTATCCACCGGTCGACTAATCTGTCCAGAGATTGGTTTGATTGGGGTAAACTTTGTACGTGACGTCAAACCTCGTGACGTAATGACAATGTGGGTAAATTTAAGGTATGGGTTAGAAGTTGAGGTTCACTGAAGGGTTGAAGCATAGTTGATTCCAGTTGCCTAAGTATACCTTAATAGTTTTAATAGGGTTTTGGTTACATCTTTAGAGATCATTTGGCACCCGTTTGTATATTGAATTTGGGGTTAACTACTTCCTTGATAGGTATCGGCTATAGGGTATCTTCTAGGATCCAAGGATTGCAGCTGGTTAGTAGAGGTTTTATTTTCATGTACTTGGTGCAGGTCATTTTCAATTGGTTCTGATTTGGTTAATATTTTAAATTTTTATATATTGTCAGCAAATGGTTTATGCTTTAGCTTTATATAGATTTCGAAAAGCATATTGCAAAATGTAAGCGTTTAGTCTATGTAGTTTTCAATAACTTCAAAACAGATCTTTTTAAATAAACCGTTTAATTTGACAGGTGGATTTTTTCATCTTAATTCCTTATTTGCAGATATGTATGATTGCTTTGGGTAGTAATTTTAATCCTGGTGTCAACCTGTCTAGATCTTTTTATCGTGGCTTGAGGCTTTGGCATGGGCTTTTTTTCTCAGCATTAACTCCTCAAATGAGGATATAGACCTTTGTTGATACCAATAATTATCTAATTAAGATTACTGCCTAGTAAAGATTTTAATTGGGCCAGCTAGTTGACCTATATTTTATAAACCGTTAAGTAGGGTTAAAGAAACTATGTCCCAAATCCAAGTTACGTTAATATGGTTTTTTATGTTAAAATATGGCTTATAAGTATGTTTATCTAAATTATTAAAGATTTTCTATAGTGTGTAGTAGTTAAGTTCTAAAATTTTGTCAACAGCCTGATCAATAAATAAATTATCGCATAAATTAGGCCAATGTCGCCTCTGAAATCGACCTTCAGAAGCTTACGGGACCGAAGCTACCATGCCATCAAAACCATGAAGATCAACTGTGATGCTAAGAGGCTGATGGGCACCTCAAGTACCATCATAAGATTATACCGATTAATCTATTTAGGTATCACTGCCGAAACAAAAATCGGGTTCATCGGACTTGGGCAGATGGGGTTCCACATGGCTACCAACTTGCGCAATAAAACTGATAATTCAATCATAGTTTACGATACCAACCAAAACGTCCTGTTTAGGTTCAAAGAGGGTAAGGAGGCTTTGGAAATTGCAGCCAACCCAATGGAGGTGGCCAAGAAGTCAAACGTCGTCATCACCATGCTCCCCGCGTCAGAGCACGTCTATTCTGTTTACTTTAATGAGAATGGGTTAATGAAGGGGGCTACTCCTGGAACCCTATTCATTGACTCTTCTACTATTGACCCCCATGTCTCTAAAGAGATAGCTAGGAAGGTGGCGGCATCCAACTGTTACGCGGTAGATGCACCCGTTTCTGGAGGTACTCATACCATTTGCTCTCTGAACAGCAGGAACCCTCGGAGCTAAGGCTGGCAGCCTAACCTTTATGGTGGGCAGCGACGATCATCAAACGTTTTCCCGCGCTAAGCTGTACCTGGAGCTGATGGGCAGAAACATCGTTTTCTGCGGCCAAAATGGGAACGGCCAGGTAGCGAAACTATGCAACAACCTTCTCCTTGCCATAAGTATGCTCGGAACTTCCGAGGCCATGAACCTTGGTCAAAAACTCGGGATGGACCCCAAGCTGCTGGCTTCTATAATTAATACCTCTAGCGGGAGGTGTTGGGCCTCGGATACCTACAACCCGAGTCCAGGTGTGCTTAATGACGTCCCATCTAGCCGTGGTTATGCCGGTGGGTTTAACGTCTCGCTGATGGCGAAGGATCTGGGCCTGGCGGTCAACGCTGCCAACACCGTCAAGGCAAACCTTCTCCTTGGCACCCTGTCTCAGCAGATATATACCCTAATTTCAAAGTCGGAGGCTTTTAAGGACTGTGACTTTAGCTCGGTATTTAAATGGTTGGATGGAAAGCCCCCTAATTGAAGTAACCCGAGATGCTTTGGTAATACGTTGTCCCCTTATAACTTAAAATTTAAATCAATAATGATATTTTACTTTCTAAAATCTATAATATATTTGCCAAAGCCCACTCACTCATCATCACTGTATCTCAACAATGACAAGGCCTAGAAAGATGAAACTTCACATAGAAATTCACTAGATACTGTAGATGTACCATAAAAAGGATTTTTAATTTTCATAGTAAATAAAAAAAATTATATGTAAGAAGTGAAAATTTTATATGTTTTTGATGGAAATCGGCATATGGTTACGGCTGAGCAGTTTGATATTCAGTTGATTCGATAGTTTAAATGGGTTTGCTGAGTGGTAGTTTTTTGGTTGATTCGATGGACTCAATCTTTTCAGGTAAATGGTTGATGGTTTAGTTAATTCGATAGCTCTAAACCGTTTTGGCTGATTGGTTGGTTTTAGGTTGATTCAATAGGTTTAATTGGTTTTGGGCGGGTGGTTAGTTTTTGATTAATTCGGTAGATCTGATCTCTTCCTAAATATATCAATAGCCACCCACCATTATTATAAAACCAATTGATTAAATCATCGGGTAAATTTTAAACCCATTAGCAATGCTAGGTAAAATGGGATATCAACAAACTTAAGGCTAAAAAATATATATTAGGTCAAATTGAGAACCTCCTCCTTTTTTCTAAATTGGTTAAAATAATAAAACTATTTTGGTTTCCAATTATTGATGGCTATCTACCTATCAATATAAACCAATTTAAATAATATTATCTACTAGCTGTACCCGGCCACCCGTTGCTGTGGCTCAGTCTGGTTAAATGGAAAAGAAAGGAGAGAACGCATACGTTTCTAATAGCAAAATTTACCCGGCGTCGCTCAGCTTTATTTATAAGCTCACACTGACAGCCTATAGGCTGTGCCAGCACCACTCTCGCACCACTCGGACTAACTTCGCTGTTGCCCTCGTGGCTAGTAAGCTGATCCTAACTACTTAATACTTACCACTGATTTTTGTTTAGTTTCGGTGAGCAATTTGGTGATATTCGATAATATTCGCCAATTCTTACCTACTCGCTCAAATAGATTGAACCTATCTGACTCAATAATTTTAGATTTGATAATATGCACCAATTCTCACCCACTTAATAGATTGAACCTATCAGACTCGAAGGTTTCAGATGTCAGTCAGTGAATTTTTAAGTAGAATAGCCGATTTACCCGTGCTTCGCTACGGTGTCTAAATTTCAGATTTGCAATTTATTAATTTAGATTTTATATTATAGATAAACAAAACTACTCAGCCAAATCTATTTGCTCAATCAAATCAACCAAAACCATTAACCACTCAGATAAACCTAACCGAATTTATCAAAACAACCAATATCTAATCACCCCTCAAAACTAAACTGTGTCCTATCGATTCAAACGAAAGCCATCAACCTCTCGGCCAAACAAAAAAAACCTATCGAATCAATCAAATAACACCAAACTGCTACCCAAAACATCTCTTTATACTTAAAATCATTGAGTATATGAACCCCTGACAACACCCTGTTACAAAGCAATATTAAATCTATTTTGGGCTCTTTAAAAAATGGTTTCCCTGGGCCAAAATTCCCTGAAGAATTTCCTTTCACCGCAAAGCAGGAAATAATTGTGATGGGCCACAAGGCGATTGAATCAACCATGCAAGTTGCTTAAATATGTGGCTTTAACAGTAGTAAATCCTCAGAAGAAAAAACTGATTTTATCTATCTGCCAAGTTTGCTCCTGCGGGTAGAGAATACCCTATCAATTATATTAATGCAATAAACACAGCAGATATTATTGATGAAACTAATATTACTCTCTTCAACCTTCAGCCACATTCAGGTGATATGCCTACTCCATTCTTGTCTGCCCTAGCATATTCCCTCAAACACTCAATTTGCCCCCTTCCCCCTCGGTTATGCTAGGCTAGGGAACCTGGTCTAGCATACTAGAGGTTAAATTGGGGTTTTTTTAGCAAATTTGCTCCTTTTTTATCCTTCTTTTTATTTTTTTTGTCAGCAAGAAGGGTCCCCTGGTCCCCTTTCCTCAAATAAAATGAGTATATGATAGGACTTTTCTCTCATGTGGATCAGTTTTTGAATTTCAAAAATAAAATCAGTTAAATCAGTCAAAAAGTTTAATAAAATTTAATTTTACTTCAAATATCGAGTTGCCAGCAGCCAACATCTGAGTTGCCTGCTTCAGCGCCAGCTGTTGCTCCCACCTGGAAAAGTGGGCCAGCACCGCCGAGTATGTTTCACCTGAACAAATGCTCTCAGGTAGGGTCCAGCCCTACCAATTCCATTAGGCAGTTTAATCCGCTGAAAGACCTCATGACCCACCTCGCATGTTCCCAGGTGGTGCCATGAAACCCCTGGTACTCCTCAGAGCAGCATGAGATTCAGCCTGCAGGTTGAATATGGTACACTGTTTCCATACAATGACACCAAAATCATCAAAGTGGTGCTGGTGGTGATGAAGCCTGCCAGTTTTATTGATTTTAGACTATACAAGGGGTACTTCAACTTAGGTTTCATTAATGAAGCTGATGCTGTGACAGTGACAACAATTTCATTAAAATTTAAAAACACCCCACTCCCAACTACATGAACTCAGTTACCCATGGACACCACTCTGATGGTGCAATTCATGGGTTTACTGACCCATCTTCCCCCTGCAATTTTGCACAAGGAACTAGTGGATAGGCTGGCCATTTATAGCTCTGAACCTGTTCTCCAGTTTGTGGTCCCAAATGGGGTCAAACACCTTGCTGGGCCACATGCATTTGCGATGATTCACCCATCCAACTGTGGAATCCCTCAGGTGATTCTGCCACGATCTTATTTACAAAACTACCCCAACCATCACTTTTGGGCCCACATTGAAGGTGGGTGGGCAGTTTGCCCTTCTTGCTTTGGCCTAGATCACTCCAAATGGAAAGTGTCCAGCCCTTTTGGAGGTTGGGGGCTCAGCCTTCACCTCCTTGGCTACTGCTGGCTTTTTGGCTGCCTCACCTGAAATTTTTGCTTGGGGCACAATTTTCCTCCCCTCCCTTAAAGCCAGTGGGTGTGGTTGAAGAAAATACAGCCAATCAAAAGCTGCAAACCCACAATCTGAAATTCAATGTCTCAGCTCAATGGAAGCTGAGCCCTAAATTTATAGAAATTAAAAATCTTACCTCACCTCCTAGCCAATTATCATCTGTTATGGGGACAATCAGGATCAACCCCAATCCATTTGACTGTCTCAAATGGGTTGATGAGAATGATCATCCGCATGTGACTGACCCAATATTCAACTGGCATGATTTTTTAAATTTATCTGAATTGACTCCTCGCTATTGCTTTTGCCTTAAAAAGGGCTGCCCAAGATATAAACCTTTGTTTATGCTGGCAAGTGAAGCTGCAGCTGCTTCCAATAACACCCTGATGCAGAAGAATGTCCAAAACATAATGGGCCCATTCTAAAATGGCTTTTCTGAGCCTAAATTTCCTAATGAAATTCTCTAGGCTGCTAAACAAGAGATCCTGGTGTTGGGTCATATAGTTAATGAGTCAGCTATGTAAGCTGCTCAATTGTGTGGTCTTAACAGTGGTAAACCCTCTGAAGAGAAGACTGATTTTGCCCATGTGCCAAGCTTGCTCCTGCATGTGGAGAATGACCTGGCTGATTATATTAATGTGTTAGATACAGCTGATATCATTGATGAATCTAATATTATTTTCCACAACCTCCAACCACATCTGGGTGATGCCCCTACTCCATTCTTGTCTGCCTTGGCAAGAGTCCTCAAACATCCAATTCTCCCCCCTTCCCCCTCAGCTATGCTAGGTTAGGGGAACCTAGTCTAGCATGCTAGAGGTAAAACTGGGGTTTTTTAGCATATTTTGCTCTATTTTTATCCTGCCTTATTTTATATCAGCAAGAAGGGTCCCATGGTCCCCTTGCCTTGAATAAATGAGTATGTGACATATCTTCCAAACTACTAAATCAACATTTACTTAACTTGCCAAAAGTAGTTTATTAATTAGGTGAACCAAATTAGGCAGGTTTTTAAAATATATAAACCTAACATCCAGATACCCATGCTTTGCTACAGTATTTAGTTTAAAAGATGATAAGCTCATATTGTAGCCTATAGGCTGTGCCAGCACTACTCTTGAGCCACTCGGACTAACAGCTTCACTGTTGCTGTAACAGATCAGGAGGCACCTGATCCATGCATTGACTCAGATCAGGTGGAAGCTAATCCAAATGTGGCCCTGGTTTAACTGGCATCAAATTTAGTAAGTTTGGAGCTGGGAAAAATCGCTTTTCCAAATCTGAATCACCTCTATGAAATGACAATGGGCTTATACAGGGCGTGGATGGTGATCCAGTGGGATGGCGATTCTTCACTAATGATGTGATGGTTGGGGTTTGGAGGAGTTTAACAAAATGAAAATCTTATTTGATTTTTGCAATGTATTATTTAAGGGAAGATGCTGCAGCTCTGAAGGGCAGTTGTGTCTTCTATAAGGAATTTACAAATAAAAGATTTTGCTGAGCTCAAAAACTTATTAAATTTATTTTAGTAAATAAGTCAGATTGGATCCAGGTCATGAGCTCCACCAGTGAGCTTGAAGTGGCATTGGTGTCATTCTCAGACCTTTCCTGGTCCCAGACTCTGCTACTAATGTGCAGTGTGATGGGAACAGTGGTCCAAGAATACATGGCAATGATGAGACATGGTGGTTGGATTCAGGGATGGGCCTCTGCCAGCCTGTACCTAGTATGGTCAGTAAGTTGGCTCTTATTGCCCAATTCATTTGTTGCATATTGGTGCAAACCCACCCATTACATAAGACATAACTCTAATACTTTCTTGTCAGTTTTGTGGGGCCCCCAAGAGGAGGAGAAGGTCCCAGACGGGGAGGAATGGTACCGCCATGTGTTAACAGTGGTGATGGTGAGCTTCTCACTTATGTTCATGATAAGAGAAGTGATCCAAGTGTGTGGCTCAAGGCCCGCAAGGAGGGAGGAATGCCAAGGGGGACCTGTATCCCCAAAAGGACGAGCAGCTTTGCCTATGGAGGCCTTAGAAAAGATTTATCAAGTGGTGTTGCAGATTTGTTTTCAGGCACAGTTGGCTCAAGCAACAGGTGGAAAGACCCCTTTCTCATTGCAGATTGCGCAGACTGTGGATGCACTACCTCTGGAACTTTCTGGGTGGGTGCAAGAGTTGGTTGAGGAGCAAGGACGCCTGCCAGGATCCATGGATGAGTGTGTGGACTGGATCAACCAGGCGGCTTGTTCAGATGAGGCGCAGGATGAGGCGTGGTCAGCTCTGTTGACTGTAGGACAGGGCCAAGGTTTGGTGGAGGAATATGGGCGGATTTTCTGGCCATTGGCAAAAGCAGCAAGAGTCTTGGACTCACAATCATCGTGGATGTTCAGACAGGAGCTGCAGGCAGACATGTTGGCCACCATGGCGGCTGCTAAATTTCAAGGTTTGTTGGTGGAGGAGATTGCTTTGGTGATGCAGGTGGAAAAGCAATTGGTATTGGCATGAAACCGGAGAGAGGATTCAATGTCCCTGGGAAGGGTCCAGTCACCTGTCATTGCTAACAGAGGATGAGGAGGCTGGTGGGGTTCTCCATGGAATTTTGGGAATATCCATGGAGGATCCCGTCAGGGTAGCAGTGAGGAGTTGGGAAGAGTAGGTTCAGGACCTGGGCAGAGCTATAGTCCCCAACCAACTTTTCCTGCAAATTTGCAATCTGAAAATGCTTCTAATATTAAACCTTCTTCTTTGCTTTATCCCAGATTATTTATTCTGGTTGAGCTATACTTGCATGGATGGACCACGAAAGTGTTGGCCCTGGTGAATACAGGGGCTGAGGAGAATTATTTGGAGTTTGCCTTAGCAGAACGTTTGCAGTTGGAAATGAGAAGGGGGCTGGAGGTGGTTTTTGCTGACATATCAAGAAGAGCTTCATAGTGGGTTCTGGAGCCCTTAATTGTCATTTGGCAGAATCCTTTTTGTTTGAAAGAGGGTTTCTGTGCAATTCAGAATCTGGCCCACCCTGTGGTGCTGGGGATGTGATGGTGGCATCACTTTTAGCCACAGATAAATGTGTTGCATAAAACAATTACCTTATCATCCCAGATTGGTCTTTGAATGACATGGAAGATGGAGGTTGGGGGTGACATTCTGAGTGGATGCAGGAGCTTAGGGGGAATGCAGGAGGTAGAGCTCCCACCCAAATATGGTGATTTTGTGGATGTGTTTGGCCCATTGAAAGTTCACCTTTTTCCCCTATGGGTTCATTTGCATTCTTGTTTTGGTTTAAGGAGGGTTCAGACCTCCCCCAGGGATGTCCAGTCTATCCTCTAAATGAATGGGCCAGGAAAGCTTTGGAGAGCCATGTGGAGTCCATGCTAGACAAGGGTTTGATTGAGCCCTCCAGGTCTCTGGTGGTTCCTGTGTTGTTAGTACCAAAGGCAAGTGGCAACTTATGCCCATGTGTGGATTTCTAATGTCTAAACGCGGTCACAGAGCCAGATCTGTATCTGATGCCACTTTTGAAGGATATTCTTTTGATGGTTAATGGATGCATGATGTTTAAAAAGCTTGACCTGGCAGATGCGTTTAACCAGATTCTGGTGAGGCTGGAGCATCAGCAATATATGGTGTTCAAGTGCCACCTAGGGGTGTACCAATACCGTGTGATACCATTTATGCTGAGGAATGCTCCAGCAGTGTTCCAATGGATGATTGACTATGTCCTTGAGGGATGATCAGATGTTGCTGTGCCACTTATATGGACAATATCCTTGTGTTCTCGTGGTCCCAAGAAGAACACATTTGGGATGTTTAGGAAGTTTTGGGGGTGATAGGCCAAATGGGTTTAAAGTTGAAGCCCCCCAAGTGCGAGTTTAACTGGAGTTTGGTAACATTTCTCAGCAACATGGTATTCCAGAATGGATTGGGGGTTTGTCTGGATAAGCTCTGAGCAGTTCAAGCATGGAAGGATCCCACAGATCAGATGGGGGTGCAAAGTTTTCTGGGTACCTTGAACTTCCTTCATCGATTTGTGAAAAATCTTTCCCAAACAGCCTTACTGCTCATGCGTTTGACCCAGGACGTTCCATTTATATGGGGAAAGGAGGAAGAGCGGGTGTTTGAGTTACTAAAGGGTAAGTTACTTACTGCTCCAGTGCTGGCCCATCCGGATCCAAGAAAACCTTTTATGGTCAAGACAGATGCCTCAAATTATGCTGTGGGGGCGGTATTGCTTCAGGAGGGGGAGGATGGGTTGGAGCATCCCGGGTGCTACTACAGCTGTAAGCTGCTCCTTACAAAAATGAACTACCCAATATATGATAAAAAACTGTTGGCGGTGATGGCAGCCTTGTGTGAATGTCAACATCACCTCCTCTATAACTGGCATTCTTTTGTGATTTGAACAGACCACAAAGCCTTAGAGTACAATCACCAACCCAAAAGCTGAACCAGCGACAAGCCAGATGGCATGTGGAGCTGGTCCACTATGAAACCTGGGTGGAGTACCAGCCTGGAGCTTCAAATGTCCTGGCGAATTAGTTGAGCCAAGATGGAGCTTTTGTGTATGAGAAGGGGGAATTGAAGAGTCCAACACCATGATGATGCTCTGTCCAGATCAGTTCACAATGGTTTATGAGGGGGGTGAGTTGGGAAAGAAAGTTTTCCAGAAGCAGAGGAGCGCGGAGTTTGCATGAAGGCTGAAATCTTAGATGATGGAGGGTCAGCCGCACTGGTCTCACACGGATTTTATGAAGAGGGTTGGGGTGCTATACCACAAGTCGCATTTATGGGTACCCAACCCATCATTACAGTGAAAGGTAATCTGGGCTTCCTATGACCATATGTTGGCGGGTCACCCAGGGGTGGGGAAGATGATGGAGTTGGTACAGCGGGAGTATTTGTGGCTGGGCCTTTGTAAGGATGTCCAGAAGTACGTGTGGGAGTGTCTGGTATGCTCAAAGTCAAAGCCATCAAGAAAACTGCCATTGGGTAAGTTGAATCTGTTGCCAATACTGCAGACCCCTTGGAGTTTGATCAGCATCAATTACATAGTAGAACTTCCAAAGGTGCAGGGGAAGGACTCGATTATGGTGGTCATAGATAGACTTACCAAATACGCTGAATTCTTCCCATGCACTGGAAGTTTTTTGGTGAAGGATGCGGCAAAGGTTTTCATTGATGAGGTGTTTTTCCATCATGGATTACCTGAGGAGATCATCTCAGATCATGTCCCACAATTTGTTTTGAGATTCTGGTCAAGTCTATTGGGAAGTTTGGAAATCAGACTGGGTCAGTCCTCAGCATACCATCTGCAATCTGATGGTCAAACGGAGAGGGTGAACCAAATACTTGAACAGTATCTGTGGCGTTACATGTCTGATTGACAGGATGACTGGGTATCATAGGTCCAGATGGCCCAGTTTGCATACAATAACTGCTTTTAATCCTCATTGGGAATGTCACCATTTTTTGCAAATCATGGACTCAACCCAAAGTGAAATGGGGGATCTACGGGTGGCATATGTCAGGGGGCGGATGGTATGATTCATACCATGTCAGAAATCAGGAAGACGCTATAGGGGAACTTAGAGCAGGTGGTAGCTCAGCAGAAGTGGCAGGCCAATTGGTGAAGGGTGCTGGATCTGTCATTTGATCCTGGGGACTGGGTTCTGATATCAGCTAAGAACTATGCCATCCATGTAAAGAGCCGTAAGCTAGGTCCAAAATTTCTGGGCCCATACTGGATCATCAGAGCTATTAATTGGGTCACCTTTGAGTTGAGTTTACCAGCGGGTTCCAGAGCCCACCCAGTGATTCACGCTTCCCAGCTGCAGGCTTTTTGGGGGTGAGGGGCCCAAGCACCAAAGTCCATTGAATCCTAGAGAAAAGGAGATCCCAGAATATGAGGTGGAATGGATACTGGATGCCAAGTGGGTGAGAGGCTGACAGTGGTTGTTGGTGAAGTGGAAGGGCTATCCAGTAGAGGAGTCAGCATGGCAGACAATGGAGGACTGTGCATAGTACCCAGAGAAGGTTTGGGAATTCTGGTTTTCACAGGGGGGTGATGTAACAGATCAGGAGGCACCTGATCCATGCATTGACTTGGATCAGGTAGAAGCTAATCTGAATGTGGCCCTGGTTCAATGGGCATCAAATTTAGAAATTTTGGAGATGGGCAAAATCACCATCCTGAATCTGAATCACCTCCGCAAAATGACAATGGGCTTATGTGGGGCGTGGATGGTGAACTGGTGGGGTAACAATTCTTTGCTAATGATGTGGTGGTTGGAGTTTGGAGGAGTTTAACAAAATGAAAAGCTTATTTGATGTTTGCAATGTATTATTTAAAGAAAGACGCTGCAGCCCTAAAGGGCAGTTGTGTCTTCTACAAGAAATTTACAAATAAAAGATTTTGCTGAGCTTGAAATTTATTAAATTTATTTTAGTAAATAAGTTGGATTGGATTCAAGTCATGAGCTCCACTAGTGAGCTCAGTGTGGCATTGGCGTCATTCTTGGTCCTTTCCTGGTCCCAGACCCTGCTACTAATGTGCAGTGTAATGGGAACAGTAGTCCAAGAATACATGGCAATGATGAGACATGGTGGTTGGGTTTGGGGATGGGCCTCTGCCAGCATGTACCTAGTATGGTCAGTAACTTGGCTCTTACTGCCCAATTTTTTCATTGTGTATTGGTGCAAACCTGCCTGTTACAGTTGCCCTCATGGCTGGTGTGCTGATTATTCTTAATCTACTTAAAACTCTAATACTGATTTTTGTTGAGTTTTAGGTGAGCAATTTGGTAAATTATTCAATAATATTTGTCAATTCTCACCCACTCATCTAAATAGATTGAACCTATCTTACTTGATAGTTTCAGATTTGATATTATATGCCAATTTTCACCCACACCAAAATAGATTAAACTTATCAGACTTGATTAGTTTCAGGTGAGCAGTTTGATGAATATTAGATAACATTTGCCAATTCTCACCCACTCACCCAAATAGATTGAACCCATCAGGCTTGATAATTTCAGATTCTATCTTATTTGCCAATTCTCACCCTCTCACCCAAATAGATTGACCCTATCAGACTCAAAGGTTTCAGATGTTAGTCAATAGGTATGTCAGTATGTCATTGAAATTTTATATTAAGTAGATCTCAGTAGATAGCCATCAATAAGTTCAGAAACTATTGAGACTATCAAATATTCCAATCTCCAACCACTTAGCCTAAATTAATTAAGCCTGCCAAATTAACTAAACCATCAATCACTTACCTGAAATTATTGAGCCCATTGAATCAACCAAAAAATGAACCACTACTAAGCAAAAACCTATTAATGAATTTGCAAACAGCCAAAAACTACCAAATATCAAAACCTATGAAAAAATAGAATTAAATGAATATAAAAAATATCTAGCCAAATTGCTATATAATTACCATTGAAAATATATGTTTTAGAGGATCTTTCTTTTGCTTCAATACCTAAATCAAAGCCCAATTCAGATTTTTTTCTAAAAAATACAAAACATGACCACTTGATTGAGCCAAAGCTTATCAATGTCAATGAAATTGATGCCTGCTACCCCAGCCTGAGGTGGCGGTGCACTGCCATCTGGCATCTTTCAGCTGCCACCGAAGCACGCCTGGGCTGGCTCTGCTAGCCCTTCCAACGCTACCAGGCGTTATGTCCCCCTTGGGACTTGGCCCACCACCTTGCAAGCTCTCAGGCGGTGCTCTGGAGCCTTTTGGTGCTCCCATGGAGCAATTTGCATTTTGGCCTTCAGGTTAAATATGGGAATCTCTTCCCATATGCAAGCATGGCCATCATTGAGATGGCCATGGCAGTTTTCAAACCTGCCAGATATATTGACTTCCACCCCTTTAAGGGGTACTTTGACCTCAGCTTCCACTCTGAAGCCAATGCAGTGGCAGCAGCCAAGCTGCAATTAATATATAAAAATTCCTTTGCCCACCATTTGCACCCAGCTCCCAGATAAGGCCACTTTGGTGGTCCAGTTCACCAGGTTGCCCTCCTTCCTTTCCCCTGAACGCCTCCACCACAAGCTCATGGGGGGTTTTGGCCATTTACAGCACAGACTCCATGTTGCAGTTTGTGGTGCCCCATGGGGCAGATCATCTGGCAGGCCCTCATGCCTTCATGACAATCTGCCCATTTCATCATAATACTCACCTCTTGATTACCCCCACACCATGATCAGGTCCACCCCTGATCATCCTTTTTGGGCACACGTCAAAAATGGCCGTGCCATCTGCCCCTTGTGTTTTGAGCTCAATCACTTGAAGCGCAAGTGCCCTATGGCTTCTGCTTCCACTGCTTCTGCTGCTCCCCCTCTGGTGCCACCCTGGCAGCTACCTCACCCCAATTTTTTGGATGGGGTGTGATCCTCCCATCCCCAACCTCAGCAAATTCTGGCATGGCTTCTGAAGCTGTAGCCAATCAAAATTTTAAAAATTTTAAAAATTTAGTTAAATTATGGCACCCTGAGCTGATGGCTGAAACAGTTTCAGCTGAGCTGCCATAGTTGACAGCTCACAGATAATCAGGTGCTGCCAACCTGCCAACTACAGTGGCTGGGCCAGCACTAGCCAATTTAAATCCATTGGAAGCACTCAAATAGATTGATAATTCAGATCAGGCTTATAATATTAGGTCTGATTTTGCTTTGGAGGAATTCTTCATCAATCCTTCCAATTTGCACCCCTACCATTTTCACCCTAAAAACAGTTTTCCAGTTTATAAAAATATAAATAAAATGGCAGTTGAAGCTGCTGCTGCTCCTTCCAACACCCTACTATGCCAGCAACTCCATGGGGCAATGGAACCCCTGGTTGAGGGTATTCCTATCCCCAATTTCCCCTATGATTTTGAGGAAGATGTAAAATATGAGATTGAGGAGCTCACTTTTAGTTTGAGCCACATTTGCACTAATTCAGCACAAACCTCTATTTTTGACCCCAACTATCCCCAAACCCAAAAGCACATCAAGTCTTTCACTTGTGTGCTGACTCTCATCACTTTTGCTGAGCATCAACTTGCTCAATATGTTGAGGCAATGGATACTGATGGCCTCATAAATGAAGCAAACCCACAGCTATACCTCCTCATGCCCCATGTTGCTGATGCCCCTACCCCTATGTTGTCTGCCATGGTCCTCCAGCTAAAGCGGGCACCAGACAAAAGTTTCCCCAAAGCTTCCTCGCCTTCTGATATGGCTTCCTAGGCTGATAACCTAGGGGCTATATTAGGAATTTTTTGTTTTATGATAATCCCTTTGTTTGGCCCATTTGCAAATAAAGATGTGTGGCAGCTCCCCCTTCTGGGTTAGGCACCACTAGTGCTAAAAAAGAAATATATGTTTTAGATCTTATATAGAACTGTTATTAAAACTTTAAATTTTATTCGAGGTGGGCTGACCTGGGGATGATACCACATCGATTGAGGGGAAATCGAATGAATGGGAAAGGAGGATAAAATCCGGAAAACCTCCATGCGCGGCGTATGATAGGCCAGGTACTCCATGGACCGCCTTTGCTATTCGCTATCTCGGTTCAGGGCATTAGTGCGCAACGCCAACACAGTCATAGTCATCCCCTACCCAAAGTTCCTGCACTGGAATTGAACTCGGGGAGGCAGTGGTAGAGGTCCCTATTCTACCACTGGGGTATCCTCCCCCTGGTATTAAAATTTATATGATTATATTAAAAAAAGTAATCGAGGCGGGTCGACCTTGGGACAAATATACCACACCAAGATTTTTATAGCCAGTACATATATGATTATATTAAAAAATTGCATATTAGCATTCCGTTCCCAAACTTTTTATAATACTTGTGTCAAGTTTAGTGATTTTTTGTTATTTGCTCATAAGATAATGCATCCTATATATAAACAATTAAGCAGAATGATACTTTTGCAAAGAAAAGTTTAAGCAAATCCTAGTTGCTACCCAGTTTAACAGATTTGTTTGCGGGCTTAAAGTATACCAGATGATCCTAATCGATCCTTTTTTATATTGTTAGATGGCTACCGATAAAATTAAGAAATCCAATTATATTGATTAAATATAAAATTATCAACTACTCAACAGAACCAATTAAACTTATCGAATTAACTAAAACTTCAGCCACTTACCTGAAACCGTTGAGCTCATCGAAACAATCAAATTCACCAACCACTTACCAAAACCAATTAACTTATCGAATCAACCAATCACTAACTGCTCGCTAAAACCATCAAGCTATTAATCAACCCAAAACCACCAACCGCTTGGTAAAACTATTTAACTATCGAATCAACCGAAAATCAAATTGCTCAGCCGTGATAATATACCGATTTCCAATAAAACATAAAATTTTCACCTCTTACATATACAACTTTTTATTTTATTATGAAAATTAAAACCCGGCTTCCAGTCGCATACGGACCCCTTCCTATCCACCTATATCCAAATTTTCAAAGCTCTACATGCTGTAGTTTCGGCTGGGCATCGTGCACACACATACACAGTTGTTTTCTTAATATAGATTAGCTGTTACATACGCTCGAGGCCAAAAAGCTTAATTTAAAAACTCCAATTTGGTGCATCCTAAGCTTGGAATCGCCTTAGATTTGAAGCACTAAAGTAGCCTCTATAAAATTATCAAAATTCGGCTCGAAATCAAGGTCTTAACGAACAATTTAGTGGTAGTATTACTAAAAGCAAGCTTAAAGTGACATCCTAAATTTGTTTATAAATTTGAAAAATCCCAAAATCGCACTCGAGCTTAATTAGGAACCCAACAAATAATTCACTTCGAATTACAGCTCCGGGTGATAGAAGGTCCCTTTTAAAATTTGAATTAACGACATTAATATGCAGCCAATTAAACAATTACACGAAACTTCGATCGTCCTTTTTAGGCACGATTGATCACTTCGTGCTTAGCAGTCAAGTATTACTATTATATCTCTGAACTGCTAGCTTTACATCTTTAAGCAGAATGGACTATTCCAATGTAACCTCCTAAGTTTATTTATTAACCCTACCTCTCTTATAAAGTCCATATTTCATTTTGACGATACAGAAAGAGTGCCTGAACAACTTTCTTTGGACTCTGACTTGGACCGTACCACAACCATTGGCTCAAGCTGTTTTTCAGGGGTAGGCATTTAAAGTCAAAAAGTCTTTTTTATATTTAGGTTGCCGTTTTTAAACATTTCAGTTTTTTATACTTTCATGCCTTTTTGTCAAGTTCATTGTCGTTAATATTGTAATTAAAACTCTTGATTTACATTATAAAAAGCCTAAGAGAAATTCATGCGCCTCAAAATCACTTGGGCTCTCTGAGCCAGAAATTAAACACCGAAAGAAAACTTCCTGAGCATAAATCTCTTTCTGCTTCAACTGAAACAAAGGAAGGATTTTATTGTGTAAAAGGATCTGGTGGGCTTGATTGTTTCCTTAACGGTCAACCGATCCTTTTCAACTCATATTCAGTAACGTATTCTCTAAATCTGACCTTAACTTGTTATAGCCTGCCTGGGATCGTCCTCCCAGTGTTACGGCAGAAACTTATTTTAAGAATAGCTTAAAGCGAGTAAGTTTATTTTGTTCTGTTGTGGCCTTTTATAATGTACTAATCATAGAATTTGTAGGTTTAATTACGATTCAAGTGGCTTGAAAAATCCCTAATCTTATTCATGAATATGAGGTATATTTGAATTTGACTCATCTGTGAACATTCTAGCCCAAGAAAAAAATACAGAAAGTTTCTTGCCTTTCCTTAGCTGTGGCTTTACGCTCGGGATTATTTAAGCGTGACTTGGCTCTTTTATTGGTACTTTCTTATGTCAATGTATTTTAACTCAGTTTAGAATTCAGAAGGTAAGCATTTTCTACCAATACCAGTGGCTCAAAGTTAAAGATTCCTCCCGCGACTCAGATTACTCTACCAAGAAGACTGATATGACCAACATTACTCAAACTGATATTAAGGTAAATTTCAACCATTATCTTTACTTGAAGGCGAACATATCTTGTTTTTTTTGCACCATTTTGTACAAAAGGCTTCTTTCTAATTTTTTAGTGCAAGAAATTTTATACCCCTGAGGCTCTTTCGAAATATTGGAAGTCAAAGGATAAAATGTTTAAAGATCCAACTCAAATTGCACATATTGATGCCTTTCCTGAATCATTATGCACTTTGCAGTTTTATTCTGATTATATTGAAAAAGCAACCATCCGTCAAAAAAAGTCAAATTACCTCAACTAAGCTATGTCATTATCCGGCTTATCGCTGAATGAAACGCACACAGCCCAACGTGCATTTTGTAGCTCCCATCTGATTATGTTGCTTGATTGAAATTACGTGGTTAAACTCATTTGTATACATTTATTTTTCTCAAAATTTAAATTAAACAAACCATATGTAAACTTTTTTTGGTTAAATGTTTGCAGAACTATTTAAATATTAAAATTACATTTGATTCAAATTGTGATTGAAAATTGTTGAAATAAGTCTATGATCTTGATTTATCCTATTTATCTCAGGTTTGAAGTTAGAGAAGTTTATTTTTCCTCAGGAGCCCAAATAGCAATAGTTTTAATCTTTTATAGCAAATCTACTGTATTTAAGTATTGATGAAAGTATAATTTTTGCCAACAGCTTAACCGATATAAAGTTTTGGGTTGCTTGAGTTACTAAAATAAAATGAATCAAGCTTTTCTGTTAAAACTAGAGGCTTAATTGTTGAGATATTCACTAACTCAATCTAAACTTCTTTGTATGGTTTATTTAAATTGACAAGTACTATTGATTGGCTTTGCTTAGAATATTGAGTCAAACCAGGTGGGATTATTTAAGTACAGAACGATACAGGTCAAACTTGTATTTCTCTGCACCTAAACCAATTCAATTTAACCTCAGGATCCTGAAAAATTATGCTAAAATGGTTTAGTTTATTATTATATTTGTAGAATTAAAGTTTGAGTTTAAGCTACTAAAATACAAGAACACTTTATGTCCAAGGATATAAAATATACTTTTTAATATATCTATACAAATTATAGATTTAACTGGTTATCATGTCTATTTATATAGATTACTAAATACTATATAATAATATATAATAGAAATGATACTATTTTTGATCTTTACTGGTAGATAGCTCCTTTTTGTAGATAGCTTTATTTTTTACTTATATCATGGGTAAAGGATCTATAAATATCAGTAAAATTAATACTATATATAGTCCTTAAAAATGTTACTATATTATCTTTATTATGACTTTGCATTAAGTAGTAAAGTAGTATATCACTATGTTTAGAAACTCATATTAATATAACCTTATCATGATATTCAGATGACTATATTATATAGTCAACTAAGTGTTTCATTAGTAAGAAACCATACTAAAGTAGATATAACATTAGAACATCTTTAACTTTATTTGAGGTGGGCTGACCTTGGGACAAATATACCACACTGATAGAAGAGATGGGGAGTAGGGAGCAAAAATATAGGAGTGGTGGACAAAACCCAAGTACTGGGGGTAAAAACTTTCTGCACGTGTTCTGATAGGCCAGGATTACATGATCTAACTTTACTAATTTGCTTGGTCAGACTGAAGCATGGTGTGTAATTCCACATATATTGATATTCTCTTGGCACAAAAATATAATTTTTGCCCTGATGGGATTAGAACTTGCATCATGAGGGGCAATAGTGGGATGCTCATCCCCACTATGCCACAATCCTTAACATTAAAACATCTTTCAATAATTATCTTAGCATGCACACTATGGAATTGGAGGCTTAAAAGGTTGAAGAGATGGCTAGTTACTTTTACTTAGAATAATTAATCATATTTTAAATTACACAGCTTTCTTTACTATATTTTGTCTATAGATATAAGTGCTCTAGATCTTTTTCAATCTCAAAAGATATACTTTGAAAATTTATATGTGGGTGGTGATGGCATAGCTGTTAGTGAGTCTAAATATCACATTAGTGGTAACAAGTTTAATCCTCCTAGTCATTTTTGATATACAACCACTGGAAAGAGGTCTATTTCTGCTTGGTGTAACTTTTTAAACAAATTATATGAAAAACAAGCAAGTAATTTCAATCACCCACTGTAGTTTTGCTCTGATGCCCTCAGATTCTCCAATGGCCGCTCCAGTGTGGGGCATTGGTAAAACTCCTCCTGCCATTTTTCATCTGGCAGGAAAATGCGCTCAGACTGGATTTCCTAGTTATACCAAACCTCTGGGACAATTTGTTTTTCCCAATAATCTTGACACCCACCTCACTTATACCCAAGCAGTTTCTCGCTGCCCCCTGGTGCTCCTCCAAAGCAACATGCGCTACAGCCTAAGGTTTGACTATGGGAAACTCTTCCCATACCATGACCAAGCCATTATTGAAATGGCAAAGGTGATGATGAATCCTGCCAGTTTTATTAATTTCTGCCCCTATAAGGGGTATTTTGACCTTGGCTTCACCTGTGAAGCTGACGCTGCCACTGCAGCAACTGTGCCCCTGGTATTCCAGGGTACCCCTCTTTTCACAATTTGGACCCAGCTCCCAGCAGACACCACTTTGGTGGTCCAGTTTTCTGGTTTGCCTACCCACCTCCCCCTGCGGTGCTCCACCAGGAGCTGATGGACGGTTTGGCAGCCTATGGATCCAACCCCGTCTTACAATTTGTGGTCCCAAATGGGGCTACATGCCTTACTGGGCCTCAGGCATATGCCACAATCAGCCCTGAATCTAATAAAATTGCCATGTCAATTTTTTCTTGCACCATCATTCCTTCTGCCCCTGACCATCCATTTTGGGCCTTTGTCAAGGATGTGCAGATGAACTGCCCATCCTATTTCAAGTTAGACCACTTGAAATGCAAGTGCTCCTTCTTAGTTACTTATGACAAATTGGACTTTTTACCTGCTGACCCCCAATCTGCCGCCCACCCTTTGCCAGTTTCAGCATGGGGTACAATCCTACCTCCCTCTCCCCCAAAGCCTGTTGCTGCAGCTGCACCTGCAGCCACCAATCAGCCTTCTCCTCACCCCAGTGCCATAAACACTCCACCCAACCAAGCACAAGATTAGACCCAGTTCAACCCCATGCATCCTCCAACATATCAATCAATCCTCAACCATATGCCGATTCCCCAATTCAATTCAACCAAAACCATGGGAGTTCTTGGATAAAATTTATGAATCAGGTAATATCATTGAAGAACTATCTCTGCAAGTTGACCGGTTCTGTAATGCAGAATGGGACGCAGAATTCCACCCTCATTTATATACTCCACAGCCAAATGCTGAATCATTCTACAGTGACCACCAGTTTACAGTAGGAGCAGCTGCCACAGAAGATTGTCATCCCCTCCATAAAGCTGTTGCCAAATCAGTGGTGATGCTCACAGGAGGAATTCCACCTTTTGTTATCCCCATTAATCTTACTCCAAAAAGTAAGATTAATATGAAACAATTGCACAAAAATGTCAACAATCTATCTAGAATGTTTTAACTGTAGCACAGAATCTGAAAGTTAAGATTACCTAAATTAATATTGCCACATTTGTTAAACTACCAGACGCCTGCATTAAAGCCAAAAAGCTTTAGCTGAATATATCACTGCCACTTTTGTAGTTGGCAATTTTTCAGAAATTACCATTCATTAGAGATATTAAACCACATGCCTTTAATGCCCTGATGCCCTTGCTATCCACCTTGACATGTACCCTACTCTGGATTGAGAAATCTGCTACCAAAGATGAGCCCCACGATCCCCCCTCTCCTTCCACTATGGAGGGATAAGCGGTCTCCACTACCCACCTGGTTGGTTGTTTCATTCAGTGTGTTTCACTCAATCCGCTCATTTGGGAGTTTTGTCTGAAACAATTAGTTAAGTTAGTTTTAGTTTTAGTTCAGTAAAGTCCATCCCCTGGTCAACTTACCTCAGTTAAATAAAAAGTTTAATCCTCCTACCACAAACTAACAGGACTACTGGCTGTAGACTCCTAATGGTTTATATAAGTGAAAGACTGCTAAAATTCATAGCAAGATTGAGATAAACAAATTAATTTTAAAGTAAAACTTCTCTATGAGAAATTCTAACAAAAAAAGAACTAGGCTTTGCTAAAATATCATTTTCTTCTTACCTCTAAAGTTATTGATAGTATTTATCTCCTTATTTAGACTAAAACAAATAATTATATATATGGATGATACATCCAAAGAACAACGTATATATAACCTTCAAATAAAGATTTTTTACAAATTAAAACAGAAAATAAGTTGTTTAGGCATATACTATATATAACTTTACTTACTCCTTATTTAATGCATTATTTTAAATTTTAACCATATTTTGTGTATTGATATTTGAAAAAATTTACAATGATTAAAAAAGAAAAAAGCATGTTTACATATAGTTATTTAAAAGCTATATACTATAATACCTGATCCTATGAATAGAAACTCATAGTTTTAAATATTATACCTTTCTAATTATTTTATATAACCATTAATATAGATAAAAAGATCCAAATAATGTTGCTACATAGCTATAGTGCAATTTTTACAAAAATTTATCCAGGGTATTTTTTATCTTTATATAATTATAATATAATAACTTAACTACTTAATATGACCATATTCAAGTAAACAGTATAGCAGCTGTCATGGATGAAGCCAAATCTTTTATCTGTTAATTCCTCAACCTGTGGAAGGGTTAACAAGTATTAGTCAAAATCTGAAATATGAGGCTTGACAAACAAAATTTACAGAATTTATTTTAGAGTTAAGCACTGATAAAAATTTAAATCTATTGATAAAATATTTTTGCCCACTGAAGCTATAAAAGGGGTCTTCTGGATATATCTATAAATGGGGTCCCAAAAGTGAATGTGACATTAAAACTGTATTCCTTGAGTTGCCTCCACTCACCAAACCTGTAAGTCTAGGAAAGCTTTCCCTCTTCTTGGACTGGGTGGCATTCCCATTCTCTACAAAAAAGGGTCTGAGAAAGGCAGCTGTTCCTCGCATCACACAGGTAAAAATCACAAATGTAATACTGAGCAATAGGTAACAGCTTTCTCTTTGAAGATCCTACCACATGTCCCCACATTAACTTCAGCTGAATAGTATGGCAAATTGAGGAAATTTGTGCTGAGATATCTGGATATTGGCATCCCCATGAGGCCAAGGGCCAACATGGAGTCAGTGGCAACAAGCCCTTGACATCAAGGCCTGATAACCCCAAACCCTCAGAAACAAATCCATAGGGCGCATACATTTTAGAAAATGAAGTATCAAATGTTAAATTTGACAGCAAAACTCAATAGTATTGGACCATTGGGAAATGCAGTCCACAGTTCAAAGACCACCACAAACACATCAAAATCTTCATCCAATATTTCTCGCTTGGATACACAGTTGCTGGAATGACCAGGTGTGGGTGAATGGGGTGTCCTGATCCTGTTCCTGAACTCTTGGGACTTCCCCTAAATGGGGTGGCCCTGGGCAATTCCTACTGCCCATTATGCAAGACGCTGTTGCTACAGTTTCTGAAACTAAAGAAAATTAGCAATTTGGACTTTCATGGATAAACTGACAGTGACTTGGCATGCCATTAATAATTTTAAAGTCAGTTCTAAGTAAATTTGTCCTTTCCCCCTCTCTCACTCAAAGTTTGCTAAATTAGATCAAATCTTGAGGACCTTAATCCTGCATTTCCCAAGCTATTCCTAAATCAATCATCTATTTAAACAGTTGTAACACAATGAGGACATTGACGGTCAATTCTCTTACTTTTTAATTTCAATAAAAATCTAGCCGCGCTTAATTAATTTAATTAAGTTCAAATTAACTTGCCAAACCCCTGTGACATTTGCAATGTGGCCTCATGGGCCTTGTATTGACTGGGTTGCCCTAGCCAAGTTATTGACTTTGTCCTCACCATAATCACTTGGTCCCATTGGGTCAAGATCTCCATGGAATTTCCCCCTACCTTGTAACTTCCTACACCCAGGCCTATTGGCCCTGCAGGCTGCAACAGCTTGGTTTTCTCACTGGGTTATTTTTCATATTGGCAGCCCATTGCCACCCATTGTTATCTATTGCCCAGCTTACTCTAATTTCTTTCAAGCAGCAAGGCCCCTAGCATTTTTGGCTCATCTTTTGGGTACTTTTGTATTCTGACTGGCAGGCCATTTAAACTTTATCTGCTGTCACCCTGACATAATTGACTGTCCATGGTTTACAGCCATTTCCACCCTCCTCATTGGGATGGGTGATGCAGTGGTCACCATCCTCCTTATGAATGTTCAGTTGGTAGCCTGCTTTTGGTTGAGTGCCTGGTTAATTGCCAATTTTATAAGCAGTTCCTGGATGTCTTTGGAGGATTTTCTTCATGGTCAACTTGTTTTATCAACCTTTACTTTCCCCTTGGTTCACCCTCAAAAAATGAACTTCATGATTGTATTTGCTGACTTGGCCTCAGGTTCAGTTCTGACGCTGAACCAGTATCCATTTTGGTCTTAGGTCCTGACACAACCTTGGATTCCAAGTTGGTGTGCTCAAACTTACCTGTCTTTTCAATCTCTTCAGTATCAGCAGAAATGACCATATCTTCTAAAGACAGACTTCCGCCTACTTTTTATTGCCAATGAAAATTAGTATCAGAGCACACCAGGTGTCCTTTGAGGCCTTGGTTGACACTGGCAAATCAGGTAACTTCATGAGTCTGGAGTTGGCTCAACAGCTTAATCTTGACCTGGACTTGGGTCCTGCGGTAATGGTCACCTTGTCAGCCTCCCAACCATCATATAAAGTATGGCACCCAGTACCCTTCTTGGTTCACCAGTTTAGTTTTTGCAATCATTTCTCAGCGATGCCTAACCTCTTGTTTTTGGTAATTTTGGGTATGGGCTGGTAGCGTTGGCAGCATTTAAGGATTCACCTTGATTCTAATGTGATGCATTCTCCAACAGTTAGATGGAGGGCGAGTTTACCTTACTGGATACCCTCAATAAAACTCAGGGTCATGAATTTGGTTTTTTCACTTGTTTCTCCCATGGTTCTTCTGCCATATTTTACTATAATGTTGATGAGATAACAAAGTATTTTTGATTCTGAAAAGGCAGATCATCTTCCCCCATACAGAATTCAACTTGGGTTTTCAGACAATGGTGCAGATGGTGAACCTAAACTGCCCACTGTACCCGCATACAGTGGAGGAGGCTGCCCTCAATAAATGGTTAGATGTCATGCTTAAGATGGTTTGGTTGTTTAAAGAGACATCCCCTGTGGCCTCTCCCATTGTCTTTGCCAAGGAGGCAGATGATTCTCTTTATCCCTGCATGGATTATGGCCACCTTATCAAAACCACGGTCCACAATCCTTACCCACTGCCTTTAGAACAGACAATTGACCAAGCAAACGCCAATTTGTGCATGTTTTTTAACTTGATCAAGTTAATTTCTTTAATCAGATTTGGGTGACGGAAGGTCAGGAATGGCTTACCACAATATAAACAAAATGGCATATTCCAATTTTGAGTGATGCCTTTTGGGCTGAAGAATGCGCATGCAACATTTCAGAGGATAATTGATATTGTGCTGGGAGATCTATGATTCTCCTGCAAAGTTGAATATATTGATGATATATTGATACACTCCCCTACTCCTGAACAACATTCAATGGACTTGGAGGCTGTAGTGGCTGTCTTTCCTAAGGCGGGACTGTTTTTCAAGCCTTTAAAATGTGAGTTTTATCAGGAGGAAGTCACCTTCTTGGGCAATCTCATTTTAAAAGATGGGCATGCCATTCCACCAAGCAAGCTAGATGCTATCTGCGGATGTTCAACTCCAATGACCCAAAAGCAACTAAGAAGCTTCTTGGGCACTATCATATTCCTTAAGGAATTTACTCCCGCCTTATCCCAGCTAGCTGCCCCGCCTCACCTGCTCATGGGCAAGGATGTCCCCTTTCATTGGACGCCTGAGTACCAACAGGCATTTGATTCAATAAAGGAGATGATATTATCACCCCTCATCTTTAAGCACGAGGACCCCTCCAAACTCTATGTTGTAGCATGCAATGCATCTTCTGCTGAAGTTGGGGCTGTCTTTCTCCAGGAGTATGATGGGTTGGAACAACCAGTCACTTACTTTACCCGCAAGTTCTCTTCTACTGAGCATCCTGGGACATCTACAACAAGGAGCTGGCAGCCATGGCATGTGCCTTGACCCATTGGCGTTATCTCTTTCAGGGTACTTAACATGAGTTGACTGTGTGAATGGATCATCAAGCCCTTCTCTATTTCTGCAAGCCTCATAAGTTGGCGCACTGGCAGGCCTGAACCTACCAGATTTGTTTAGTTTTAACCTAAATATGAGTTTGTGAAAGAAGCGTTAAATGTTATTTCCAATTTACTAAGCTGCAACCATGCACATTGCCCAGTGGACTCAGATGAGGCGGATATCGTCACTATCATTCCCCCAACCCAAATATTGTCCATTGCACCTCCCATGGTTTTGGCAGCATGATTTGCTTCAGATGCTCCCCAGATTTTATGGATCTTAGCAGTGCAGTTGGCCTATGCAGATGGAGTGGATCTTATGGAGCAGTTGTCCCTCCCAGATTCAAAGCACTCCTTATACTCTCTTGCTGAGGGGTTCATTCACTTTTGGTTGCAAGTTTGGATCCCTTCTCTCCTCTGAGCTGAGGTGATTCAGGCCCACCACAAACCTCCCACAGATGGACATCCTGGAAATAAGAAGTTTATTGACTTAGGCAAGCGTACCTATATGTGGGCAAGCTTGTCAAAGGATATTCTGACATGGATCACAGACTGTGTAACTTGTGCGCAGGCCAAGTCAGGCCAGTCTGTCAGGAATGGTATCTTATATCTCCTACAGCAGGCAGAGGGTCCATGGACATTGGTGTATGTGGAATTTGTTGTTGAATTTACCAGTTCCAATGGGTTTACAGCAGTTATGGTGGTCGTAGACCGCTTCACTAAGTTTTCCCCTTTTATATCATGCTTCTCTGGCATTACTTTCAAGGAAACTGTCAATCTCTTTGTGCGCCATGTATTCTCTGTTTAATATCCTTCAGGAGATTGTCCAAGACTTTGGGCCCCAGTTCACAGCGCAATTCTGGAACAAGCTCTTGGCAATCTTGAAGATTACACCTTGTTGCTTGACTGTGTACCACTCACAGTTGGATAGACAAACCAAATGGGTTAACCATATCCTAGAACATTACTTTTGGTGCTATGCTGAAGCTTCTCAGAATACATGAGCAGATGACCTCCCCCTCACCCAGATGCATATAACAAAAGAATTAATGCACCCATAGGGTTCTATCTTATGAGGCTACCTTGTGGTACAACCCCTCATTCTCATCAGGCCCATGCTTCTGTCCGGAAAAACCAGCTACCACTGAACATGCCCAGAACATTTGGGTCTCACAGTCCTTGGTTTGTAAGCACTTAACAAAGGCCATAAGTGACTACAAATGATTTGCATATTGGAAGTGATTCCCATCTCCTAAATTAAAGGTGTATTTATGTATCATGCTTGATATGTGCCACTTGTAAATGCAGGTCCATTACACAAATTTGTGAGTAGGCACTCTGGTCGCCACCTGGTGGAAAAGGACATGAAAAATGGCACCTTCCATTTAAAATTGTTACCCTTACTAAAAGCAACACCCAGACTTTCATGTGTCCCAGTTGTCCCCATTAAAGGGGGAACTCCCCTTGGACCTAAAGCCCATTATGATCAAGGATGCAGAAAAATATAAAAGAGGCCATCCTGACATTATGAAAATTTTGTCAATCAGTCTAATATTTCATCTCATGGAAAGGCTATCCAGCCTATGAGATTAGCTGAATCAGCGCTTGGGACTGTGCCAACTGCTTAGAGCTCATTGAGGCTTTCCATATCACCCACCCATATTCACACTGTCCTCCTCCAAAAATTGCTACTTTAATGGTGATCAAATTGTCCAAGGCCATAATAGTGTGACCCTTACTCAAATCCCCGTTGGTGGAACTCCCCTTGGCAAAAGGGAAGAGTAATGTAAGTCTGGGAGAGTGTCCCTTCTGCTTAGACCAGGTGTCATTTCTGTTCTCTATGAAAAAGGGCCCAAGAAGGGCAGCTGTCCCTCTCATCACAAAGGGTGACCTCATCCATGTAGTAGATGAGCGATGGGTAACAGCTCTCTCCTTGAAGATTCCGTCACCCATCCTCACATTAACTTTAGCTGAATAGTATGGCAAATTGAGGGAATTTGTGCCGAGATATCTGGAAATTGGCATCCTCATGTGGCCAAGGGCCAACATGAAGTCAATGGCAACAAGAACTTGACATTAAGGTCTGAGAACCCCAAACACCTGGAAACAAATCCAATAGAGTGCATACTTTTGGAAAAAGAAGTATCAAATTTCAAATTGTCAAAAGCACCTTTCTCTTGCATTACTCACTTTTAAATTTAAAAGTGACCAGTACAAGGCTAGAGAGAACATCCACCTGCTTGTGAGATACTGAACCTATAGAGCAGTAATTTATAGCTAAACACTTAGTGTAACTAGGTCCTTCCGCCCATCTGTGCTAATCACAAAGAAACAGATAGCCCGCTTATGCCAAATACAAAATTAATCAAGATTTACGCTAAGATGGACACACTGTCTGGCTGAATTCCCGCTGACAAAGGCCTTTACTCAATTGATAAAATAATTGCTTGATTAATAACTGCACGGCCAATAACAAATTGATGACAACAAAAATGACAAAAAACGCATAAACAAAACCAAGTACCCAGTAATAAGCGCATTAAATGCAACTGACTCCACAGGATCAGTTTCTGCCACAAACCAGACAATCAACAACACGTTGGAGCATGCAAATTGATACTGAGAACAGCGGCATTGGTGATATTATCCACTGAAACTCAATCAGGGGAGAGGATTGGAATCTTGCAGAAAAATTTAAGAGATACAAAAAATTCTGACAAAGTATTGGTTGGATCAGAGTCTGAATCTGAGTTAACCAGCAAAAGCCAAGGGCCCAGATTGTCAGGGCAACAACAAAAAAGTTTTTAACTGGGATAGAGAAAATCTCTGATGACACTCAACTCAATTGCTTAAAAAATATGTTGGGGACCATTTCTGACAATGACCAGCTGGAGGGAGGTCTATTCCTGACTATAATCAAACCAGAGAACCAAGTGAACCATTGGGGACAATTCCCAATAAATTACAGTCAACAGTGGGGAAAAGTTAGCCCAAAATTGATCTGCAAGACAGAGTAAACCATCAGGGATCATCCCTGATGGGGATGGAGGAGTATCAGAAACTGCATCTGAAGGATTGACCACCTGGGAAATTTCATTCAAAAAATTAAAAATGCAGCCAGAGGGGGCCAAAACCCTGACAGTGGTCAAGTTGGTGACAAGAGCTCTGGTAAAGTACATTCCCATTCAGAAGGACATGTTAGCACACTGTGGCATTTCCTCCCATGCTTTCAAGCAATGGGAGACCTTGCAGTTCCCATATTCAAGAGCAACGCAGTGGGTCTCCAAAAACATTACACCCACCATTGTGGCCATCTGGCGAGGTCTTAAGTCTTCCACTGGAGCATCCAAATGCTGGCTCAACGCCCAAATATCACTTGACATGGTGGTTTTCTTCAAGTTGTCATGGATTAAAACCGAAGATTCCCTAGAGTAGATGATACTCCCCCTTGAGAAAAAAATAATCAAAGCTGCCATAAAGAAAACTTGAAGCTCAGTGGATGCAAAGGCTTGGATGGCAGCTGAAATTGACCTCCTAAATGCAATGGAGTACAACAAGACCAGCATACCAGCAAAATTTGCTCAGGACATCAGGAGCTTGGGTCTTACCCTGATGGAATCATCTAATTTTGCAAAACGGTTACCAAAATGTTTGACCGCTCTCAAATGGGCTTGACATACCATTCCAGCAAACACAGCGCTGGAAGGGTACAATACTACATTCTCCTCAGAGGAGGCACTACTGTGGTTTGTGGATAGTTTCAAGGCCACCAAAGACCTACACTGGTCATACACCCATATTCTTCCAGCCACCACATCCAACCTGATGAAGGTGGGATGGATGAGGAGAAGGCGGTGGAGTGGGGGCCCTTCTAGGATTGGTCACTGGAAGAGGCCATCAACTTGTTCTACCAATGGGTTCACCCCTTTGGAAATGAAATACTGGTTCCACGTGGGGCCAGTATTCATTAAGAGCAAGAGTAAGCGGATCTTGGAGTTACAAAACTGATCCACAAAACCCTCTGGGGATGACTTTTCCCTATTGAGAATTGGAAACTCTGGCACAACGTTTCCACACTGGCTAAAGCTGAAGACTAGGACGCCATGGGATTTACCCCAAGTTGGCTCAACCATGGATAGAACATGAGATTTCACCACAGGCAGCAACAGCAATGAAAGAGGTTATGACCCTGGATCTTGAATGGGAATGAATCAATGTGGGATTCAGAATGAAACTATCCAGGACTGGTAACAATCCTTCCAGGAACCGTTGGTAGCTGCCCCATACGCTGCTAAAGGATTCGCCCCATCCAAAACCTTCCAATGGTGTGAAGTGGGAGTTCCAGCTGCCATAACACAAATTTTTATGGACGGCAAATGGAACAGTGTTACAGTAAGGGACTGGTGCCAGAATAGTTTATTTACGCTGGAGGCCCTCCAGAAATATCTGCACTTAACATGCAGTCCAGAATCCGCCCTCCAATGGTACCAACTGGGATTTTTGCTGATGGATGCCCTCAAAAAGCAAAACCTTGAGATCAGTGCACAAATGGCAAGAAGCATCAACTGATGAGGAATTATCATATTCTATCTTGAGGCGTTCCTCAATTGGGGATTTAGCCTCAATGAGTCAGTAAGCTGGATAATGAAGGTAAAGACCCTTGCTGAGGTACCCAAGCCAAATCCAAAGTCCAAGTCATACAGCACAGCAGCTCAAACCAACAAAAATACATGGAACGGGGAAGAAAGCAATATTGAGTACATCTACCCACTGATCAGCAGAGGATTCACAGACTTCCAGGCGCCCAAATCATATCCAAAGGACGCAATCTGAATCCACTTGCAGCTGGTGGAAAAGGATTGGTCTAACCTGATAATGTCAAATTATCAGGAGCTCAACGAAATGCTGACAGGAAGGGATTTCAACCACCACTGGGTACCCAAACAGGGCTACATCAACATTGCAATCCCAGGCAAACTAGATCAAAAAACTCCTCAAGATCAGCATAAAATATAAGGAAAATTACTTACAAATGGAACTGACTAGGTACATGAACCAAGCCACACAATGTGTGACATTCCAAAATCTCCCAACCAATTGAGAGAGGGAATGGGTGCACATAGCAATCCAGACTGGACTATTGTATTATGGAGAGGCACGATAATTTTGTCAAGCTGGCAGCAATTTATTGCAAAGTGCCTTCACCCAAAACCGCCAAAGCGCTCTACAAACTGGCGCCATGAGTGAAACTGAACAATATTGCCCTACCTTGTTTCATCCGCCTGCCCAGTTTAATCAGAGTCATATATGTCAAGCAAGAAGAAGAAAAACAAGTGTGCCATATCTGCTACCAGACTGGCTACATAATGGCCCAATGCCACCATTGAAAAGGGAAGACTCCTTGCAAGTACAAATACAACCTGTCTGTGGGGTCACAAAGGTTGGGACAAAAACCTTCCTTTGACCAAATGCCAAAGAATGGATTTCGCATAACCTAACAGAGGTAGCGGATATGAAGCGCTAATAACAGGAGTTGGACTTCGCCCATAGGGAAGCGTGAGAGTGAGAAGTGGCCAAGTGACCAAGTGACCAAAAGTGAATGACAAGCCCTTCACTAACATATATCCTGAAGCTTAAAAAATGGACAAAGGAATGAGCCCCAAACCAATTATTCCACATCCATCCCAGGCAGAATGGATGATCCAGGAATAAGAATGATGTCAGAAGGCAAGCTCAAAAAATACCCCAAGAAGGGACAGTCAGCGCAAAAAGCCAATACATCAAAATCAAAGCCAAATAAGTCAAAAGTGAACAAGAAGTCAACTCAGAAATTTTCAGTAAATAAAACTGTGGAGACTACCAATAAAACAACTTAATTATTGAAATTGGAAAAGTTGGCGATTGAAACACCAAGAAAAACACCAGTTCCACAACAATAATAATGACAGGCAAAAAATGATCAATGGTTAAAGGGAATCCGCCGCACTGCCAGTAGGGACAAAGGCGCCCTCTGAGCTGGTAATAAAGTTGTCCCCATTATCCTCTAATAGGGAGACAGAAATGGTAACTGAATTCCTGGAACACAAAATGCCCAGTAATATTATCCCAGTTCCCACCAACCGACCCCAAAAACTGAAACAATACTCTTGCCCACCCTCAGCAACACCATCCGCCAGAGACCAAACTTCAGTCTGCAAGTCCATGCACAACCCAGAAAATAATACTAAAACTCATACCCATGGGTTGGGCAGCCAGAAATTAAGATTGTGACTACAAATGCTTGGGGGTTGGCAAGCATAAAAATGAGAAGGTGGAAGACTCATCACTTTAAGTAAATAATAAAAAGACCTAATTTTAATATTAGAAACACAAGCAGGTAATCAAAAGGAGATGGTGCCTAGCTTGAACCATGACATGATAAACCACCTGTGGTCCCACCAAATAGGCTGTCAAGCCCTCTGGATGGTTCATGTGGCAATTGTCACACTGAACAAGAAAATAGACCTGGTATTCATGGAGGAAACTCACACTGGGAGGATCTTAATAGCAACTGCTACAAATAGGGAAACTGGCAAGAGCCTTTGTGTGGTGGCAGTCTATGCTCTGCCAAAGTCCTACAAAAACCGATCTTTTTTTGAAAGTATCTATCAGAAGTACTAAAAAAAGCAATGACAGTTATAGCAGGAGACCTGAACCATTGTATGAATGTGAATCATGTTATATTCCTGATAAGTAAAAGTCCCAACTGCAAGGCCAATGAGATGCTAGATTATTTAGTCAAATCTGGGGATGTGCCTCACGATCAATGAGGAGGATGACAATCTGGCCAACCTAACATGGTGGTCATATGACTCCGTCAGATCCCTCACAGTCTGGGTCACGCCTGGATTACATAATGGTGTCATCTGATCTCAAGCCACTTATGTAACAGCAAGGTCAAAATAAACGTTGATAGTGTCCACATGATCATCTGTGTGATATTGATCTGGATGAACCCCCAAGGAACCAAGAATGGCAGTTGGCACCAGCCATACTGAGGGATGGGGATTGGCGCTGGAAAATTAAAGCTGGACTTGATTGACTGGCCACATATCTGGATTTCCACATGGAGATAGATCTTCTGGAAATATGCGTCCAAATTAAAGATAAGATATGGTATGATAGCATGAAGTTCAAAAAAGTGACTACCTACAAATGAACTGACACCACAAAGCAGCTGAAAGATGCACTGGAGAAGTTAAAGCTTGACTGATGGGACAGTGAAGAATTGTGGAGCAAGTACCAAACAACTCATAAATGGCATTGGGCCTTAATGGTGAAACAGGACTCAGAGTGACATATCATTGTTATCTATCAATACCAGAGATCAGTGGGGATGATGACCTAGGAGGGCCTGGCGCACCTCAAGGAAATCCAAACCAAGACTAAGATATGGGATATAGAGACAGTGACAGGGAAAGTAACAATGGACCTGAAAACAATCAGGTGTAAAATTGAACATTTCTATGGTGAGCTATTCTACTGATGAGAGATGAGCGATATGGTAACAGAAGCCTCAATTGACCTGGCCAAGCCAGCACTCAGGGCCTGTACGCTGGAAGATGTTGCTAACTTGTCTGCCAATATTATGATCAATGAAGTCAAATGAGCGCTAAAAGAATCGCCAAAGATGAAATCACTGGGGCCTGATAACATATGTGCAGAAGTGCACAGCATATTCCATGACTGCATCACGCTGGAGCCCAAATCCCTCTTCAACCACTGCCTGCAAACTGGACGACAAATCCTGGGAGGCCAGGAGACCCTAATTTTACTCTTGTACAAAAAAGGACTCCAACGCCAACTCTGGAACTGGTGCCTGATTGCTCTATCTAACACCAACTATAAGCTGCTCACGCACATCTTATTAAATCAACTAATGGCAACTGTACCACATACGCTTCATAAGGCTCAAAACGGGTTTATCAAGGGCCAAAGCATCTGGGACAGTGTTGGTACAGTCCAAAACGTGTTACAGGACATGCGAGGATCTGAACAGGGCTATCTAATGTTCCTTAACATGGAGAAGGCCTACAATCAGATAGCGTGGTCCTTCCTACATGTGGCGCTAAAGGAGGTTAGTATTCCCAAATCTTTTAGATCATGGATATCAACGCTGTACTCAGGCCTGGTCACCAAAGTAATCATTACCAATGGCATAACCAACAATATTCCAGTCAGGCAGGGTCTCTGACAAGGTGATTCCATGTCACTGATTCTGTTTAACTTTGCAGCAAACATTCTATTGGCTGAGGCAGATATGAAACTCTGGGAATTAGTACACCTTAACCAAATGCCACTGAAAATGCTGGCCTTCACTGACAACATGGTAGTAGGTATCTGTTCACTGACCAACCTTCAGGGTGCCAAGGAACTCCTAGACCTATACCAGTTAAAATTAAACTTGAAGATCGACTTGTATAAAACCTCAGTAATATGGATTGGCGTTCCAAATTTCATCCCACCGACTGATACAATGCCAATCCATAACTCCAAGATGATCTGATATCTTTGGATACTCTTTAAAAACAAAGAGCCAGTGGTACTGGAAACCAAACAAGAGGTGCTATTGAGTCTGTTGGTCTGAATGACAAGCTGGAAGAATTCAAGACTATGCCTCAAGAAGAAAGTGTTGGCCATCAACGTATTAATCTTCTGAAAGCTATGGTATGTCACCCACATGCTGCCTATAGTTTAAAGTCAGAGAAAAAAATCAGGACAATGCTCCGCACCTTCTTATGGTTCAAGGCAAAAGCGGTGACATAGCCCTAGAGATCCTGTCCAAACTGAAGAGTGAAGGAGGCATGAGCCTTCTGGATTTTAAATCCCACAATTTGCAGACAAGGGTGAAGTTGTTCCTTAGGTTAACGCAGATGCATATTCACTGCCTGACCATAGCTTGGAATGTGAACTGGGATGGAGTTCAGGGCCTTCAGGAGCCTGTCTCTCCCTGCTCATTATGCAAATGGATGGTGAACCACCCACGCATGCCTTCCTAAAAAAGGCACCTCATACTACTGGCAATTGTGCAATTTGGCAGTGCACATGGGTGGCTTGTTGTTCGAACTACTGAATTGGGATGCTGACAAAATCCACAGGGATGTTGAGGGTTGTAATTCTGCAATGATTTCTAAAATGAAATGGGAGAAGCACAATCAAATCGCCCACAAATATTCCACCAAGACAATCAAAATTTTCTATAAATTGACCCTGATCAAATATGGGGATCCACTCCCAAAACCTAAATGCAACCCACCCGCTCAACCACAAATTCTGAATGACTGGGCATTGGAAGGCCACAACACCAACATCTAAATGAAGGAGTTGATCTTGAGCCTCAACTTCTGACTAGTAACAGCAAGGCAACAGTCAGTCACCTGGCAGATCCTGCACTGCATGGTTAAATCCAGTAAGCATAGCGGACTGGACTACCTGCACAAAGTGTGCCACATATACAACAAACTGGAAGCAGATATCACCTACCATTATTATAAATGCGCCATATTCAAAAAAAGTTTTGGTCAATGATTCAATACATCCTATCAAGCAAACAATCGCCAATAGAAATGCATCCACTGCAAGAACTTTTTTTGCAAAAACCCTGATAACAGCCCCAATCCAACTATGAGCCTTCATCTACCATTATTGTATATGGGAGATACACTAAGCTCTCATTGCTAATAGTTTGGACAATGAGCACCCCCATCACAAAAGTTTGGTACAAAAGACCATTCAGTTTATTTCCAATTAGCTCAGCTGGATCTCAAAACTCTCACGCTTAATTCCCTGGTGCTATAAAGCCACACATTTGGCTTTTCTCACCAGATTGCTCATTGTATGTAATGAAGCAAAAAATTTACTTAAGATTGAATGTCCTGTAAGACCGTCAATACTAGAACCATGGTTAGTAATGGTAATCATCAACCAGCAATGGTTGGAGGTGCTAGGAAACTAGCGGCCTGACTTCCTGACCCTTTAATCTCAGCCAAATCAACTGTATTCCACCCTCTCCTCTTACTTTTCCGTTTAATTGAAATCTTAAATAAAGTATGGAGTTTATAAAAAATGTTAAATTTGACAGCAAAACTCAATAGTATAGGACCATTAGTAAATTCAGGCCACTGGTCAAAAACCCACCCCAGACACATCAAAATCTTCATCTGATAAATCTTGCTTGGATACACAGATGCTGGAGCAACCAGGTGCAGGCGGGTGGAGTGTCCTGAACCTGTTCCTGAACTCTTGGGACTGCCCCTAAATGGGGTGGCCCTGGGCAATTCCTACTGCCCATTATGCAAGACGCTGTTACTACAGTCACTGAAACTGAAGAAAATTGGCAATTCAAGCATTCATAGATGAACTGACAGTGATTCAGCCTTACTCCAATAACTTTGAAGCCAGTTCTAAGTAAATTCATCCTTCCCCCTCCCTCAATCAAAGTTTGCTAGATTAAGTTGAATCTTGAGGACCCCAATCCTGCATTTCCCAAGCTATTCCTTAATTTATTGTCTATTTAAACAGTTGTAACACACTGATAAAATTGATGGTCAATTCTCTTTTTAAATTTCAAAAAATCATCCTGTGCTCAGATTTATTTGTGTTTGAATTTCCCTTGCCAAACCCCGTGACAATTGCAATAAAGAACGGTGGCCCATGTATTGACTGGGTTGGCTTGGTCCTAATATTAGTTTTGACCCCCACCATAGTCACTTAAAGCTATTGAGTCAGATCTTCCCATACATTTTCCAGGATTCACATCACTTTATATCCCAACCCACTAGCTCTGGTGCTGTAACAGCTTGGTTTTTGACCATTTTGTTTATCTTATTAACAGCTAATTGGCACCCCATTGTTATCTATCATCCAGCTTACTCTAACGTATTTCAAGTGGCAATGCCACTGGAATTCTAGCTCGCCTTTTGGGTGCTTTTGTATCCTAACTGACAGGCCAGTCTAAACTTTATCTGATGTCACCCTGAAAAAACCAAATATTAACTCTTTAACTAGACATTAACCATATAGAAAGTACCAAGAACTACACTAATGTTTAGAAAGCTGAAATTGTACAAGTAAATAGACAAATTCCTGTTCAAGAGAAATAGATTATCAGATGAAGCACCTAAATCAAGGAAATTGAAAAACAGATTCTAAAAAGAAGGTTGAAATGAAGAAGAGGTTAATTAAGAATTCATGATGGCCAAAGATATTGATGATACCAAAGTCCTTTTTAGATTCTAAGCCCCATTACTTTAGAATTTTAATAGTATTATAAGTGTTCATCAGTTTTATTTTATAATTTAGTCTATTTTACAAAAACTCAGGTTTGTCTTTGTATATCACTTTATTTTGTATAAGAAGCTAACATACAAAGTTATCACTAAAGCGGTGATTGTGTCAAAATGTAGTATCTGCCAGAGTTTGAAATATAGTTTCACCATGAAAAGTTGCTGGTTTTTTAATGAGCAAAGAGTGATTCAGCAATAATATTGTCAATCTCCCTACACCAGATATAATTTTAGTGCCTAATTTGTATTACTCAAAACCCCCTAATCTGCAACTTGACCACATTCAGCATCAAAGTTAAGCTATCAAGGACTTAGAAGCTGAGTGTAGTTACAGGTGTGCTAGTTTAATGGTTGAATATAAAACTCAACATGATACAAAAAACATCATCTTGCTAAATTACTCCACTTGATGGATTCTTGTATTTTTTTCATTTTTAGCATAGTATGATGCTAGCTATCTCCAATACATCCTGATTCTTCAATGAGATGCCCATGTTTCCCAAATAGTATCACTAATTAAAAGATTAGTTTATAGTAATTTTACAACATCATAGCTTGATGCCTTAGAAAAATATCACTTGTGTGCTTTAAGTGGGTTTTGTGCCTTTTAATCCTATTGCATACTAAAAAGTTTAAAATAGTAAATTTGTTACTATGTACCTATCTGATTTTATTAAAAAATTGAGGTAAAATTGGTACAAATGCTGTTGGGAGAGATGATGACCAAATCAGCTCAGATGTAAAATGAGAGTCCAATGAATCAACCCCTAACCAAAAAGAATTCATCGACATTGAATCTATTAACATACTATAATTAACAAGTAACATAAAGTTTTTTAATTCTGCACCCCCATAACTGGTAAAAAGGTTTTGACTCCTTCCAGAACCAATCATAAAGCTCCCTTAAAAACTTTAAAAGACCTTGCTGCCTAAAGAACATGGTATCTTGAACAAAAGCATGTCCCAGAAAAGATAATAAATATGCCTAAACTTAATTTATTAAAAACATATACTATTAGCCATTTTGTCTAGTTTACTTCTGACAAAATGCATTGAACTAGGTAAGAAAAATGCCACTAGGAAGACCGCTGATGAGTTATGATTTTTTTAGCCTCTAAGAAACTTAACAAAAATACTAAAAACTGATACTGGTGCTCCCTGACAGGTACCTTCTGAGGCTCACAGGTGAAGAGGTACCTACTCAATGATAAATAATTACATCAAAGATATCGCTCTCTAAAAGGATGAGTATGTGAGTGTGACAATATGAGTCCACTGCAACAATCAGAAAATATCTGTCCATAGTACAAGAAATTAGATTTAAAGAATCAATGACTTTTACCCTTAAAGCCCCTTAAAACACAATTATTATTTTAGGTAGATAAAGTGGTAAATATATTTTTAAGCCTTGCTTTATTATTCTATGAGGAGTGGTAGCATAGAGGGGTTATTTCTGCTTTACTATGGGTCAGGTTTTGATTGAAAGTGGGTTCAGAACCAGCACAGGCTAAAAAAACTTGCATGGTATATTCTTCCCTGTCGTACATTTGCCCTCACAGCTCCAAGGAAAGAATGTTTTGGGTCAAAATGGGCCAAAATGGGGAAATGTCAGACATTTACAAGTTTATGATGATCATAAGAGCGATTTTAATAAAACTAACGATTTTTTAGCCAAAAGACCTTGGTCAATTCTTGGTGGTACCCCACAAATCAGGGTAACACTATTAATAATAAGATATGGGCAAATAAGCGAAGTTAGGAAGTTAAATTGCCCCAACCACTCAGCAGAACCTGGGGAGTCCATTGGAGGTTTCTCCCCAGGTTGCAACTAGTGAAAAGCAAACACCTAAGTGGGGACCACCCCTTTATAGGTGTGGCAGGGGTCCCCCAAGGTAAAATAATTTTCTCTAATGGGGATTGCTGAAGTTTATTAAATCATTACCACATGGGTACATCTTTCCTGACAATAACTCCCCATCCATCATGCAGCCAAAGTGAAGTGAGCTTTAAGAGCTTTGATAGGCTAAAATTACATATTTTCAGCTGGACCAGTATAAGCTAAAACAATTTTATCATTTGAACTTCCCTCAACCCTCAATACAGTTTATATACTGAACAGTCCAATATTAAGATGGTTTGTTCTTTCCCCTAAACCAACAATTATAAAACTTACAAAACTCAACTTTTTATTTATTAGTGTTTTTAGACTTTTTTATATAAACCTGTTTTGGAATCCAGGTGGAGACCAAGCACCAGCGAGCATCCAAAAGCTGGATTCCCACAGTCCCAAGGTTGACCTGCTTCATTTACTTTTCTGGAACTTTACACCTTGGAGAAAAGACTAGTCAAAAGTTCCTCTTAGGGTTCTTAAAAGATGATGCATTTATATATGATTGCAACTCTCCCAAGTAATAGTGTAAATTTCTCAAACTGAATTTTATCTTTAGCTGTTGTTGGAATCTTGGTTGACACATTATCATCTCACTTCCAGATTAAGCATTCTGAAGATTGTTGATAACAATCTATTGTTTAGTGATGGTTGCTATTAAATTAATGTTATAACCAACCAAAGGATGTAATCCAATGATTAGTTTTGATTATTGTTTTGTTAAAGATCATCCCTGACCATGTTGAAAAGTATTCTGATGAAGGTTTGATGGCTGATACTTGGATTACTATGGTGGATCATTCAAGAAGAGGCGCTGAACGATTAGGATCATTTTTAAAAAGTTACCAAAGCGTTTTTGATGTTTGTTCAGGTGGTAATTCATAGTTGTAATTAGGCAACGTGGACCCTATAAACTCAATGTTTGATTTTTGACACTAAGGGATGGCTGTTAATCTTTAAAGATTAATCTACTAGGATTAGATAAAGTGAAGGAACCTGCCATGTCTGGAAGTTAATCCTAAGGGTCAAAAGCTTCAGAAGAATAATAAGTTGATTTTCAGTGAGTCAGCCAAAAAGTTGTGCGCCTTTTGCCCATAAAACCCCCAGTATTTTCTAAAAACAAGAAATTAATCGTTGATATTATTCTATTTTGACTTCTAAATTGAAGAGTTAAAGGAGATAAAATTCATTAGTTGTTTTTCACAAGTTATAGTTTACCAGAGTGGGGTGGGAAACTTATACTAAGACTCAACTTACTAGTTATTGCCATACAAATAAGGTCCTTGTTATTTTACAACAAACCTGTCCAGTAAACTACCAAAAAGTTTACACTTGGTGCTCACTATAGGGGTAGTTTATTATTGTTGAAAAATAACATCATGTTCTCCATGCAGGGTGGGATCCAGAAGCTATGGAAGGAGCTGGAGAGCGTGAGCCAGACCACCCTAATGTCAGCAGCTCAGCCAGATTTGTCCAAAGTTGAGTATCAAATTTCCAATGTGAAGAAGAAGCCAACCTTGTCGCAGAAGTTAATAATGAGTTATTAGGGAAAATCTTCATATTAGAGCAAAAATATACCAAAGTTGCTCAGGATCTACTCATGTTCAAAGTTGCATTTCAAACAGAAGCTAGAAAAATAAGTCATTATGAGAAAAATGGCCAGTTCTTAAAAATAAGTATCAGAGATGGAAAAAATCAATGTACTTGTGTTCATGCAGGAAACAAAATGAAGATCATGACCTATATGAATATGAAAGTAATATGGACATTTAGCCCACCCAAAATATACTAATTGCTTATGCTACCATCTTGGCGATGACCTCCAACAACACATCTACTGGTGTCAGAATGGCTAGCCGTGATGCTCATCCTGCAAACAAGCCTTTGGAAAATAAAGAATTTTGGGCCACCCTGAAATTACCAACATTTAATCAGATAATTTCATGGCTTTCTTCAGAATCTTCAAAATGACCATGTTCAATTTCATTGATTGCCATAAAAGCTGTTACTGTTATCAATTGCTTGGATACCGCTTGTCTGAAATTGGTATTTACAATTTGAAGAAGGAGAATTTGTCATATAACAAGGCGAAAATCATGATTATGAAGGAATTTGGTAGCGTTGAAAAAATGGCTAACTGAAAGCAAGAGTTCATGGGTACACATTGCTCAAAAAGATAAAACTTTAGAGAATTTGCTGATCATTTTAATAAGAAGCACAAATATTGATGGGAACTGACAGCATGGCCAACTTTGATGCTCATATTTTGATGAAGAAAGCGCCCTAACCTTATTAGGATTTTCACCAATATATGGTATCACCATCCACCAACAACTCTACCACCTCTTAAATGGTGGAGCACCTGAAAGTGTTTGACTCAACTTTTGATGCACTAAATTGATCAATAAACAATAAGCTCCTTCTAACTCAAATTTGGCAAAAAAAAACAAACCAAAAAAGATTTTACCAATTGATTGGGGAAACCTCTCAATGGACCAAATTGTCCTAGGGATATGCCGCACATCACTTGTAACAGATGCGGAAATATAGGACATTATGCTGCTCATAGCTGGAGCAAGAAAACAAAAGATCAGGTGAACTTTGATCAGGAATAAGAGACCCATTAAGAGTCAGGAAAAGGCCTTCAGTCTAGATGAGGAACAATTTATATCTGCAGGTTGCTCAGTTCTAACAGATAATCTACAAAAAATTGACACCTCTTACCTGTTTGTTAATGAACCTGCTTACAATTTTTCCCATCAGGGAACAGGTCCAAATATCAATGCAATAACTTGAGTAAAAGCACAGACAATTAAACTAAATTATATCAGAGGTTGCTTGACCCTACACTTGCCAGTTACTGGAAAAGGCTTAAACGCCAATGATGAAGATGAATTTCTAAAATAAAATAGAAGATGTTAACATTTTGAATCTTATCGCTACTATCAAGGAATCATTTCCTGATATATCTGACCATATTCATACTCTGGATTTGACAACTGATGCCACTATACAATCAGTAAGCAATACTTTTAAGACTCTGAGTGTACTTATGCCAATATTTTTATTAACCAAGTAAACTTAAGGGCCATTATTGATAGTGGTGCTCCAATCAATATCATTACTACAAACAAATAAACATGAAAAATTTGCCAAATATAGCACATAAAAAACAGTATGGGACAACAGGGCCTAACCCTACTACTTTCTGTGGGGCTTATAGTGTCTCACCCCTTTGTTTAGGATCTCTAGTCATGTCAGAGATGGCGATCATTCTACCTAATCAAGATTATGATATTCTCATCAGCACTAAATTCATGCAAAAGTATGGAAAAAAGTGCAATTTTGGTGAGAATACTTTGACAACCTTGGGTCAGATGCTACAAGCAATTTATCATTGCAAAAGGGGTTTCTTCACTTAATAGATTTTTCTATAAGCGTGGTGTATAGAGATGGCATAATTCCAGTTGGTTATGAACTAGTCAAAAAGAAGATCCAGCTGCTATTGAAATGCATGAGAAAAAACTGAGAGATTCTGATCTGAGTGAAAAGGATTTGACCATTCTTCCTGGGATGCAGAAAGTGGTCAATACTATAATGCTAGAAAAGCCCTGAGAAATTATATGTCAAGATTAAGGCTCATTGGTGAAGTGTGAGAATTGAACTTTGGGTAGCTCCAGGAATTCTAATCCCTGGTCATGGGGAAATTTGTATCCTATTAGCCAATCTGGGAAAAATGCTGATAAAAATCAAACAAAATAAAGAAGTTTCATTCACATAGATGTTTCTATAACATAGCTATAATCTTTCCACAGATTCAGTGATTTAAATGAAATCGGGATTAATGGCATCTGGTAAAAGTTTCCTTTGTTAATTACATGGGAACAATTGACTGCATCTGAGAAGTCAAAATGAAGTGTAAGCTTTATCTGAATGATACCAAATATTTTCTACAAAAGATGGCCTCAATCTATGGTGTGCATAAAGTGTATTACATTGAATTGACACTGGAGAATCAGCCCTTATTATAATTAGGCCTATTCAGAGATCCAGAGCAGTGGAGGCAGTAGTTGCTGAAGAAATAGGGAAGTTGTTGGAGCATGGATTGCTCAAGCTTTTATCCAGTCTGTGGGATAGCCCAATATTATTTGTCAAAAAGAAGGATGGGTCAAACAGACATGTAATTAACTATCACCATCTTAATAAAATTACTAAGAAGGATTATTATCCCTTGCCAAGAATTGTGATGCATAGGATCAGTTAATTGGGCAAAATTCTTTTTGGTGATGGACCTCATCTCAGGATATTGGCAGATTGATATGTCACCCAAGGGCTAGGAGAAGTGTGACATAACAACGGCACAAGGGCTTTCCTAACCTATGAGGATGCCTCAAGGCTTTTGTAATGTCCCTGCAACTTTTCAATGAGCTATGGATACTATCTTGTCCAACCTTAAGTTATCTGTGTTTTAGTCTATCTAGATGCATCAATGTATCTAGTCAAACATTCACGGATCACCTGCAACACTTAGAGAAAGTGTTCATGAAATTGGTTTCCACCAATCTCAAAATCAAGCCCCTGAAAATGTCACTTCTTTAAGGAGGTAGAAAATCAGGGCTTCACTATAACTGCAGTTGGATTGCCACCTCAAAAACATAGGGTTGAAGCTACTGAGCGGATGTTGGAGCTAAAGAGTGTTTGCAATGTCCAAGTCTTTTTGGGAATGATCAGTTATTATTGCTAATTTATTAAGAACTTTGCAAAAATAGTGGATTCATTATTCCATCTGCTTAAGGATTCAAAAAACAATTTAGATGGAATGTGATGGCCCAAGGCACTTACTTAATTATGGAAATAATTGACAACGGCCAATACCAATGTATTTGAATTTTGATCAGCCATTATTATACAGTCTAATGCATTGCTTAAGGCAATAGATGCTGTACTTGGTCAAATTGACTTACAAGGTGAAGAGCATCCAGTATCTTATGTCAACCATACCTTAACAAAGGCTGAAAGAAACTATATAGTTACTGAGCGCAAATGTCTTGCAGTTATCTACGCTTGCAAGCAATTCCATGTTTATATCCATGGGACACATTTCAAAGTTGTAACAGACCATGCATCTCTCTGTTGGATGAATAACTTAAGATAACCTGAGGTGAGACTAGCCAATGGGCCTTAAAATTTCAGGCCTATGGCTATGAAATAGAAACTGTGCTGAAGATAAAAACCAAAATATCAATGTATTATCCAGACTGTTGGTAATTCTTGTAGTATAAGATTGTGATGATGACCTATTTGAGCGAATGGTGAAAGAAGAATTGGAAGTTGATTCATCAAAAGTTCAAACTTTGCTACAAAAAGCCATGGAGGTAACATAACAAAAGGTAATGAGAATTAAACTAGTGAATGATAAGAGGTTTCTGTTCCCAAAATCATTCAAATTAACAGAAATAATTTGCGCATCTCACAAAGTCATTGGTCATGGTGGCCTCAAGAACTTTAAAACATATTTGCCAATATTATTGGGAATTATTTAACTATGATGTGGCGAATATCTTTTCTATGATTGGAGTGTCAGATCCATAAGCCACATAGAAATGTGGCTGGATACCAGTTAGTGTGACTAGTGTTTTCCTGTCATACAGTGTCTATAAATGTTATGGGAATTTAAGTACAAGCACTGGAGGAATTCAATATATCATTGTCATGATCAATCATCTTACAAGATGGGTCAAAACTAAAGCTATGGTTTGGGTCAATGCAATGAAGACCATGAAGTTTATTCTGGATTAAGTGATATATCATCACGGTTTCCCTCAGGTGATCCTTATTAATAACAGAAAAATCTTTTCTTCCTTGTCATACTGTGATTGAACAAACTGATGGGGATAAAGAAGTTTTGTTGGCAACATATTAAAAGTAATTGAGGTGTGTCAATCTTGGGAAAAATATACCACACTAAGATTTTTTTATAGCCAGTACAGGTTTCAAACATGTGATGAACAAAACCTGCACCAGAGTGGAAGCAGGAATTTCCCTGCCAGGCTAACCACCCTTTTATTGGCAACATATTGGACAGAGATGAATGGACTGGTCAAAAGAGTGAACTTTACCTTAGATGCTAAGCTATGGAAGCTGGTTTCAGGAAAAATGTCTTCTTGGTCTTCATACTTAAATTTGGTGGCACTTGCCTATAACATCAGCTAACATTCATCAACTGAAAAACATCCTTCAAATTACTCTATTGAAGAAAAGCAGCTCTATCACCAATTACATAATCATCCTTAGAATTAACTTTGAGGATGAGTTTTGACCAGTATTCAAATTGATTAGCCAACATTATGATCAATTTACAAGCACAAGGGTTTGACAAAACCCTTAGGAAAAAATAGACTAAAAAGTATGATGATAAAAAATGACTGCCCATATAATATTTTGAAATTTTAAGATAAAGTATCCTACTGTTATACACATGTACTTAACCGCCAAAATAAACTAAATGCCTTAAGGATGGGCCCCTTTGAAGTAATTGTGAAATCAGCAATGGATGTGTATTTGATTAAAAATATCCTTGAGGGTTATATAGTTAACCAAGTTCATGGAATTCTAAAAAACTTGGTACTAAGAAATATATATATCTATATATATAAAACAAAGTCAGGTTAGTTACACCATTTATAACTCAAGGACGGCTGGACCAATTTTTATGATCTTTGATTTGTTGGATTTGTCTCCGCCCCGAATAGCAGAATAACTATTAAAACATGGGAAAAATTCACGAAAATAAATTTATGAAGAAAATTCATTTTCTCATACATTTTGTATGGAACGGCTTTTTTGATGATATCTTGAGAATGGATTGACTGATTTCAATGATTTTTTTGTCTCAGCCTCGAGAAGTTTCCTCGCGCATTGGAAAAGTAAGAAAATCACAAGAAATTAAAATCTGTATACAACGCCATCTCTGATACATGACATAAACAAAAAAAGGAACAAAATGAACATGGCGTTGTATGCTGGTATTAATAAATTCACCAAATTACTCACCTGAGACTAAACAAAAATCAGTATTAGAGTTTTAAGTAAATTAAGTAATTAGGATAATCAGCTCACCAGCCACGAGGGCAACAGTGAAGCTGTTAGTCCGAGTGGCTCAATAGTAGTGTTGGCACAGCCTATAGGCTACAATGTGAGCTTACCATCATCTGATAAACTAAATACCTTAGTGAAGCACGGGTATCTGGATGTTAGGTTTATATATTTTAAAAACCTGCCTAATTTGGTTTACCTAATTAATAAAATACTTTTGGCAAGTTAAGTAGAAGTTGATTTAGTAGTTTGGAAGACATGTTTCTTACACAATGATTTTAATATAGAAATGTTTCGGGTAGCAGTTTGGAGTTATTTGATTGATTCGATAGGTTTATTTTGTTTGGCCGAGTGGTTAATGGCTTTTGGTCGAATCGATAGGACATAGTTTAGTTTTGAGGGGTGATTAGTTATTGGTTGTTTTGATAAGTTCAGTTAGGCTTATCTGAGTGGTTGGTGGTTTTTGGTTGATTCGATTGAGCAATTAGATTTGGCTGAGTGGTTTTGTTTATCTATAGTATAAAATCTAAATTAATAAATTGAAAATCTGAAATTTTATAGACACCGTAGCGAAACACGGGTAAATCGGCTAGTTGACTAATAAAATCAACTAAATAATAAAAACTATAAGTAAAAACTGCTAACCTTATACCTGAAACACTAGACTAATTAAGTTAACTGAGAAATTATATGTATATATATATTTCATAGAATATTTGTGTCAAGTTTATATGAGATTGGTAAGTAGTCTAGGAGTAAGTGTTGAAATAAACATGCATTTATAATGATTTACTTATGAGATGATTTCCTAAGCCACCACAACTAAAATGCTACCTAATTTAAAATAAATTAAATAAATTTAAATCTATCTACCAGCTACTTGCCTGCTGTCATATACAGTTTTAGTTAGGCTAATCCAACCATTACTTAAGTAATCTAAGCATCTCAGGTAATATTCTTTTAAAAGTTAAATGATAAATCACAATGATAGTATCCTATAATAACAGCAGATAAAATGTTAAGAAAGTTTCTAACAACCTTCAGTCATAAGGCATACATCATGCACTTAAGTATTTTACCATAAGGTAAAACTTTAATCATTTTTAGAGTTTTTGGGTCCACACTTTTAGAACTTAAATCATACCGCAAGGGGTTAATATTAAAAATCATTGTTTGTGTGTATGTATATATGCGGGTATGAGACACATGATTGAAAGCATAAATGATCCAAAAACACCAAACTTAGTACAAGTATTCTATAAATTTTGGTAATGGTAGTAGGCTATTTTTAAAAAAGATTTATAATAATTATATAATAATAGCTGTATAGAAGATTTAAAGATATATCTATCTAATGGTAATCATATATCATTTTGGGTGAGCATTTTGGTAATATTCATTTAATTTGATAGGTTCATAGGTTTCAGTAAGCATTTGGTAGGTTTTGGTTGTTTAGTAAGTTCAACACCTGGGTTTGGCTGAGTGATTGGTAGTTTTAGGTTGTTTCAATGAGCTCAATGGTTTCAGGTAAATGAATGCTAGTTTAGTTAATTCAATAGGTTTTTGGGAGAGTGGTTAAAATGTTTTTGGTTAGTTTGATATTTCAATTAGTTATAGCTAAATGGTTGATGATTCAGTCAATTTGATAGGGTTTTATTGATTTTTTTGGCCAAGTGGTTGATGGTTGGATAATTTGATAGGTTCAATGGTTTCTGAACTTATTAATGGCTATCTGCCAGTAACTAAAAACTAAAACCATTGATTAGAATTCTTTGATAAATTATAAACCCAAGCAACGCTGAGGAAATTACTAGTAATATCTATATATCAATATAGATGACATTGAAATTATCTTAATTGATTGAGAATCAAAATAAACCCACCAACTCAGTAAACTAACTATGGATCAATAAATCACCTTCCACTTATTAATTCCACAATAAATTTTATAACTAATTGACATTGGTATAATTAAACACAAAAAATAATTAAAAGATAAGGGGTTTTGTGAGTAAAGTATCTTTCTTTCATGAATTGCACTTTTAGATTTAAAAGTGATTGGTACAAGCCCAGAGAGAATATACACCTGCCTGTGAAGTACTGCACCTATAGAGCATTACATCACAGCCATACCACTTAGTGTAAGTAGGTCTTTCCACCCATCTGTGTGAAGCACAAAGAAAGTGATGGCTTGCTTGTGCCAGTATAAATTTAATTAAGAAGTATGCCAAGATGGACACACCATCTGGATGACTTCTCACTGACAAAGGCTTCTGCATGATTAATAATGGTAAAGACCTGATTAATAACTGCTCAACAGTTAGTGGATTGGCAACACAAATGACCAAAAAAATGCTCAAACTCAACCAAAAACCATAAAAACCTAGTGATAAGCATAGTGAATTCAACTGACTCCCCAGGATCAGTTTCCACCAAAAACCAGACAATCAATGCTACCCTCAGAGAGCACAAAGTGATGCCAAGAACAGTGGTGTTGAGATGTTCCCCACTGAAACTCAACTAGGTGAAGGAATTGGGGCCTTGCAAGAAAAAAACCTTTTTGAAAAAACTAAAAAACCCAATGAAGTTTTGGTTGAATCAGAGACTAAATCTGATTTGACTGAAAAAGCTAAGAGCCAGTTTATCTGGGCAACAACAAAAAATTTTGCAACTGAGACAGAAAAACTATCCAATGATACTTGAAACAATTGCCCATAAATATATTGGGGACCAGTCCTGACAATGATCAGTTGGGGAAAAATAATCCCTAACTACAATTAAACTGGAAAACTGAACAAACTGTCAGAAATAATCCCCAACAAATTCAAGTTTACAGCAGGGGCAAAATCAGCCCAAAATTGATTAGCAAATCAGAACAAACCATCAGAGATCATCCTCAATGGGATAGAGGAGTATCAGAGACCAAATCTGAAGGATCAGACACCCACAAAAGTTCATTGATAAAATAAAAGTACAACTAGAAGGGACCAAAACCCTGATAGCAGTCAAGTCAGTGACCAGGCCCCTGGTGAAGTACACCCCTATCCAGAAGGACTTGTTAGTGCACCACAGCATGTTCTACCATAAAATCAAACAATGGGAGGCCCTACAATTCCCATATTCAACCGTAACACAATGGGTCTCCAAAAACATTATGCCAGCTATCATGGCCATTTGGTGGGATCACAAGTTTTCTGCCAGGCAGCTAAACGCTGGCTTAATATCCAAATATTGCTTGAAATAGTGGTGCTCTTCAAGACATCATGGATCTGAACCAAAGACACTCTCAGATGGATGAAACTCCCCTGAAGTATAAAATGATCAAAGCCACAGTTTGAGAAGACTTGAAGCTGGTGGATGCAAAGGCTTAGATGGCAGCTGGTATTGACCTCCTAAATGCAATGGAATATAATAAGGTTGTTATATCAGTGAGATTCATCCAAGCTATTGGGAGCTCAGGACTTACTCCAACAGAATTATCTGATTACAAAAAATGGTTTCTGAATGTTTCAACTGCTTTAAATGGGCCTGACATACCATTCCAGTCAACACCACGCTGGAATGGCATAACACCACATTCTTCTCAGAGGAGGCATTGCCATAGATTGTGGCTGGGTTCAAGGCCACTGAGGCCTTACACTGGTTATACACCCATATCTTGCCAGCCACTGCATCAGACTTGATGAAGGTGAGCTAGACAAAGGAGAAGGCAGTGGATTGGGGACCATTCCATGATTGGTCGCCAGAAGAGGCTATAAACTGGTCCACCAACAGATTTACCCCATTGGAAATAAAATACTGGTTCTGCGTGAGAGCTAGTATTGACCAAGTTCATGAATGGGTGGATCTGATAGTCACAAAACCCATCCATGAAACCCTCCAAGGCCAACCTTTCCCCATCAAGAAATGGAAACTTTGTAATGATGTCACCACACTAGCCAAAGCTGCAGACTGGGATGAAGTGGGGCTCACCCCCATGTTGGCCCAACCATGGATGGAACATGAGATTTACCACAGGCAGCAAGAGCAATGAAAGGGGTCATGACCCTGAACTTGGGCTGAGAATAGCTCAAAGCGGGAATCTGAATTAAAACAATCAAGGACTGGAAGTAAACCTTCCCAGAACCTTCAGTAGCTGCCCCTTACACCACTAAATGTTTCACCCCTTCCAAAGCCTTTTAGTGGTGTGAGGCAGGTTTTCTGGCAGCAATGGCATGAATTTTCACAGACAGCGATTGTAATAGTGTTATGGTAAGAGACTGGTGCCAGCATAGTTTAATTATGCTGGAGGCATTCCAGAAATAACTGCACCCAATGTGCAGCCTAGAATCTACCCTCAAATGGTGCTAACTGGGATTTTCACCAATAGATGATACAGGTGGCAAAACCTTGAGATTGGTGCATAAATGGATAGGAGCATTAATTGCCGTGGAATCAGCATAACCAGATCAAAGCATTCCTCAATTGGAGATTTAGCCTCAATGAGTCAGTAAGCTGGATAATGAAGAGGTAAACCCCCACCAAAATACCTAAGCCTAGCACAAAATCCAAGTCATACAGCGCAGCGGCAGCCCATACCAACAATAACATATAGAATGAGGCTGAAAACCATAATAAATACATCTGCCAACTAATCAGTGGAGGCTTCACAGACTGCCAAGTGCCTAAGTCATATCTAAAGGATGCAATCCAAATCTATCTGCAGCTGGTGGAGAAGGAGGAGTGGTCCAACATGATAATGTCAGTTTATCAAGAGCTTGATGAGATACTAGCAATATGGAACTTCAACCATCACTGGGTACCCAAACAGGGCTATATTGATATCACAATCCCAGTCAAATTGGATCATAAAAAACTCCTTGAGATTGGAATCAAGTATAAGGGAGTCTATATGCAAATGGAACCAACTAGGTACACTAACCAAACTGCATGGTGGGTGACATTCCAAAACCTCCCTAATGATTGAGAAAGGGAATGGGTGCACAAAGCAATCCAGACTGGACTATTGTACTATGGGGAAGTACAAGAATTTTGGCAAGCTGGCAGTGATAACATTACAGAGTGCCTTTGCCCCCAAAAAGTCAAAGCGCTATATAAACTGGCACTGTGGATGAAGCCAAATAAAATTGCCTTACCTCAATTCATCTGCCTGCCCAGCCTAAGCAGAGTCATGTATGTCAAGCAAGAAGATGTGAAGCAAGTATGCCAGTTCTGCTACCAGATTGATCATACAATGGTTTAATGCCACCATCACAAGGGAAAGACCCTTTGAGAGTATAAATACAACCCCATTGGAGGGGTCACAAAGGTTGGGGCCAAAACATTCCTTTGACCAAAAGCCAAAGAGTGGATTCTGTAAAACCTAATGGAGGTTGCAGATATGAAATGCCAACAGAAAGAGTTGGACCTTGCCCATAGGGCTGCATGAAATGAGAAGCAGCCAAGCAATCTGAAGTGGATTATGAGCCCTTCATCAACCCAAACCCCAAATCATACAAAATAGACAAAGAAACGTGCCCTGAACCAACTGCACCATTCCCATTCCAAGTGGAATGGTCAATTTGCGAGGAAGAATGATGGCATAAGGCAAACCCAAAAAATCCACCAAGAAGGGATGGGCAGCACAGGATGCTAATAAATCAAAATCAAAGCCCAACAAGTCAAAAGCAAATATGAAGTCAACTCATAAATTGTCAACAAACAAACCCAATGAGACTAAAAATCAAACAACTGAATTGGCATGATTGGCAAAGTCAGCCAATTGGAAACTGACAAAAAAGGCCATATCTACCAAAAATTAAATGAAGGAGTGAGAATCTAATTGATGGATAAAGGGAACCCACTGCACTGCCAGTAGGGGCCATGGAACATCCAGAGCTGGTAATTAAACCATCCCTGTTGTCTGTTGATAGGGAGACATGGATGGTGACTGAATTCCTGGTGCACAGAATGCCCAGTAATATAATCCCAGTTCCATCCAACTGACCCTGAAGGTCAACCAATACCCCCCACCCACCCTCAGTGACACCAACCACCAACAAGCAAACTTCCGCCCACAATCAATTCACAACCCTGAAAATATTAAATTCTCATACCTGTGGGTCAGGCAGCTGGAAATGAGGATTGTGATCACAAATGCTCAGAGGATGGCAGGCATACAAATGAGAAGTTGAAAGTTACACCATATTAAAACAAACAATAATATATACATAATTTTAATATTGGAAATGCAAGCAGGTTGCCAAAAGGAAATGGTGTCAAGCTTAATCTGCAATATGATGAATCACATGTGGTCCCACCAAATAGGCTGTCAAGCTCTCTGGACAGATCATGTGGCTATAGTCACATTGAACAAGAACATAGATCTAAAATTTGGGGAGGAACCTCATGCCAGAAGGATCCTGATAGTGACCACTACGCAAAGGGAAACTGGCAAGAGCCTTTGAGTTGTTGCAGTCTATGCTCTGCTGAGCCTTGCAAAAACTAAATATTTTGGGATTTTTTATCAAAGTATCAGCCAAAGCAATGACAGTTATAGCAGAAGATCTAAATTGTTAAACAAATGTGAGTCAGGATACATTCCCAACAAGCAAAAGTCCCAACCAAAAGACTAATGAGATGCTAGAATACCTAGTCAATTTGGGGATGTACCTCATGATTGACAAGGAGTACAACAACCTGGCCAACCTAAAGTGATGGACATACAACTCTACTGGAACCCCACAGGCTGGTTTACATCTGGATTATATACTGGTGTCATCTGACCTCAAGCTGCTGACATCCAACAGCAAAGTCAGTATAAATGCTGAAAGTGACCACATGATCATCCACATGGATATCTATCTGGATGAACCCCCAAGGAACTGCAAATGGCAACTGGCACCAGCCAAATTGAGTGACAGGGAATGGCACCAGACAATTGAAGCTATACTGGATCAACTGGTCACATATCTGGATCACCACCCAGATATAGACCCTCTGGAACAATGGATCTAGATCAAAGAGAAGATGAAGCATTATAGCATAAAGTTCAAAAAAGTGACAACCTACAAGTGAACCGCCACTCTAAAACAGCTGAAAAATGCACTATAGAGATTGAGATTCACTCAGCAGGATAACAAAGAATTGTGGAGTGAGTAACGAACAATGCACAAATGTTATCAGGCGTTAATGGCAAAACAGGATTCATAATAACAGATTAATGCTATATACCAATATCAGAGCTTAATGAGGATGATGACCAAAGAGGGCCTGGCGCACCTCAAGGAAATCTAAACCAAGGTTGGGATATGGGAAGTAGAGACGGTGGAAGGGAAAGTATTAACAGACCTAGAAACAATTTAGTGCACGATTGAATGCTTTTACAGCAAGCTATTTCACCAATGATAAATGAGTGAATTGGCAACAAATGCCCTAATTGATCTGGCCAAGCTGGCAATTGGGGGCTGTATGCCAGAAGATGTCATTAACTTATTCGCTGAAATCTCTGTCAATGAAGTTAAGTGGGTGCTAAAAAATTCACCAAGAATGAAGGCACCAGGCCCTGACAACATGTGTGTGGATGTATACATTGCATTCTGCAACTGCATTTTACCAGAACTAAAATCCCTATTTAATCACTGTTTGCAAAACAGACAGCAAATTCCAGGAAGCCAGAAAACCCAAATTGTACTCTTGTACAAAAGGGGATTTAATGCCAACTATGGAACTGGAGACTGATTGAATTATCCAACGCTGATTGTAAGCTGCTCATGCGCATATTATTGAATTGGCTGATGGCAATGGCACCACATATGCTCCATAAGGCTTAAAAAGGTTTATAAAGAGCTGGAGCATTTGGGACAGAATCAGTGCAGTCCAAAACATACTCTAGGATGTGCAGGGAACTGAGCAGGGGTATCTTATGTTCCTCAACATGGAAAAGGCCTATAACCAAGTTGTGTGGTCATTCCTATATGAGGCTTTAAAGGTGGTTGGTATCCCCAAAACCTTTAGATCATGGATAACAACATTGTACTCAGGCCTGGTAACTAAGGTGATCATCATAGATGGCATAACTAATGACATTCTGGTTGTGCAGGGTCTCCAACAAAGTAATCATATGTCACAAATTTTGTTCAATTTTGCAGCTAACATCTTATTGACAGCAGCAAATGTAAAAATCTGGGGCCTAGTCCACCCAAACCAAACACCGCTGAGGATGTTGGCACTCATCAATGACATGGTAATAGGTGTCAGCTCACCAACTGACCTTAGGGAGACAAGGAGCTATTAGACCTATACCAGTTAGTGTTGAACATGAAGATCAACTTGGCAAAGACCTCCATAATGAGAATTGGTGCTCCAAACTTCAGCCTACCAAACAACACAACACCAATCATGAACTTTCAGATGATCTGATAACTTGGGATACTCTTTAATGATAAGGGGCCAGTGGTACTGAAAACTGAGCAAGAGGTATTATTGAGCCTATTGGTCTGAATGGCATGCTGGAAAAATACCAGACTATGCCTTGAGAAGAAAGTGTTGGCAATCAACATATTCATCTTTTTCAAAATTGTAGTATGTCACCCATATGCTGCCAATGAGCCCAAACCTAGAGAAAAAATCAGGAAAATGCTCCATACCTTCCTATGGTTCAAGGCAAAAGTGGCACTGATAGCAAAAGAAACTCTGTCCAAACTGAAGAATGAAGAAAGCATGGGCCTTCTGGATTTTAAATCCCACGCTCAGTAGATCTAGGCAAAGTTATTTTTAGATTGATGCAGACACACATGTGCTGCCCAACCCTAGCTTGGAGAATAAACTGGGATAGAGTTCAGGGCCTTCAGGAGCCAGTTTCACCCTGCTCACTATGCAAATGGATGGCAAACCACTCACAAATGCCCTCCCAAAAAGTCACCCCATATTACTGGCAACTGTGCAATCAGGCAGTATGCCTGGGCATCTGGTCATTTGAACTAGTGGATCTTGATGACCAAATCTACAGGGAAATCAAGGCACAGAATTTCAATAATGATTCCTATGAAAAATTGGGAAGAATGAAATCAAATTGTCCACAAATATGCCACCAAGTCAATCAAAATAAGTTATAAATCTACCCTGATCAAGTATGGGGATCTGCTCCTACAAACCTGGATGCAACCACCCACTTGACCATGAATCCTGAATGACTGGACAACTGAAGGCCACAATACCAACTACCAAATGAAGGAGTTGATCTCAGGCCTCAACTCCTTACTAGTAATGGCCAAGCAGCTGTTAGTAAGTTGGTGAATCCTACACTGTGCAATTAAATCCAGTAAGTACAGCAGACTGGATTACCTGCACAAGGAGCACCCCATATGTGCCAAACTGGAAGCAGTTATTGCTTATCAATATTATGAATGCGCCATGTTCAAAAAGTATTGTCCATGATATAATACATCCTATCATGTGAACAATTGATGATGTAAATGCATCCATCACAGGACCTTTTTACAAAAACACCGAGATCATCACCCAACTAATTATAAGCCTTCATCTACCATTATTGTGTATTGGTGATACACTCAGCTCTCATGGCCAAAAGCTTGGCCATTGAGCACCCACATTACAAAGGTTTGGTGTTGAAGACCATTTATATTATCTCTGATCAGCTTCAACAGATCATGAAATTCTCATGCCTGATCCCCAGGCATTACAAAGCTGTACATGGCTTTTTCTGATAAATTGCTCATCATACATGACAAAGCGACAAATTGATTAAAGATCAAATGGCCTGTAAGCCCTCTGATGCTAGAACCATGGCTAGCAATGGCAGTCACTGACCAGCAATGATCAGAGGTGCTAGGTTTCTAGTGGCCCAAATTCCCAGTCCTTTATTCTCAGCTGAATCACCTGTGTTCTGCCCTCCCCTCTTACTTTTTCCTTTTAATTTTTAAATAAAGTATAGAGTTTATAAAAAATAAGTGGTTCTGTGGGTTAACATCTTGGCTCATCTTTAATAAACTATCAAATATTATTTATGTATTTAAACCTATTTGTTAACATGGAATTGGATATCTATGCAGTTATTCACTTATCCTAATGTCCTATATGGTTGTTCACTGCAGCTAACTAAACGACTTTACATAAATGGTTTATCTTTTTATTTTTAATTTGCAAATAATATATTATCTATAACAGCTACTATTGGAAGTCATCAAATAGTTATTTTATTATCTGAGTTCAAGGTTTAATCTGCCTTTTTGTAGCTATATTATACTACACTTAATTTTAAAACTTTAGAAGTACTATTAATCTACTTTATTATAAACTGCAGTCTATAATGAATTAGAGTTTTATATGGCTAGTTGATTATAATTTCCTTATCAAAATTTATTTAACCCTAGGGGAGGATACCCCAGTGATGGAATAAAAACCCTCTACACTGCCTCCCCAAGTTCAATCACAGTAGATGAACTTTGGGTAGGGGATGATTATGACTGTGTTGGCGTTGTGCACCAATGCCCCAAACCAAGATAGCAAATAGCAAGGCAGTCCATGGAGTTCCTAGCCTATCATATGCCATGCATGAAGGTTTTCCAAGTTATTCTCCTTTCCCATTTTCTTCACTTCCCTTTATCAGTGCAGTATTGTCCCCATATTAGCCCACCTCAAATATAAATTTAATTATATATATATATATATAATTTATAATATACTAGCTAATTTATCTGTGCTTTACTATGGTGTCTTTAGAATCTCATTCAAATTTATTAATCTAGATTTTACATTATAGATAAACAATAACCACACAGCCAAAGTAATTGCTCAATAAAATCATATAAAAGCCAACAACCACTCAATTAACCAAACTGAACTTATCAAATCAACTAATAACTAATCACCACTCAAAACTAAACTGTTTCCTATTGATTTGATTAAAAGCCATCAACCACTTGGCCAAACAAAATAAATCTATTGAATTAATCAAAACTCACCAAACTGCTACCCAAAACATCTTTATATATTTAAAATCATTGTGTATGTGACATGTCTTCCAAACTACTAAATCAACTTCTATGTAACTTATTTTATTTGAGGTGGGCTGACCTGGGGACAATACCACACCAATTAAGAGGAAATCAAATTAATTGGAAAGGAGGATAAAACCAAGAAAACCTCCATATGCAGCATATTATAGGCCAGGAACTCCATGGACTGCCTTGCTATTCACTATCTCAGTTCAGGGCATTGGTGCGCAATGCTAACACAGTCATAGTCATCCTCTACCTAAAGTTCATGTACTTGAATCAAACTTGGAAAGCAGTGAACTTCTACTTAACTTGCCAAAAGTACTTATTAATTAGGAAGACTAAATTAACACTTTCTATGATTTGATTCATATATGAATCCAAAAAATGGGGGTAATATAAATCTATGAATGCATATATGAGTCCAAAAATGATGGGTATATAAATCTAAAAATGCATATATGCATCCAATAAAAATAAGATTTATATAGCTTTATTTTAAAATGTATCAAATATTTATATTATAACAAGGACCAAAATGAGCTTAAGTTTTTTTGTGAAAAGAACCTCCTTTAAAAAAGCTCTAAAAAGTATAAAATGATTAAAAAATTATGCCTTCTTAATAAAACCCTTTTTGAAGTTGGTGCCATATATTGTAAATTTGAATTATAGAATTTTGCTCACAAATACAAATTATATCTCATATCTGGATTGGGTCCAAGTGTGAACTATAAGCAACTTGGAATATATAGTACTGAGTATATAAATTATAAATATCTATTATAAGTCAGTTAAAATATGGCACCAACTTCAAAAGGGTTTTATTGAGGAGGCATAATTTCTTGATTATTTCATACCTTTTGAGCTTTTTTTAAAGAAAGTTCTTTTTCCCAAAAAAACTTTATCCCCAGCTCTTTTTCCCTCAAAAATTAGTGCATTTTCAAAAGTGGCTCTTTTTCCTACTTTTATTAAATATTACTATCTCTATATATTATTTTTGACCCCTTACTATTTCTCTATAAAATTAAAACTCATTGTATATATATTATATATAGTATCTTTTTTTTAGTACTAGATGGTCCCAACCCAAGGGGGGGTTATATATAGTATCTTATAAACAAATATACTAATAATTCATTCTATTAAATTTAGTTGATTTTATTGGCCAAATTATATTAGATTTACTGATCGCCATCTACAATACTTCATTTTATTAAATTTAGATGATTTTATTGGTCAACGTATGCCAAATTTACTGATCGTCATCTACAGTAATTCATATTATTAGATTTGGTTGCTTTTATTAGTCAATCTATGGTAAATTTATTGATCGCATTCTAAAATAATTCATTTTTATTAAATTTAGATGAGTTTATTGGTCAAATTATGCAAAAACGATAGCCATCTATAATGATTTAAGCTCATCCCGCTATGAACTCATACTGACTGAATTTTGAACATACCCCCAGCCATAGGACATATCAAAAGTGCTTCGAAGCTGTCGCTTCACCGATGCCGGAATTAAGTTTATTCGGAGTTGTATTAGTCTCACAAGTATCCATCGCTTTCAAGCCATTTTTTATTTGCTAAATTAATGGGCAGATACTTGACCAATACTTACAAAAGTAAAATGGGACCTAAGTTGGAGCATCCTCGATTTTTGAAGATGATCATCCAAATCGGTCCAGTATTATCAGAGTTATGCGTGAACAAACAGAAAAAAACATATATACAGGTCGAATTGATAACCTTCTTTTTCAAAGCAGTTAAAAAGAGTGAGCATCGGCCAAGAAATTCGTGCCAAATTTAAGGCCAAAAAACGGATGATTTTTTTTGAAAATCACTGAAAGGGTTGATTTTAAAACGTTTAAAGTGCAATTAATCTACTTCAATATAAACTGTGGCCTATAATAAATTAGAGATTTTATAGGGCCATTTGATTATAATCTATTGTTTAAAGTTTATTTAACCCTTTGAGCTACAACCACGAGTCTCACACGTGTTCAGCTATTAGGGCCCCAACTGATTATCATGTGGGAGATTGTGAGATGGCTTTAAGGGAGAGCTTCTATTTTTTAAACGTTTCCGGCCCAACTTTTAGAACATAAATCGTACCGCAAGGGGTTAAAGGCTTTGGGTCGGCGTTAGGGTGAAACGCTTTGTAATCAAGAGGTTGCTGATATGATCGGTTTGGAAAGGAAGCATTCAAAGGTAAAGATTAATTTGGGATCGTGGCACGTAAACTTACGATCGAGGTTGTGAGGGGTCACACCTAACGTTCCAAAGATTTTCCTGGCACGGTTCAAGATCAACCGCCCATCACCGTCTATAACCTTGGAGGGGTTGGTGGGAAGCTTAAAGGGATACCTACCCATTTCAGAAGTTTTTAAAGGGGGAATGAGCGGCCAACTTGCTAAAACCCAACCTTCGTTTCCTTACCCGAAGTTTTAAACGTGATCCAGAAGTTTTAAACGTGATCTAACCGGGGTCAAATTTAACCCCCTGAATAAAATGGGGGCCTATGGGTATATTCAACTGTACTGCTGGATATTTAAACAACCTACCGTAACCTCCCCAATCACCTTGGTGAACTCAACTTTTTTTATCAGGCCGGGGGTTTAAAAGATAACTTGGTTATTGATAAAGGTATTAAGGATAAAAACTTCATATAAAGTAGAAGCTTAAACCGATTAAAGGAACCCCCTTTCAGAAGGTCTATACTAGTTATTGCGGCGTTCGCTGGGGTTCGGGGTAAATCAAACTTCACGAATCACTCCAGGATGTGAGGTACGAAGTCATAATAGAAATATAAACCTTGGTAGGATAGGTTGAACCAGTTCCAATAGAAGGTATTGCAATCGGGGTAAAGTCAACTTGGTCGACCGCTTTTATAAGGTGAGCCCAAATAAGCTAACCAAACGACACCCCATTTTAATAGGGTGGAAGGGTAGGGATAGATACGACGTCGAAGCCACTACTCAGCAGCATGGGTCCGTATCAGGTTAGATTGGGGATATTCCACGGACAGGGGAAAGCAAAGGTGTCCGAGATGGTGGGCACATAGCCCGTCCACGAGAGAAGGGCGAGGGATAGGTTGATGGTGTAGTGGATGGAAACCTCCTGTTGGTTGACACAGACCTGAGCTAGCTCCACCAGAGCGTTGGGGTCGTTGGGGAAGGTAAGCTGGATAGGGATGTTGAAAGGGCTCTTCGTCTGCGCCCTTAAGGAGATGGCGTCTGAGATTTTACCGCTTAGAAATTTATCCAGGTTGAGGTTGGCTGCGCGAAGGGTACCGGTGACTTTGAGGGCGTCAACGACCAGGTTTATATAGTTGGGATTTGTAACCAGAAGGTTGATCTGGACGTTGGCTTGTAGGGCGTTGGCGGGTGTAGCCTCGAACAGCTGAGCGAAGTCGCTGCTTTGGATGGGGTGGAGGTACCCTGTTGGGTGATTGAACGTAGCTGGATATTGGGGATACGCGGCCATAAAAAGAAGACCGCCAGTGCGAACCCCAGGATAAACATTACCATAAACACGGCACAACACAGCGCCCCCATCCGCGTGTGGCAGCAGCAGCATGAATTGTTGCGCTTCTTGCGGTAAGGTAACGATTCTTGGAAGTTATAATGGCTTGGGTGAAGGCGTATTGGGTCTTGGGGTTGAACTTGAGTTGGAGTATTTAGACGCGAGGGTGGTTGGCGATTATAAGAGCGAAACCCGGAATCAAACTCTGAGTACCCACCAGGTCTAGTGGAACCTTCGCGGGTAGGGTGAAGCATAAAGTTTGGGACGCGTGGAGTGTCGTTAGCTGAGTAAACGGAGGTTACGCGAGATCCCCCATTACTACTTGGTGGGGTCCTTAGCTGGGCTTCCATATCCTCAAGCGTCGTTTAAGCCAAGCCACCATTCCAATTTCGTTTAAAAGGTTTTGTAATCTGTACCACTCCGGTATTCCTGCCATCGATCACGGTCTTTAATCCGAGCCCCAAATATTTCATCTCCTTTTTTCGGATAGGTCGGATTTCCATCAGCATATAAGCCACACCCAACCCCACCCCAATTTTGATTTGTATTTCCAACTGACCAATCATCTTTCATCCTATAACAGATATGATTTCATCTTTATTAATAAACTCGACTAAACTCTTAGATGAATCTGATTACCATAAAGGTTTGGCTAATCGAAACCTCAATCAATTCTCTGAGAAGGGCTTACCATTCACAATAGCTAAACTTAACCTAAAAGAGCTATTTAAAACCCCACCTGAAGCCTTCAAACCTAGATGTTGTGGAGGTATCGAACCCTCAAATCAACCTTAACTAGGTTTGCAAGCTACATTTCAAAACCTTAAGAATTCCATGCTCCACCAGAATACCCATCAATTGTGGCATACAATCTACCCCAACGCCTTAATTTCCCATATCCTACCACCAAAATCATAAATCATTCCATTTAAAGATAGAATACATGCAAACCTCAATTTAATAAACTGAATAAAGGTATTTATAATAGCTTTACCTATAAAAGATGTTTAGCGAAGAATAAATACCGTATGAAGGGTTTTCAGATTAAGTTGGATTTTTTATACTGTTGGATTGTAATGTACCCCGAACCAGTAATCTCATGATAATAATGGTTTAATAATCGTATATATCCATCACCTTTAATTTTATACGATGGGGGTTCTAAATTTATACATCTACCCCACCTTATCAGCTTCGTTATAGCTGAAGTGTATAGATTACCCCAAATTCATATATTCCCACGTGAGAGGTTTGCATCAATTTCGACCGAAAGTTATTTATAGGGGGTGAAGTTAATTTTATTTATTTATATAAAGTTGGGTGTTCAGCATGGTAGATAAACCTGTTCTACGGTAGGTGATCTAAGTTCACTTCATATTAAAAAGGTACAAGTTTTTGGTAAGTAGTTTATTTTAGGAGCATTCTGGTTTGAGTAGGATCTCGCTGGTACCACCCAGGATTCTAATATTGAGCCTACTTGTAATATACCTAGTATGTCGTGGATAGCTAAGAGGAGGGGCCAAAGCTAACCACTTTAAACTATCCAGGTAAAGGTTTCAGCCGTGAATGTAGGTTGGAAAGTTGTAGGGAAACGTTAGATCTGTTGTATAGGTACTAACTTGTGACTTGGAAAGGGCTCAAAGTTAAACTAAAGTTTATTGGTATATTATAAAGCTATTATTAAATAAATTATAAACTATCTTTATTTGATACTTATTAGTTAACTTATATAATTCTATTTATGAGTGCCTTTAAAGGGTTAAACTTATGATATTAAAACAGGGGTCAGTTGGGACCATCTAGTACTAAAAAAAAAAAAACAGGGGGTCATTAAACTTCTTAACAAAGTGTTTTTGTGAGTCCCATATGATTTAGAGGTAAATATATGAGAAGGGCGCGCAAACCACCTCTTCCCTCTTGCACCAATTGGCCATCATTGCATAGCTATGGAACCAAAGGGGCTTCCAGATTGGTATTATAAAGCCTAATATATATCATGTTGATCTATTAGGTCAGGTGATAGGGTTAAATCATGGTAGCCATTGAATTTTAATTCAGGTCATTAAGATGAGATTTACATTTGGGACCCAGATTGTCATATATAGGATTGAGAAATATAAATATTGTTATAGACCAGTAATTTTAAAACTTTCTCCGCTGGCAGACCCCTTCTCATTATAGTATTTCACCAATGGATCCCCTTCCCACTGTAAAAACCTGGCTTAGATAAATTTGATATCCAATAGCTTATCAAAATTATTTATAAAAAATTTATGCAACTTAGGCTAGCTTTGTAACCTTAAGAGATGTTACCACTTTTTATTAAACCTAGTAGCTATATATTACTTGCACTTTGCATCACATACAAAACATAATTGATAGTTGATTAGATCAGCAGTTCCCAAAAGTAAATTCCTATGGACCCCCAAATCAATTTAATTTACTATGGGCTCCTTGAAGTCCATATAATCCATTTTGGGATTCTATGTTTGGGACCAATCAGCTATCAGTAAAATATTTGTGTCACAGCTAGTGACATATTTCCTGGAATTAACTGCCCTTCTAAAGCCAAGTCCAATAAGCCCTTGGGGAAGAGACCAGAACCCCTAAGGGTCACCAATGACCTATCTAAGGTCATTGACAAAAAATGGGTTTTGGCTTTGCCAGCCAGGGCTGAGGAAAACAGCTTATTTGAAGCAAAAGCCCAGGCAAGAATAGAACTCAAGACCTAGAAAATCACAAGATATGAGGTTATGAAATCTGGCCAAATTTGAAAAATTTTGATTTTGTAGCTCATATCAGATTCTAATAACCACTGGAATCTTCATGAAGTGGCCCCCTATGAATTAAGTTTCAAGATGAGAAAGTCTGCTTTTCTCAGATACAAAGATCATTTTAATAAAGTTTAGGATTTTGGGCACATTTTCTGTATTTAGGTTTTTTTCAAAAAAATACAACTCTGCAAAGTTCTGCAATGGCTGGAGTTCATTTTCTGCTCTGGTTTGCCCCTACTGTTGTACCTGAGTCCTCCACCTACTCTGCCACCTATTCTGCTGGCTCCACCTCCTCCTATTTTGCTGCCTTTTGCCCTAGATTTTTTGCCACCCTTCCCAGCTCCCAGGGCATCATGTCCCTGATGATTGTGGCCAGTTTGGTGTGTGTTTTGTTCCACAGATCTATTTGTAAACACAATACTGACCGTTTAGGACGTCTCTTTGTTTTGTTGGGTCACTTGGCCTTGTTGGGTCACCTTTGGCCTGTGTCTCTCCCTCCAGTGACCTCCTGCGCTCCAGTTTCTCTGACATTATCTGAGAAAAGCCTAGAAATTTTTGTGAGTTTCTTCTACTGTTGGGTGGCTAGAGTTAGCCCAATCCTCTCAGAGTTGTCACCCGTTGAAGCGGTCCACTGGGATTGTACTTTTGTATCCCTTCTGGCCTTAGTTGTTACCTTCCTCAAAGGGTGTGCTGAGGGTGTTGCGTGGCTCCCCTCACTCAAGATGCTCATAAAGTGTGCAGTACCTGCCACTACTGGTCTCACTCTCCACCTTTCACAGGATTCCAAATTTAAAAATGAGATCTTCAACGTGTTGTCCAGCCTTAGGGCCCACCAGAAGTCTCAAGGCAAGGACTTAGCTGACGTCCTCCTCCTCCAGCTGCTGCTCCATGAAATTTCAGAGAGAGCTCACCAATGGTTACTCTCCATGGGTGAGAATAATGGATCTCTCCTGGAATCTCTCCCAGCATTGGAAACCTTTGTCAAGCCCTGTGAGTATCCCCCTGCTACCTTTGAGGACTATAACTCCTTTGTACACTTGTCCCAAGGAGACCTCACTACAGCTCAATACTTGCGCTTGTTTCAAGAGTGATCATCAAGGTTGGAATCTCTTGAACAGTTGAAAATGGCCCTTCTCTGCAAGTCCCTAGATAATACTGGTGCTTCCCTTGGTATATGAAATACCCACCCCCCTCCTTATCTGGGACATGCTCCATCCTTACATCCCTGTTGTCTATCAGCATCTGTGCCACCAAGCCTAATTGTACCGCTAAACTCCAAATCCTAGAACTTGATGACTCCATCACTGTGGGGCACCAGCATGTTTTCGATCCAGTGGTGACATATTCAGCTGAGACACTGGCCCTTATGGACACTTCCAACCAGATTCTAGAAGGCCCTACTTCCATACTCTCCCAGTACCACATGGAACCAGCAGTGAGCTCGCTGAAATGTGAGACTGAAACCTCCATTATAGGTGGGGGTCCCCTCACCACTGGCCCTGCACCGCCGCGCTCCATGGAGTACCCCTCACTTTTGTCCTCAAAAGTGGAGGGGGCTAGTAAGTCTAACCTATTTGATTCAGAGCATTCACTTCCTCCAGAGTATGGGCCTGCTGTTGCCATTTTAGAACCTATGCCCTCTGCCCAACCTGTCATCCCAGCTGTCCCAGTTGAACAACTCTTTCCTATCACTCCAGAGTCACCTCTTGTGGCAGACTCCATCCAGAAACGAGTAGAGATCCATGAAAGGATGATTGAAGAAGAGATAGCCATGGCTGACCCCACCAAAAGCTTGGCTGTCCTGACTGGTGTAGTCTCATGTGATAAGAACCTTCCCCCCACCTAACATAGAGCATTAAGCTACCCCACACCATTTAAGTTCTGTGGACAACTTTATGGTAATGTGAAGTCATATGGGAAAAACTTTTTAGGGGATACTCCTCATTATATGCCGCCCTCTGGGCTTGGAGCCATCCTGTCATCCCTTGGCTCTGAGGGAAATAAACCCTCCTCTGCTTACTTCTTGTTCATGGCTACCTTTTCTTCTTCAGGGAAGAGCTCTCAAGCACTCATTTTGGTGGACACTGGTGCAACCAAAAACTTCATCTTCCAAGAGTTGGCAGAGGCCCTGAAGCTACCCCTGGGAGTTGGTCAGTTTGTGAAGGGTGGTGCATCTCAAACCATTCCAAGTTACCGTTTGTTAACACCTGTCCCCTTCATTGCAGGTGATGGTTACTTTGTTGAGAGCTTCTCCTCGATAAAGAACCTCCTAGACCCTGTTATTTTAGGGGTTGGCTGGTGGCGCCAATTTGATATTGCCACTAACCTCCTAGACTCTACCATGCATGCACAATTTCCTGGTGGAGTCACGTTTACCATCCCTTGCTTAGATGAGAGCGCCAAGGTGCTCCCCAGAAGGTGGGGCCCCTCTCCTAAAGTGGGCCTAGCCTCTATTCAACCTACTGATGCCCTGACCCCAACACTTACTCTGCCAGAATGCATCTGTGGATATGCTGATCTGTTTGATCCCACAAAGGCCCGCCCACTCCCTGAGCACACCAAGTTTGACTTTGAGTTTAAGTTGACCGTGGATCTGGTCAAGATATCCTCCCCAATTTACCCCTTGTCCCTGAGGGAGGAGGCTGCCCTGAATGCTTGTGTAGACGACATGCTCTCTAAGGGTCAAATCTTTAAGAAATCCTCACCTGTGTGCTCCCCCTCCTGTTTGTAGAGAATTCTGATGGCTCACTTCATCCCTGCGTTGATTATGGCAATCTGAACAATGTAACAGTGCCTGACCTCCATCTGCTCCCTTTGGAGCAACAAATTTCCCGCTATGTAAAGAAGGCTAGGGTGTTCAGCAAGCTTAAATGTCTCAACGCTTTCAACCAGATCCGCATTAAAGAAGGCCAGGAGTGGTTGACCGCTTTTCACACTTGGAAAGGTATCCACCAGTTTGGGGTTATGCCATTTGGTAAAAAGAACACTATAGTCTGCTTTCAGAGGCTCATTGTTGCTGTCTTGGGAGACCTTATGGGTGCATTCACAATTGCATACATGGATGATATACTGGTTTTTTCCCCAGATGCAGAATCTCATGCCCGCCACCTTGTGTCTATCATGGAGAGACTTTCACAGGCAAACCTTACAATTAAGGCTAGCAAGTGTGAGTTCTTATAACCCAATGTTGAGTTTTTAGAAAACATTATCTTCTCCCATGGTCACATGATCGCCCCAGATAAGGAAGCAGCTATCCGTGATTAGGTTACCCCCTCATATCTCACAGAGTTATGAAGCTTCCTTGGGACATGTAACTTCCTCAAGAAGTTTACCTCCCAGCTCTCAGAAGTTGCCGCCCCTCTCTACACCGCTTCAGGGAAGAAGATTTTTAGCTGGACTAATGAATGCAACGCTGCATTCCACGCTGTCAAGTCCATACTATTGTCCAGCCCGGTGTTGGTACATGCAGACCCCAGCCACCCCTTCATTGTTGCCACTGATGCTTCCAACTTTGCAGTGGGAGCTGCTCTGCTACAAGAGGGGGAGGATGGAGTGGAACGACCTGTTGCTTACTTTTTTAAGAAAATGACCCTGGCGCAGCTCAACTATGCAATATATGATAAGGAACTCCTTGCAGTTGTTGAGGCAGTACAACACTGACGCCACCATTTGCATGGGTCTAAGTGGCCATTTACTGTCTGTACTGACCACAAGGCATTGATGTACTACCGCGCCCCCCAGGGGCTATCCCCTCACCAGTCCCAGTGGTTAGAAATCCTGTCAGTGTTTGACTTCGAATATGACTTCATTAAGGGCACCCAGAACATGTTACCTGATGCTCTACCCCGGAACCCTGCCCTAGCACCTGACCCAGCACTAGTTGATGCTCACAATACCCAGGTGTTGATTAAGCTGGAATAGGTGAAGGAGAGCTCACTGTCCAACCCCTCGCTCTGCTTATGATGGAACTTTTGGAAGGTGACGTTGACACCCCTTCCCATGTTAGGTTGTCCCAACCTCTGTCAGCTGACTATGATAAGATTAAGCAGGCCTGCCATAGAAATGGCGAATCCCTGGACAAAGGCTACCAGTTGATGGATGGTGTCATCCTCCATAAGGGCAAGTGGTGGGTACCTCCTGGACCCCTGTGTGAGGAAGTGATCCGTGAAGCTCATGACCCTTCAACTGCTGGCCACCCTGGCAAGGACAAGACGTTTGAGTTATTCCGTCACTCCTACAGTTGGAAAGGTATTGCCACTGATGTGGCAAAATTCACAAAGTCCTGCTTAACGTGCAACTGGTCAAATCCAAGACGCCTGAAGAGTGCTGGTTTGCTTGTTCTCCTCCAAGCTGCTGAGGGCCCTTGGACATCAGTGTCTGTCAATTTTATTGTGGAACTTCCCTTGTCTCAGGGTTATGATGCAGTAATGGTTGTGGTGGACTGTTTCACAAAGATGGCCCACTTCATCCCCCGCAACACCGCCATTACTTCAGTTGAGACAGCCCGCCTCTTTGTAGATCACATCTTTTGCTTACATGGGCTTCCAAGGGGATTATCAGTAATTGGGGCCCACAATTTACCGCTCAGTTCTGGGAAGCCCTGCTTTCCATCCTCAGCATCCGCCCCTGCCGCTCCACAGCCTTCCACCCCCAGTCAGATGGACTGATGGAGAGGGTGAATCAAGGTTTGGAGCAATTCTTGCATAGTTATTCCAATGCTGAACAGAACAATTGGTCCTCTCACCTCCCACTGGCGCAATTTGCTTATAATAACCTTATCCATGCCTTTACAGGCACTTCCCCCTTCTTTGAAAATTATGTTTACAACCCCAGTTTTAACCTAAGTCCGCGGGTTGAGTCCAACGTCGTCATTGCCAATGAGCGCGCTAAAGAGCTCAGGGACATACATCAGGCAATGAAGGACCATCTCGTTGATGCTGTGAGGATCTACAAAGCATATGCTGACTGAAAGCGCCATGAAGGACCTGAGTATAAGTCTGGTGATTTGGTCATGGTCAACGCCAAGAATCTACCTGAAGCAACCCTGCCGCAAGTTAAGTTCCAAGCGTGTTGGACCCTTCAAGATCCTTAAGAAAGTTGGCCCATCAGCTTACCAGGTTGACTTACCCCCTCAATCAAAGTGTTCAGCACCTTACATGAATGCCTCCTGACCCCCTTCAATGGCCCCATGCCACCTCACCCAGATCTTGTGATAGTGGATGGTGAACCCCAATATGAGATTGATGCCATTCTTGCTTCTCACCTATCCTGGTGCCACCTGCAATACTTGGTGTCCTGGAAAGGATATGATGAGACAGAGAACAGCTGGGTATCTTATTGGGACATGAACAATGCTCAGGACCTAATTCATGACTTCCACTATAAATCCAGATGCCGCAGGACCTGCCACCCAAGCCTCTTTAGCTGCCATAAAGTTACCCACTCCTCACAAGAACTTTGCCTTAGCCAATGTCCCCTTAGGCGGCATAGAACCCCATCCAGGAGCGGAGGGTGATGTCACAGCTAGTGACATATTTCCTGGAATTAACCGCCCTTCTAAAGCCAAGTCCAATAAGCCCTTGGGGCAGAGACCAGAACCCCTAAGGGTCACCAATGACCTATCTAAGGTCATTGACAAAAAATGGGTTTTGGCTTTGCCAGCCAGGTCTGAGGAAAGTGGTTTATTGAAGCAAAAGACCAGGCGGGAATTAAACTCAAGACCCAGAAAATCACAAGATATGAGGCTATGAAATCTGGCCAAATTTGAAAAATTTTGATTTTGTAGCTCATATCAGATTCTAATAACCACTGGAATCTTCATGAAGTGGCCCCCTATGAATTAAGTTTCAAGATGAAAAAGTCTGCTTTTCTCAGATACAAAGATCATTTTAATAAAGTCTAGGATTTTGGGCACAATTTTTATATTTGGGTTTTTTTCAAAAAAAAAAATACAACTCTGCAAAGTTCTGCAATGGCTGGAGTTCATTTTCTGCTCTGGTTTGCCCCTACTGTTGTACCTGAGTCCTCCACCTACTCTGCCACCTATTCTGCTGGCTCCACCTCCTCCTATTTTGCTGCCTTTTGCCCTAGATTTTTTGCCACCCTTCCCAGCTCCCAGGGCATCATGTCCCTGATGATTGTGGCCAGTTTAGTGTGCGTTTTGTACCACAGATCTATTTGGAAACACTACTGACCGTTTAGGACGTCTCTTCATTTTGTTGGGTCACTTGGCTTTGTTATGTCACCTTTGGCCTGTGTCTCTCCCTCCAACGACCTCCTGCGCTCCGGTTTCCCTGAAAATTTGATTGAGTTAAACCTTTTTAAGCCTATAAATTTGCTTTTAATAAGATAGTATCAGTATAAGGCTAAGTTCTAGGGTTAGGTGATACTGTTTATCCTAGAGGTGTTAACCTAGTGGGAATGGCATCCTACTACCACCCTTATGACTTGGGTTAATCTACTTATGGCAACTATTAGATTTAATTGGCTTAAGGGGTATTAGTATATGCAGAACCACATATGATGCCCCTGTCCAGATAAGAAAATTAGTGAAGTTAGATCAACCATCTTAAATTATCAGATCATGCACTGGAAGGTTTTTACCCCAGTACTTAATTTACTCTCATTTTCTATAATTTCAATTATGTATCCCAAACTGGTAGGGTAGATTTGTCTGAAGTTCAACCCACCTCAGCTAGTTTAATTTAGACATAATTTTAATTTAATTAATATTGTTTGTCCCAAGATAATTTATGTAGGTGAATCTGATGGGATGATTTTAGCCCTCAAAACTCTTCATATAGGAGCAGATATCAGTTTACTCAACTTAACTTCCTCCAATAATATTAAGTGGGATGAATCAGCTTAAGATCCTACCCAAGTTCCTTTTGAGTCAGCGGTTAGTCTTAACAAATGATGAGGTCTGGGTTCAAGGTTCCAAAATCTTATTTCTTGTATAATAAAGTCCTCATAAAAGGTTCTCAGGTTTGGGTACAAAGATGTCATTTAGCTCATATGTGCATCTATTTAGTTTGGATGTATTAGCTGCTAAGATCATAAATCTTTGCCCACATGTGTCATGTCTTATGATATGATTTATGGTGTAAATTGTAGGGACAAGGAGGAAGTATGAAGTACTAAAGGGGCCAAGTTGGCTGCCTCATTGACCTCAAGTATACCCTGGATCAACGTTGGGTTAAGGCCAAGCAGGCCTAGGTTGATCCCCAAAAATTACATGATGGGGTTCAAGATGCTATATCCACGGTGCTGAAAATCACTTATTATAGTTTGAATGAGAAAAGTTTGTTACATTTGATTTCCAAATGCAGATTTGATCTGTTCCCAAAGTTTAATATCACCAAAAATGAAAAATTTCAGATATTTTCAAAGTTTTGAGTTTGCAAATACTTAAATTATTAAACTACCATTGATGGTAACGCAATTTTTATTGGCCTGATTTGGGTATAAGCCCAACAATCAATCAAGGCCTATTTTCCCATTTTTTCTTAGAGTAGTGGTTGTCTGACCAATCTATCCGTTGATCATCTCTTCCTTAAAATAAAAATTTCTATATATTTACTTCTCTCACGTTACCCTTTGCTACCCTTTTGGGTTACCTACTCATGGCGTTGTCTGGGGTCTATTTGTAAGCTATGAAGGTTTTGGCACAATACTGGGTGTATTTTCATTGATTTTATTTAGAGGCTTTCCTTGGAGAGTTAAGGCCCACACTTATTACATTAGATGACCAACCACCTTATTATGGGGAATGATCATATATAGACTCTTTCATAGTGTTAATGGAGTGGGTTGGGGATTTGCCATGGTCCTTATGCTTCTAACCATAGCGTCATTGTTTGTTTTGGCGGTGGCCCAGTTCAGCGTTTCTTTTTTTACTGCTCATGGTAGGGGGCCTGCCCTTCCTGCATGTACTTGGTATTTTTATTTCTTTGAGACCCTGCTGCAAATGCTTCTATTTCTTCTGAAGCTGCTATCAAAATTGTTATAAGCAGCTTTTGCTTATAAACTCTTGGTGTAAAGTTGCTGCGTTGGTTTTCATTAAGAGCTTTGAACTGGATGTTTATAGTTTTTGGAATCTGGTCTAAGATTTGGAAGGCAATAGAAGGTTTGAACGCCTTCTGGAAGCTAGCATATGCATTCTCTTCCATCCAAATCTTTCATGAGCTCTTTGCAGCCGGTCAATCAGGATGTTTTGGAGGTCCTATCTATATGAATATTGTAGCCATGTCCAGATCTTACTTTGGATTAACTTTGTCAGATTGCCATTTTTCTGAAAAGCATAAACTTTTAGTTAATGCACCATCAGGTATGGCAAGTTTCACCTGCCACCTTATAAACATGCAATTGATGCTCTTCTTTGAAATTTACTGCCCCAACTAAAGGAGTTCAGTAATTCTGGATGCAAATGTTTTACCAATGTAAACCCCTATAAATACTTCCCTTGAAACACCAATTCTCCTCTGAATTTGAGGCTTCTTTTCATTCAATACCTTTCTTTCTGGGAGAAGTCAAAGGTTGGCAAGGTTCTAAGCCAAATTTATAAATTAGATGTCTCAGTAATTTATCCAGGGTTGTTTAACTTGAAACCACCCCTATAAATACTGCTTCCAAAAAAGCAATCTTTTAAAAATGGATTCTCCTTCCATTATCAGGCCTTCACTCTTGGGGGGACTTTAGGGTTAGTAAAGGTCTAGCCCAAAAGTTTAATTAAATTTATCAGAAATTTGGCCAAACTTGTCTCACCTGCAGCCGCCCCTATAAATACTGCACCCAAAACCTAAATTTTCTTTAAAGATGGTGGCATCTTCCAGTGCATTACATCCACTCTCAGGGAATTTAAAGGTTGGAAGGGGTCTAGCCCTAAAGTTTGAATTAACCATAATATAATAATCTTTCTTTTTTGGAACTCCATATATATAAAATGATATAAACCCTCAGTAGAATGGAGAAACCATAATAGTGATTGAGGGTAAGATATTACCAGGTATTGAAGTGGGTATGGTGCCTTTACATCCCAAAAAACGCCGTTTTTAAATGAATTTATATAATTTAACTGTAACTTTTGGAAGCTCTTGTGGGGTAAGCCTGAATTAATTTCCATATACTATATCATCCCTAATCCTCAGCTAACCCTCAATATGATTTTTTGCACTCAGGATGTAGAAAAATACTAATAAAAGAGTATGGAAATAGGCATGCTATCGCAGAAGAATTGCTGGGGTTTTATCAGTCATAATGGTGACAAATTATCCCACCCCCAACTTTGATATAAAGACAAATCCTGGTGGAATGACTCTCCCTAAAGCTAATTATGCCTTTGGTTTAGCTCCTTTGTCTGTGCTAGATAAATAATATTCTGGGTATTTTTTTTTTCTACTACTCTTTATTATCCTTCAGAAAAGTTTAGTATGACAGCTTTGGTGGATACTGGTGCCTATAAGAATTTTAATAGGCCAGGACCTAGCTGACTACCTTGAGTTATGCTGATTACCTGGTATTATGATTAGGGCAGGTGCCTCCTAAGGTATCCACACGTTATAAGTTCAGGTTCTAGTTGATAATCAAATCAGTAAGTACCACTTGGCTGACCACTTCTTGGCAGTCAAGGACCTGATGGACCCAATTATCTTGGGAGTGGTCTAATGCAAAAATTTGATACCAATATCAATTTGAAGGCCAACACCTTAACTTTGTCCTTATAGAAAGTCCAGTAATTAATAATTGCTGTTGGTATTCACCATACTCTGGGTGAACCTTCTAATCTGGGCTCACAATTTATTAATTTTAAGAAATTAATAAATACTAATTTGTGCTTCTTGAAAACTCAAGTTGAGCTAGTTTGATGAATAAGTCATTCCTAAACTATTATGGATTGATCATGATTGCATCCAGTTTTTTATTTTCTTGGCAATTTATACCAAGAATATATATTGATAGTTTAATTAACGATTATTGTTATTTATAAATAAATTATTATATTACCATCAATTAATGCCAAAGGTTTTCAAAAAAGTGAGGCATTCAATTCCCATCCATCATTATTAATCATTCTATCACCAGCTTATGGTGAATCCCCTATTAATCTCACTTCTAGACTGAGTACTTTAAATAGTGAAAGGTTGATCTTAATAACTATTGTTTCTCTTATTAATCATTTCCAGTTAAAAGGTTTTTTATTCCCTTTAGAGGTGAACAATGCATTGGGCACTTTGGGGATCCTGAAGTAAATAAGGTACAGTTGGACTAAGTGTCTCCATCTCCCAACAATAACCATGTCTGGATTCACCACTCTCAGCAAGTTTTTGCAGTGGCCCAATGTACCTAAGCTTAGTCTGGCGCCTCTGCTAAATACCACTTCTGAAGGTTTATAACCCCTGTTTGGAGGGGGTAGAGCCTTCATTTGACGCGCCTTAGCAAATGTCTTACCTGGTCATTCAGAGATTAATTGTGATTTTAAACTCAAAGTTGCCATGGTTTGCATTTTATCCCCAATACCATTCAAATCTTCAGGAAGAGGAAGCATTATATGTTTAGGTTATAGGGAAAATTGCAAACAGGAGCCATCTTTTAGCGTACCACTTTAGTATGCTCGACACTACTTGTTGTGGAAAAAGCAGATGGTACTCTACGCCCTTGCGTAGATTATGGTAACTTGATTAATGTCACCATACCCAATCTTCATCCCATTCCTTTGGAGGCAAAAATTGCCTGGTATGCGGAGAAAGCTAGAGTCTTCTTTAAACTGTATTGCTTGAATGCTTTTAACCAGATTCGTATCAAAAGGGAAAGTATAGCTTACTGCATTCTGCACCAAGAGTAAGATTTTACAATTCTGGGTCATGCTTTTGGTCTCAAGAATGCACCTGCAATTTTCAATGTCATATTGATGTGGCATTAAGGAGATTCATTAGGTGTATGTGCTTTAGCCTATATAATGACATGCTACTTTTTCCCCTAATCAATCATCCCATGAGATTTACCTGCAGCAAGTGTTGGAGCATTTGAGAGCAGTAAACTTGAGACTAAAGGTCAGTAAGTGTGAGTTTTTTAGTCTCAGGTCACCTTCTTGGGCAACATCAAGTTTGACATGGGTTATATGCTCACTCCAAACAAGGAGAAGGCTATCTGTGATTGGCCACACCAACTTCAGTTAAAAAATGAGAGCTTTTTGGGGACATTTACTTTCCTCTTAGTTTACTCCCAACCTTTTAAAGGTTGCCTCACCCTTTATAAGGAAATTGGAGCCAAACCCCTTCAGTGGTCATCTAGATTGGAGGATGATTTCCAGGCTGTGAAGTGCACTTTGCTCTCCACGTCAGTACTTTACCACATGGATCCAGATAAGGGGTTTATAGTAGCCATTGATTCTATAAACTTTTCTTTGCAGCTGCTCTGTTGCAAGTGGGCACAGATGGAATCAAGTATCCAGTGTGATAATTCTCCTGCAAGATGTTATTGCCTGAGTTAAATTACGCTGTTGATGATAAAGAACTGTTAGTATTAGCAAAAGCGTTGAATTACTGGCGCCACCATCTACATGGTTCCTCACAGACATTCCATGTCTGTACTGATCTCTGAGCTTTACTGTACTACTGATTCCCTCATGTTCTGACCCCACATCAAACTTGCTGGTGTGAGAACATTTCCCAGTTTGTGTTATCTTATAAGCTCACAAAAGGAAAGGAAAATGGATTAGCTGACGCTCTAGGCCGGAACCCAGCCTTAGCTACTGTCAAAAGGAAGTGGAGCAGTATAACAACCACTCAGTAAATCCCCTGGTAATATTCTATCTAAGCAACCCTCACCTAGTATTTGCACTCCTGTTCTATATTTTTCTGGAGAATCTAGAGGAGTAGGATGTTTAGAAAGCTCGTCCTCTCACAATATTTATCCACTGAATATACCCAAGTTTTTGCCAAATGCAAATTGAATCAGGAGATTTTAATAAGGGGTACCATATAATGGACAATATGGTATGATTTCAGGGATGCATATGGTTCCCGCTGGGCCTCTTCACCTAGAAATTTTCAAGAAACATTGTGATGGAATAACCATGGGGCATGCTGAGAAGGTGAAACCCCTGAATCTTATCTGCTGCACATATATCTAAAAGGGAATTTTGGAACAGGTTGCTATGTATTAGGAGTTCCTTGTTTGCAGCAGGATTAAGCCAAATTGACAGCCCCTTGTTTATTATTAGTATCAGTCCAAAAAACAGAGGGGTCTTGGACTTCCCTTTCAATAGATTTTATTGTAGAACTCCCCCACTCTGATGGGTATGATGCTATCATGGTGGTAGTGGACCATTTCATAAAGTTTAGACATTTCATTACATGTCACACCACAATAAAAGCGGCTAAGATGGATAGGTTACTTGTTTCCCACATCTTATCCACCCATAGGTTGTCACAGGAAATCATTATTGACTGTGGGTCACAGTTTGCATCTATATTATGGGAATATTTGTGCAAGATCCTCCAGATTTGCATGTGCCATCCTATTGCCTTTCATAATCAATCTGATGAGCAAATAGAACGAGTAAAGTGATGTTTAGATAAATTTCTCTGGTGCTACATGGCAGCTGACCACTCAAACTGCGCCTCACATCTCCCTTTGCAAAGTTTAGTTATAACAATGCCCATCATTATTCTATTGGCTGTTCTCACTTCTTGTCCAAGTATGGTTATAACCCTTCTTTTAACATGGAACCCAGGTGTGGGTCTAAGATTAAAGCTGTGGCGGACTTTACCAAGTTTATCAAAAAGTAAACAAGGATGTACACTAATCTGGATGTAGCTATGAGTACCTACATGATTATGCGGATGGGAAGAGAAGGGTAGGCCCAAAGTAAAAGGAGGAGGATCTAGTAATGTTTAACACCAGTAATTCCATCAAGAAGACGTGTAAGAATCTGTGACCAAAGAGGATTAGACTCTACTGTATTGTCAGAAAGGTGAGTCATGTCTCATACCAGCTAGATCTTCTGGAGAAGTTTTGAATATAATTATTGTTTTATGAGAACAAGTGACATGGTTTGAGGGTTCTCCTCCTGAGACACTGGGGTCATATCTTGTGGATGGGGACCAGAGTGGGAGATAGAAGGGATTATGGCCTCTTTTCATATAAAAAAGGCTTGATTACCTGTTATCCTGAAAGGGGTTTAGATAAAACAGAGATTAGCTGAGTTCATGCTAGTAATTGCGCTCATTCTCTAAATTTGATTTTCCCTTTCCAAGAGCGTTTTCTTGATGCCACTGGTCTCAAGTCCACCCTTAATCACGGCCATAAAGCTATCACCAGCCCATAAGAATATCTATCTTGCTGACGCCCCTGGGGGTAAAGCCAATGAAACTGGAGGGTAATATTTTGTTCTATACATGATTTCTAGTGTATATCATGGGTACAAGGAGGAAGTAAGAAAGGCCAAAAGGGTCAAGTTGGACGCCTTACCTGAAAAGTATACCGTGGATCAACGCTGGGGAAGGCTAAGCAGGCCTAAGTTGATCCCAAGAAATTGAGTGATGAGGTTCAAGATGTTACATCAAAATATGCTGAAGATCAACTGTTACAGTTAAATGAGTATGGTTTGTCACATTTGAATTCAAATGTGGACTTAATTTATTTTCAAAGTTTATTATACTAAAAAAACAGAGATATTTAGCTAGTGTAAAAGTCTTGAGTTCAACCATACTTGAATTATATAACTACCAATGATGGTATTCTCTTTTTATTTACTAGACTTGAGTCTAAATCCCAGAAAAAATCAAAAGCTATCTTCCCATTCTCCCTTGTAGTGTTTGTCCAATTAATCTATCTGTTAGTCATCTCTTTTATAAATAATGGCATTTTTGTATATTCAATTATCTTAAATTTATTCAAAGCATGCTGACCAGGAGATGGACATTATTGATTTAAAGCAATTAAGTATAAAAAAATGGGAAATAAGACAAAAGATATATTCATAAATCTTATGCTACCTTTTTCTGCCCTTGTGAGCTACCTCCTCATGGGGGTTGATTGGGATTTATAAGCTATGAAGGTTTTGCACTGTATCAGGTGTGTTTTATTTAATTCTGTTAATGGCATTTTCTTAAAAAGTTAGAGAAATTCTTCTCACAATATCCAGGTGTTGGCTTATGTATCACTACAGTGATATTAGAACTATGCTCATAAATACTCTGCTCTTCATATTGTTCATACTTATCTAGTGCAGTGTGGTTTGTTAAAAATTAAGCGTTTAGAAAGTTGTTCTCACGTGGTTATTTTCACCCTTTTATAATCATTAAAGAAGTTTAGTAGGCTCTTATTGGCCTTTTGATGCTCTTCCACGTTGTCTTCAACATCTTATGTAAGATCCTGGAAGCCATCTTAATTTTATTACTTTTAATATATCAATATGGTTGTTTTCACCCCTTCAGAATCATTGGAGGAGTTAAGTAGGATTTCATTGGCATTTTGATGTTCTTCCACGTAGCTGTCAATGGCTTTTGCAAGGTAATGGAAGCTTTCTTAATTGTGACTAACTTTTATGTATCATTAGGGTTGGTTTTACCCCTTAAAATCAGTAAAATGTTAAGTATTTAGCTGATGGTGCAAGCTAAATTACTTAATAAGGGGAATCAAGGATATATACTCGCTTTATAAATGAAAATCCTGCTTATTTTGGAATCAGATACTCTGATAATTCTAAAACTGAATAACTCCAGTACGCTTACCATTAAGTCTACAGGCTATAAAAAATAGAGACCTTCTGTCTTCAGATAAAAATAGGAAATGTTCCTTTAATAATTGGACTATTTTTCTAGCAGGTATAGATTTGTACTTCTCTCTAAGAATTATAACCACGCATAATTATCTAATAAAGATTAAAGACATCAGGTAGGAGCGATTAAAAGACAAGGAATGAATAACATAAATTATACTATTAAACAGTAGTTTTAAAAGACCAATAGATATAATGATGTTTTATTAACTTCCAGGAGCCAGTATCATATACTTCTCAAGCATCTCCTGACCAAAATCATCTATTAGATGAGTTCATTCATAACATGCCAATCCTCTGCTAGTCATGGCATACTATAAAAAAAGCCTAAGTCAATTCAGTCCATGAATTGAATAAAATAACAACCATTTTAGCCTAATTGATGGTAATTTTACTCTCATAATTAAGACGATTTTGGATGCAAAAATCATCCCAAAATCTTCCCAATTAGAGGTACATCATAATATAATGAATAACAACAGATGGGGATAAAAAGAGATATGATTTATAAACATGACGCACCCCTAATCAGAACACTGACAGGCCTCTTATAGACTAGGTATGCATTTATTTAACTATCCATTTTTAAGTGCTTAATAAATAGATTTCATTAATAGAGCCCAAATTTCCGCCTTAGTTTTTAATATAAGTGCACTAATTTAGGAGGTAAATTTAGTAATGCTGCGAGACCACTTTGCACCAAAGTGGTCTCATAATTGGTCATTTTTTACTATCTTATAGCTATATATAACATAAATAATTAAGATGTATGGCAATATAATCATGACGGTTTTGAGGTGAACTATAATATCAGATTATGCTGATAAATTGGGAAGGATCAAGGGATCCATCAATAGATTAATTTATTAGCATTGATGGTTATCTCAAAGGGTTTACTATTAAAGCCAACCATCAAAATCTAACATACCTCCCATTTGACTGGGATATAAACCCTGAGTTTTCAATTTTCTCCTCAATTCTGCCAATAGTTCATCATCCACCTATTTATGTCATGTAATAAAATCCTAATTCTGAAGAGCGTCAGCAGTTTTTTGCATTTATTATATAAAGTGAGGCTTCAAAATGTCTTTGGTTTTATGCAAAAACCTGAATCAAGTCAGCTGATCTCCATGCCATCTGTTATTACTTCTACTCAGCCCAAAAATTTTAATTAAAAAAAGGTTATTCATGATGAACATATTAATGTTAGATCTTCTGAGTACAATCTTTGTATGCACTACTCAATAGATATTCAGCTGAAACCTTCCAATCATACTTTTGATGCTCATGATCCAAATTTTTGCTACTGGACCTTTGTCAAGATGGGGTTATTTTGGCAGAGTTTCTGTTTGCACTCAACAACTTCCAAATGTCCAAGAATATTATGTAATTCTTTGGGCCTCAGATGGTTCTTTCTGTGGCCAAGCAGTGCCTGAGATTGAGGCCAAATCTAGTCATTGGTTTGGTCCAGTTCTTGAAGCACTAAGCACCAATTCCTCTGTTAGGACTCATAATCTTTAGCAAGTGACCAATTTCGCTGGAGAAGTCTTTTCCACCTGGGCGCTAGACTTAAGAAAATTGGCCCAATTCACATGCTCTTCTGGAGCTGAACACACATGACAAGCATGATGCACAACTTTGTTCTACTGTTAACCATGCCTATCAAGGACTGCATAATGATGATTACAACGATTCTATGCCTAAGATGGCCATTTTGGGCAACCCTAAGCATATCCTCCTGACCAGATTCCTTTTGGAAGGCTTTTACATATTTCTACCCTCATAGAATGGTGGCGGGGTAAAATTCACTAGGTCAAGCTGCAACCTCCAGTATATACAGCTCTCAAAATGACTTTCTTTTTAGATAGTTTTGTTTTGGGCATCTGTTTCCCACCCAAATAAAGCCTTGACTGGATTAAACGGAGTGGCTTTGTCCCTCCTCTTCCTCCTTTATGATAGGAGAAAGCTGCCACTGGTATTTGTCATTTTTGGCTGCAGTCATAACTATCTTTATAACTTCTCACTGATGCAAATGGACTTCTTTGGCACATTCTACTAAAATGCAATGTCTCAATTCCTCTCCTCCTTGAGAGCAAGCAACAAAATCTAATTATTAATATAATAATTATATTATCTTTATAAAGTTTTTTTACTCTTTTTTCCCAATTAATTTTATTTACTAATATGAATTATTTTCATATTATTTTTTCTTTTTTCCATTTTCAAAATATTGATATTTTTCTTTTCTAAATCAGCCAGTTTCCTATATTTTTTAGAATTTAGTGCAGACTTGATTATAGTCATGCCCTGAGTTTTTATCCTTGATTGTTTAGGTAAAGTCTAATGTTTTCTCAATTTTATCAAATGAGGTAACCCAAATTCTATTATACTTCTGAGTTTGGCCCAAACCGTGTTTATTACTAAATAATACTTCATCACCCACAACAAATTTGGGAAAATAATACTAATTTTTCTAATCCTTTACATTTTGGGCTTTTCAGAGTTCAAAGTTATCATAAAATGCCTGAGCTTACAGTAAGATTAAGGTTTCTTCAAGCTGTCTAACATACTGAGGGTAGGTCAGATTTTGCGGCTCCTGGAGCACAGAATATACCAACAGTGGCAAAGCTAGATGCTTCCCATATAGCAGTTGTAAAGGAGACATTTTTGTGGCTAAATATGAGATATTGTAAGCAAATCTTGCCAAACTAAGTAATGTACTCCATTCTGAGGGCTTCTGGGAAGTTAACTTTTTTAGATAAATGAGATTTACTTTGACTTGCTCCACTGCGCCATTTATTTTTGGGTGATATGGTGTTGACAGCAAACCTCATACCGCCATTAGCTCTTTAAGCTTCTGAAGCATAACTTCAGTGAAATTTGTGCCATTATCTGTCAAAATAAATTGCGGACATCTGTGCCAATGAATGACCTGATCCAAGGTGAATTTGGTAATTGTTGTGCTACTTAGTCCCAAATATCTCTGGCTTCAACACATTTAGTCAGGTGATCAGTCTCCATAATAATATATTTAGCTTTTACATTGCTAATAAGGAGGGGTCCAACCAAGTCTATAGATATGGTGTAAAATCGAATTTTGGCTGAACAAGCAGGTACAAAGTAGCTTTTCAGAAGGGCTTTTCTCCTTGGCACGCTTTGCAATAACTCAAGGTTTCATGTATGTCAAAATGCATTGATTCATAATAGTAATTTTGCTTAATTTTCTCCTTTGTTTCTTGAATTGATATGCCCAGTGGCCTTATGAGCAGCCAAAATTAGGTCCATTTTGGGCTGAAGGATAAGGAAATATGTATCTCGTTCCATCAATCTCTTTATATATGACTCCTTTCTCAATGTGAGTGTTTTTTTTAGTTTGGAAATTTTTTTTGCACCAATTTGGGCTCATTAGAAAAATCTCAACTGACCATAAAATGAAATAAGGCGTCTTAAAGCTGACATAAAGTTGCCATAATGGGCAACTGGGACAAGAAATCAGAATTTGGATGCTTAGCACTGGCCCAATACAAATGATGTGGTTGTAAGCCTGCAGCATAAGTGCCAAGCAAGCAAAACGTCCTTATGGATCTTTCAAGCTATCAAGCCAGATGAGGGATGCATGATCATTATTAAGGGTAAGTTGCATTCCATGTAGATAAACTTAGGACTGTTTATAGGCATATATAACTTCCAAACATTCCCTTTCAGTTATCATATAATCTCTCTCATGGGCGTTTAAGGTCTGACTAGCATAGGCTACTGGGTTCTCTTCGCCATATTCCCCCAACTTGGTAAAGAAAAGTTCCTACTTCAGTCAATGAAGCATCTGTCTGTATAATAAATTCTTAGTCAAAAGCATGATATTGCAATACTGGCACAATTAATAGTGCTATTTGAAGCTGGTTGAACACCGCCTGGCAGGCCAAATTTTGTCATGGATTTGGCTGATAAGAATTAGACTGGGCTCACAATCAGGGTGTGTGAGCACCCAGTGGAGAGCCCAGAATGCCATGGGCACAGCAGTCCAAGCGACTTGTATAAGTGGGGTTCTATTGGGAATGGGAGGGAAGCAAAAGTTCAATAACATATCAAAGGCCCCAAGGCAAACTAAATGTTTGCAATGGGGGCAACTGCAAGTCTTTCAGGGGCAACCTCCAAGGGCGAAGGAGGCAGGGAGGTTGACAACTCCTCCAGGGTTCACAGTTGCTGGCCTTTGGGTTCAAACGGATAACATTGCAAGCTAACATGGGGTGGCATTGCCCACCAAGTGCAATCACTGGTAAGGGCAGGGGGAGGATGAGGACCACGTGGAGCATTGAGGCCAAGCTCTCCCTTAACGGAGTGCTCCAGATCCCTTGAGCAAGAAAGGCTTGGCTGATGGATCAGGTAGGGGTCCTGGGTCCGCAAGTGGTGGAGCAGGACCACTTGGCACTGCTCCAATGGGGGAGCGGCTTCTGGGAAGCCAACATCGGAACTGAAGGATGGATTTGTATTTGATGGATGCACATTAACAGATGAGGAAGCAGATTTGTTGTCAGGGGGAAGCTGGTTTATTAAACTCATGATGTGGCGCTGGGTGGTGGGCTCAATCAACCAGAGAATTTAGTCAGCGAGCATCAGAAGGAGGATCTGGGCAGCAACACACTCTGCTGGATCAATTGGCGAAATTTTAATAAAGAAATATAAGGTGGACAGAGCAAAACAAGATGAGCAGGGTATACAAAGTTTATTAGGCACAAAGCACAAAAAAAGTAAGAAAATGAACTGACAATAGCCTCTGGGAAGGGCGGTTGTCTTAAGAATTGAGAAGCTTGCTTAGGGGAAGTGTTATGTGATTGGTCATTTAAGGTTGGAAATGGGATCTGGTTGGCTGGTTGGCTTATGGGGAGGGGGTGGGGGATGCTCAAGGTCCAGACAAAAATCAAAAAGACTTTTTATAAATTTTCCCACACTTTTGGACCCAAGCCAGTTTGATGGTGCCAATATGGGCCCTGGCCTCTGAGTCAGCCTGCTTGCATGATTTGGATTTCCCAGATTTGTCCTGGGGGCTGTGGCAGCTGGGACGAGTTATTCAAGACCTGGTCCAAACTCTCTATTGGGCTAATTTCACAATAGAAACTTCCTGGATCTATCCTGGAGAGTTCAGGCAACTGGTCCAAGTCATTCAATGCCTTGTCCAAGATATAAATTGTGCCCCAATTTGATTTTTAGTGCTGGCCAGTCCAGACAGGCTCCCCCAGGCTGGAATATGCAGACTGGGCCCCAAGGTTGGCACAGGCAGTTTCTTCATAACTTTGGCATAATTTGCCTAAGGAGTGGGGGTCCTAGGGGCCATGGCAGGCCCCTGGCTTGCACGAACTCTCTGCAGACCCCCTCTATCAAACTTACCATGGTTGAGGAGGGGGAAGGGGCGGGAACGGGATATCTTTGGGGGGGAAGAGCGGTCACCCAGTGCTCATCTACAATTTGCACTAAGTCACTCAACTGTGACAGGGAATCCAATTGAGCCTTAGGGTCCTTTTTATTTGGAAGAGGTATTGCTCCCTATCCAGGTGTAGGGGCTGGTCTCCAGAACTTACAAATTCCACTTAATAGGTAACTTATCTTTAAGTAGGTAATAAAGGTTCTCCAATTTGAGCAAAGTTGGCAATAAATTACAAATAATACCTGACCATACCCAGAAAAACTTAAATATCCTATTTGGATTCAGGCCTCTTCATCTTAAATATTGCTTCCAATCTGACCATCTGTGGTCAAAGACCTTCCTTCTCAATAGTGAATCCTAGGTACTCCAGTTAGTACTTAAAGAATTGACACTTCCAGGGCTTGATCTTCAAGTTCTCCCTGCTAACCTCCTGCTAACCTCTTCCAGATGTCCCAGTTGGTCATCAAAGGTGTAGCTGAGAACGGTTAGATTGTTTAAGTACACTAGTACATATGACAATTTGAGATCAATAAATATAGTATCCATCACTCTCTAGAATGTTGCCAAAGCATTGAAGAGTCCTGAGGCATCATCAATAGTTGAATAACCTCACTTGGATAATAATGGCGCACTTTTCTAGCTCATCTTTGGGCATGTCAATTTGCTGATACCCATTTATCAATTCTATCGCTGAGAAAAACTTGTACCAAAAGTCTATCTAGGGCATCATCAATGTTCAGGAGAGGATAGATGTCCTTTTTCATAATGTAATTGAGCTTCCAGTAGTCACTAACAACCCTGTTACTCCCATCTTTCTTTCTTACAAATAAAATTGGGGCAGCCCATGGACTCTTCATGGTATCAACATCCCGCAATTAAGAAGTTCCTCAATTTCTTTTAAAACAAACTCCTAAGCAGCTTTTGAACACCTAATCTTCCTTAATCAAATAGGTACATGATCCCTGGTATCTATAAGGTGTGGGTTACTCCTCTTGCACATCCTAAGTCAAAATCATCCTTGGCAAATATTTCTCGGTATTTCTCAAACAAAACTCAAACTCATTTATCATCCAGCTGTTTTAGCTCCCCTAAATCAGTTACAGGTAGGACTTTAATAGCATTATATAATTAGCCCCTGGGAAGCCCTAGCTCATCCAGGGTTACAAACTCATGATAAGATGATCTCTGCAATAGGGATCATGTGAAGATAGGCAACTACCTGATGCCTTTTGATTAAAATAGGCTGATTATGCACGTTTGTGTAGAAGGATGTTGATTTATTAATGCCCATGAATCATTATCCCAGGAGCTACATTAGGTTTGAGTTGATTTTTAGTACCAAGGCTGGTAAATTTTGCCTTAGAGCCCTCTGGGATCTGAATTGTTAACCCAGTCGGGGTTATTGCCTGAATTTACAAGTTCAAAGTTAGTTCCTTATTTTCTCGAAGAGGTATGCCCTTAGTCTCATGGATTTGTGTTAGAAAGGACTTGAAATGGCGCTTTGACTTAGAGTATTTGATATGGATTATACCATCCTGATAGTCCAAATTAATGCATAAATTAGACTTCTTATGTCCCAATTTGCACTATTTATGTAGTAAATCGTGATGGCTTGGTTTAAGATGGTTAAGGTGTCATCCTTATGACTACTAACCACTAAATATTGTCACATAAAATCGGTATCAATAAGGATAGCATAGTTCTGATTGGGCAGAACTATGTCTGGGCTGGATACCACTATGTATCCAAACCTTATAGGCATGGCACTATATGCCCCCAATAGATCTAGTGGTATGAGTTCCTGCAGTGCCATACTCTTGATCATGTGCAACATCTGGAGCTATTCTCAACCTCTTTACCAACTTTGTGCTGAAGATATTTATAAGAGCACCACTGTCAATAATGGCGCAAATACGGACCTTGCTAACAGCAATATTGGCATAAGTACATTAAGAATATGGCTCAGAAGTTGGGACCATCTAGTACTAAAAATATGGCTCAGAAGTACTTATTAGGTATATAGTATCAGAGTTTCCTAACTCTAAGTGTTTTCTAAGGAAGGAGCAGATTAAAGGAAAGCTTTTTTTGACAGAGTCTGCTGGAAATTGCAACCTGTACATCCTTTTCAGATAGTAGGTCGTAGGAGTGAGTAGTGTCAGGATCAAGGCCATGACCTGTAATTTGTTTAGCATATAATTTAGCTACTTTAATTTGAGCTTTTTAAAAGCTTCTCTTAATTTTTGGCCGTTTCTGGATCTGGTTGCGACCAAATGTACATCTTCAGCCATGATACAATGCAAAGAACCTTTGTTGAATTGAACTAACACAAAAAGTTTTTCAGGATTTAGATTTATGTTTTTGTTATTATTGGTGGCAGTAGAGCATTCCGCCTCTACTCCAACTATCCTTTTCCTGATTCTGTACCTTTTTTGACTTTAAAAGTTACATTGACTCCAGTTTTTGCATCTATTTGGGTATAACACTTGCTTGCAGAGTGCCCTTTTCTACCACAATGATAAGGGATGTCAATGGGCTGGGGACAATCTGATTTCTGGTCCTGAGGTTTTCCATTTCTCGTCTAATCATGATTTGCATTATTGTTCTTTTGTGGATAACGCAACCACTGTTTGTTAATTGGCTGATTTGGTGCCTCTTAAATTCTTGAGCGCCGGCGTAAATATTCCACAAGTTTGTTTGTTTCCTTATCACAATTAAAATCAGTAGTCATGACTCATTGCAAATTGAAATAGGGCTTTACAGCATGTTCCATAGCAGTTTTGCATCAAATTTGGTCATAATTTTTGATCTGAGGAGCACTTGTGCTTCAAATTCAAACTAATTTGTGAAGTACTTTATGATCTCATTTGGTCTAAACTCAATAAATAAAAGCTCTGTTTTTAGGGTTGACAGATTTTAGCCCTATAAAACTCTTTTATAACAGCCTGTTTAGTCTCATTTTATGACCAATATTTACCAAAGTAGGGCGTTACAAGCTCTACACTGTGAGAATACAAGCAATTGATAAGAGTTGTTGCTTTTATGTGATCTAATTCTCGTCTCATGGACTTTTCAAAAAGCTTTAAGAAAGGGCTAGATATTCCCTATTAAATAAATTTTAGCAGATTCATAGGTTTAAAATCGTCTCTGCCTGAGTCCATAACACAATAGTCAGCTTTCTTCTCAAGTTTGACCGACTTAAGGAGCTTTCAGGCATAATATAATTTTGTGAATGGCTTGGAGTAGGCATAGAAGTCAATATGTGCGGAATGGTTCATGCATTTGACACGTCATTCCATAATCTTCCCTCCAAGTCAAGGTAATCCCCCAAATCACTTGATTATGTTTTCCAAAATCAGAACTGATGTGACTTCTAAAGTACAACTTTGCATGTCTTTTGGGCCGCATTCTCATCCTTTTCTCCCCCAAGATTGGTTAAACACATGCAACTATTAACCTTAAGAGTCTCCATGTCCTTGTTGACTCGAGCCTGATCAGCTTCAGCCATTGCCTGTCTGACCAAAAGTGCCAACCTTTCTTAGGACATTTTCTTCATTCTGGTATTAGTAAAAGATAGTTGATTCTCCATATTAGTTCTAGCATTAAATAAAATAGTAGTTGAAGTCTGAAGTTCAGAGATAGTCAACCATACATTGGCTAATTTGGCCTTAACTTCAGGATTTTCTGGTATATCACTTATTTAAGGTATTTAGGTTAAAGCTTCAATATCATTTTTAGTTGAAGCGAATTAAGCTTGGATATATTATTCCAACCTGAAATATTTTTATTTCAAATCCTGATAGTTTTTTCTTAACAAATGGATCTGCTGTAAGAGGTTCTATGTATTAGAAGATATATAATGGTAATGAGTCTCAAGTCTGATGCAGTGGTTGGTAGTATCCCTTTTCCACTGACTAGAAAATCTGGATTTTTTAGCAATACTGTTGTATTTTCTAGAAAAGTCTTCATTAAGCTGGGTTAACAGCTCTTCAATTTAACTATGAGCTCCTGAGGTAGCTCAAGTGTTAGCAATGATTGCTTTGCAAATCTCTGCAAAACATATATCCAGATTTTCCAACAAGCAAGTTTGGGCTGACCATTCTTCCTCTTGGACACGGTGAACGTGGGAGATCTCAAGATTTTAGCAAGCAAAAATGCATTGGGTATATTTTGTAGATGGCTGCACAAAGCTAACAAAATACTCATTGTTGTGGTCCAATTCTCCTTGAAGTCTTCAGCCCAGAGCAGTCATAGTTGCATCTCTATAATTTTGGTATATTTCATGCTTCAGGGCTTGGTCATTATTTAAATAAGACCAAAACTTGGATCCACTGCTGAAGAGCTGACCTGGTAGCCTCAAACAGGGTTTCCAACATTTCCTTGATATTGGCCTGTGTAAACTCAGTTGGATTAGATGGAAAAGTTGGACCTGTTCCAGTTGATACCTTTAAGGAGTAAGCAATACCCTCCTTATTGTCAGAACAATTTTAATTAAAATTGTTTGATGTAATGAGCATCAAAAGTTTCTATGGCATTGTTGCTGTATTTTTTAGAAAATCTAAAAAGCTGATCATCCATGTTCATATCAAGAAGTTGTAGTTTGATTGAGCACCAAAGTGCTACTTTTGTAGCTTATGGTGCAGGTTAAATGACCTAACAAGGGGAATAAAGGATATATACTCACTTATAAATGAAACTACTGTTTGAAATCAGGAAGTAGATACTCTAATAAATCTCAATAATACCAAGTAGCTCCGGTACAAACACTGTTTTTAAGTCTACTGTCTATAAAAATATGAGACTTTCTGATTTTCAATAAAATTAGGAAATACTCCTTAATAAATAGGACTACTTCTCTTGCAGGTATAATTAAGTACTTCTCTTTATAAAATATAAACATACACAGCTATCTAATAAGGATGATAGACAGCAGGTAGGACCAACATGCAGTTAAGAGATGGATAAGAATATTTATAATTTCTACAACATAATAGTTACTAATGACAAATAGATTTAATAAAGCTTTACTAATTGGCCAGGCGCCAGTATTATATACCTCTCAAGCATCTTCTGGCCATAATCATCTATTAGATGAGTTTGTTTTATATTAAGTCAATCCTCTGCTAGTCATGGAAATATTCATGAATAAATTCTTAAGTCAATTAAGCCCATAAAATTACCAAAATAACAACCGTTTCAGTTCAAGTGATGGCAATTTTACTCTTGTAAGTGACACTAATTTTAGGTACAAAATCATCCCCAATCATCTCAATTAGAACTACATACCAATTTGACAGATGAAAACAGATGGGATATAAAGATATACAAATAATAAACATGACGCACCCTTAATTGGGACATCATCAGGCCTTTCATGCATTAGGTACTCCCTATTCAGGCTTTTATATTTAAGTGCTTAATAAATCAAACTTATTAATTTAACCCAAAATTTTGCACCAGTGCATTAATATTAGTACATTAATTTAAGAGGTGCAGTTTAGTTAATGCGTGAGACCACTTTTCACCCAAGTGGTCTTATAATCAGGCATAATTAACTATCTTATAGCCATATATAGCACAGATAGTTGGGATGAATGGAAATCTGGTTATAACAGATTTTAGGTGAACTATAATAATAGATTATGCTGATATGTTGGGAAGGATCAAGGGATCCATCAAGGGGTGATCTATAAGCATTGATGGTTATATCAAAGGTTTACTATTCAAGTTAACCATCAAAATCTAACTTGGAGTTTAGTAGGTTATCAGTGACATTTTGATGTCATTTCACGTTATCTTCAAAGGCTTCTGTTATGACTTGGAAACCATATTATTGAAAATAGCTTTTCTTATATAATGAGGTTTTTTTCATTACCTTTGAATCATTGGTAGTGTTTAATAATCTTTCAATGGTCTTTTCATACTATCCAATGATGTCATCTACAATCCCTAAGGTCATGTAAGAAGTCTGAATTGTGGGTAGCTTTTATGAATATCAGGAGACTTGTTTTCGCCCACTTCAGAATCATTGGTGGAAATTAGTAGACATTCAACAGCCTTTTAATAATATTTTATGTTATTATCAATAGCTTCTGTAAGATCTTAAAAAGCCATCTTCATTGTAATAGCTTTTCATATATCATTAGGTTTGATTTACCACCTTCATAATCATCAGTGTAATTTAGTAAGCTCTCAGTGGCCTTTTAATGTTTTCCATGTTGTCTTCAAAAGCTTTTGTAAGGTCATGAAAGCCATCTGAATTGTAGATAGCTTTTCATATATTGAGGTTTGTTTTCACCCCATTCATAGTAATTGGTGGAGAATTGTAGACTTTAAGTGGTTAATTAATGTTATTTCACGTTCTCTTCAGCGACTTCTTTAAGGACCTGGAAGCCAAATTTATTGTGGTTAGCTTTTCAAATAATTGGAGGGCCATTTTAACTCACTTAAGATTTAGGATTGGAGTTTAGTGGAAACTTAGTGATCTTTTAATGTTCTTTTTACATTGCCTTTAACAACTACTGTGAGGTCCTGGAAGCTGTCTAAATTGTTATTTTTATATTTCAGAGGTTTTTAATTATCCCCTTCAAAATCAGTGGAGTTATTAGGCTACCAGTGACCTTTTAATGTTATTCCAAGTTTTCTTCAATGGCTTCTTTAAGGTCCTGAAAGTTGTATAAATTGTGACTATGTTTTTATAAATCAGGAGGCTTGTTTTCACTCCCTTCAGAACCATGGTGGGGTTCAATAGGCATTCAGAGGCCTTTGGATGTTCTTCCACGTTTTTAAACGGCTTCTTTAAGGTCCTAGAAGCCATCTGAATTGTGGGTTAGATTTACTATCAGAAGGTCTAAATTCATTCTCTTGGAATCACTGGTCGTTTTAGGGCCTCCTTAACATATATAGAAAATAATGGACGAAATAAGGAAAAATTGAATTCCAGTAAATGATGGAAAATCAATTTTGAAGCATTATATGTCATATCAAAATTCAAATCCCACAAATATTGTAAGGAAAGGTATTCAGATGGAATAGTATAGTTACAGAGATCTACATTATGAAATTAAAGTATGAAGTAAAAACTACCTTTCAACAACTCTCTCTTTTGAGCCTTAGTATCACTTTTAAAAAGATTGACCCAGAAAAGGTTAGTAAAAGTAATTTTTAGCTTGTGCCTACTGCCCATATTGAACAGTAATTGTAACTTCCAACTGCTACAGTTAAAAAAGGAATAGTGACTTGCAAAGCTTAGCTCATAGAGCTGACAGCCCACAGTAAATTCTTTCTAAAGAAAAAAACAAAAACTCCCCACTAAATGGTCAATCCAACCAGCATGTGATAAACGGGGTCCTTCCACATTGCCACAAAACAGTTGGGCAAGAGGGCCCAGGTGAGGGCTCACAAAAATGAGAGGGCTGCTGTGGTTAGGTCCTTCATTTGTTGGCTTAATGAGCGATTGAGTATCTTGGAACATGATGAGGATGATGCTCATACTGAGGAGGACAGTCTTTCCACCAGAGAGAGCATAAAGAGAGGCGACTGCTCTGTCAAAATCTGTGGAATGGTCCATTTTTTTCGCTCAAAATCCTGGGTTTTCCTCCAAAATCTGAATAAATGTTTTTAAATTCTTAAATATTATTTCCAATTTTTGAGGTTTTATTTTTATATTATAAGATGAAGTTGTCTTAAACACCTTCGCCTGGTTGTATATATATTAGGAAATGGGGAATATGGGGGAATTTGTTCCTATGGAGTCTGCAGATGGCAGGCTATCTGTGGACCTATTTCAAGAATCTCAGCCTCCAATATTCCCATCTAGGCCCATTCTAGACTGTTCATTGGGTACCCTAGGCATTACAGAAACTTTTTGTATTTATTTTTGTTTGTTGGGGACAAATCAGAGCTTGGCATTCTTGTATCATCCATATTGCAAAAATTTCATTTTTGGGATAATTTGGCCATTCAGCCCCTGATTCTCTGGGCTGCACTTCACCATGGCTCTCAATATTCTCATCTAGCAGCAGATTTGGCTTGGATGCTCCTGATCTGATGAGCTTCCCGATGCTGTGGTTCTCAAAATTTCTGCTTTTGGTATAATTTGGCTTGGCAGCTCCTGATTCACTGAGCTGCCCAATGCCATGGTTCTTGATGCTTCCACTTTTGGCATAATTCAGCTTGGCAGCCCCTGATTTGCTGGGCTGCCCTTTTCCATTGTCATTCTCATTTTTAGTTCATTGAACATTGGGTTGGCAGCCTTTGATTGGCCCAGTCACCATTTACGTCGACCCTTGCCACCTTTGCTCTGAGGTTTAGTAAATTTGTCAGCATCTGATTCATCAAAATGCCATTTATGAGGGTCATTGCCCTCAAACCCTACACTTTTATTTATGTTATCTATGTTGCTAAGAGCCCCAATCCTCGCCTTAGGGGGTGAGTGGGGCTATGTGATGGTCAGGCAGCGCCAAGACCGTCACATCACCCCCTCAGAGGAGAGCCCCTGCGCCCCCAGTATTCCTCCACCTTCCAGGGACAGTTGGTGCAATCAGCAGCTGTTTGCCAGGATGATTCTTCTACAGGTAGCTGACCCATTTTACCAAGTAACATCACTTTTTGTGAGCGATCTTGGTATCCAGAATCTCCTCCACCTCATACTCCGCCTCCCCTGGGCTGTCCAACTGGACCAGCTCTGGCTTTGCTGGTATGGGTCCTTCATATTTCTTGAGTTGTGAAATGTGAAAAACTGGGTGTGTGCACGATCATTCTGGGATTTTAGTTTGTAAGACACCTCATTCACCTGTCAAAGGACCTTGTAGGGTCCTAAGTTGACGGGTTTAAACTTCCTACACTGTCCCAGAAGTGTGTAGTGTTTGGCACTATCAAGATGTAATCTCCATCTTTGAGGGGTGGAGCCTTGGAGCAATGCGCATCCGCCTTCCTCTTCTGGGCCTCCGCCACCTTCTCCAGGTTGGATCTCAATGTTTTAAGATTTTTACTCATTCCAGCCATAAAATTATCTGCCGCAAGGTTTGTTCCCCCAGCGTGTCCCTCCATCATCCATGGGTGATACCTGTGGTTTGCAAAAAAGGGCGACATTCCAGTTGATGAGTGTGCCAGATTGTTGTATGCAAACTGTGCAATTCTCAGCCACTTGATCCAATGATCATGTCAAGTGGTGAGGTAGCACCGTAGGCACTGTTCAAGAGTCTGATTGACCCTCTCCATCTGGCCATCTGATTGGGGGTGGTAAGTGGAGGAATGGAATGGTTTAATGTTAAAATTTTCCAGGAGGTGATCCCAGAACCTGGAGATGAACTGCAGGCCCCTTTCTGAGATGATCTCATCCAGGAGTCCATGTCAGGTGAAGACCTCCCTCATGAAGATTTCAGTATGTCATTCGCCGTGACCTTAGAGGTGCATGGGAAGAACTCAGCATATTTTGTTAGTCAGTCCACCACCGCCATGACTGCATCATAGCCCTCCAATTTTGGTAGTCCGGTAATGAAATCCATGCTAAGGGAGGTCCATGGCATTCATGCGATCTGCAGTGGTTTTAACTTCCCTGCAGGTTTGCCTCAAGATGGCTTTGATTGGGCACAGGTAAGGCAGCACGTGGTATACCCTCTTACAGTTCCCACTAGGCCCATCTAGGAGTAGTTTTGGCATATAAGCTCAATTGTTTTCCCCACACCAGGGTGTCCCGCCAGGGGGTGGTCATGGCATAACTTCATAACTTTGGTTTGAAGCTTGAGCGTTGGGACCCATAGGCGGTCATGGTGCAGGATGAGTCCCCCTCCTTCCTGTAATTCTTGTAGCCTTCTCTGGGGTCCCCTCCCTCTATCTCTCTCCTGACCTTATCCACAAATTTGGTGCGTTGTTGGGTTGTCCAGATTCTCTCTGTTAAGTCGGCGCGTTCTTCCTGTATTGATGCAAACACCTGGGGAGGGAGCATTGTGGCCGTGTTGAACTCATCCAGCTCCTCCTTTGCGAAGGCCATTTTTGGGTTCTAGCTAAGTAGGTCTGGGAGTAAGTTGCTCTCCCCAGGCTTATATTAAAATTTGAAGTCATATTGAGACAGCTCTAGGTGCCAGCGGGCTTGTATTTGGTTCATCCTATGGGGGCTCTTATGGAACTCCAAGGCCCTGTGGTCAGTCTAGATTGTGAATGGGTGGCGCGCATACAACAGATGATGCTGCCACTCATCTAGTGCTGTGATGATTGCCAGAAGTTCCTTGTCATAGATGGGGTAGTTTGTTTTTGCCAGTGGCATCTTCCTGCTGAAGTAGCATACTGGGTGCTCCAAACCATCCTCCCCTGTCTGCAAGAGGACCGCTCCAATGGTAAAATTTGATGCATCAGTCTCCACAATGAATAGATAATCAGCATCCAGGTGCGCTAGGACTGGCGCGGTGAGAGGGGCCTCCTTGATGGCCTGGAACGCTCTCTCTTCCTCCTCTCCCCATTGAAAAGGGACCCGCCCAGTCAACCAGGTAAGCAGGGCAACTGTTTCTGAGAGGTCCTTGGTTGAATCTCCTAAGGAAATTCACCACCCCTAAGAAACTGCGCACACCTGTCTTATCTGTTGGTGCTGCCCACTACTTCACTGTCATCAGCTTGTCTGGGCAGATGGCTGTTCCCTTCTCAAATACAAAATTGCCTAGAAAAAATACTGAGCCCTTGTAGAACTTGCATTTGGAGGGCTTCAGTCGCAAGTTAGCCTTGTCCAGTGCCCTGAGGACCTTCTTAACGTCCTCCGTGTGCATATAATAAGACTTTGAGAACACCAGGATGTTGTCCATGTATGCGACACAGCATTTCCCAATAAAGTCGCCCAGAGCATGGTCAATGGTCTTTTGAAAAACTGCTGGGGCGTTCTTAAGTCTGAACGGCATAACCTTAAACTAATATATCCCTAGTTGGCGCTTGAATGCCATGTACTGTTGGTGCTCAGGTACAACTGGCACTTGGGTGAAGGCGTCAACCAGGTCCAACTTTGAGAACATCTGACTCCCAGCAATTATCTGGGAGATGCTTGCCATTAGAGGAATGGGATAGGGGTTCATTTCAGTTATGGCGTTCAAATGGAGGTAGTCGACACAGGGGCAGAGCTCGCTGTTGGCCTTGGGAACCAGGAGGATGGGAGACACCACTGGAGATTTCAAGGGCACAATCATCCCTCACTCTAACATATCCTTCACGTACTGATCTAGGGCTTCCTTTGCTCTAGGGTTCAGGGGGTACACTGGGCTTCCTTTTAGGAGCTCAGCATCCCCTTTGAACTTGAATGAGAATGTGAAGGAGCCCTGTGGGGCGCAGTTGGCAGCGGCGTTCCTTGTCATGTGAACAGAAAGTAAGAATTAGACTGGCCTGCCAACCCAGATGCCAGAGCATCTGAACGGTAAACCAGAACGCCCAAGGCACTGCTGTTGATATGATGAATATGGAACTAGAAAGGAGTTCCACCTGTATCTTCCAGTGATTCAGAATTTTGTACAGGCATAAAATAAAAAACCAGACAACCATGGCCATTAACCCCAAGGGATATGAGAGTATTGGCGGAAAAGGCGGCTTAAATCTCAACATATAAAAACTAAATTTTGGGAAGTTTTTATTTAACGGAAAATTTAAAGAAGAAATATTTGCCAGCAATTTTCTCAGTGTGATGCAACTGATTAAATAGTCATCAATTTGAAGGGAAACCAAGCTGGGATCAGGTCCCAAAAATTTGACCTAACTGGCGAATTATTCAGGAATGGGCGGTTTAGTTCCCTGAGAACCAACATCTAAAAATCTGGTGGTGGGCTGAGTCGCTGTCAGTTTGGCCTCGATCATCTAAACCAAGGCTCAGCTATGTTTCTGATGGTTGGCACAATGGCATTTATCCTGATGAGTGGTGGGAATCCCCAAGGCCACCCCACATAGGGGTGGGCCCATTTGGTTGGGAACGGGTTTGGGACGCCCAATCCACCCATGCTTGGTCGCTGGGCCATTTGTTTGGTCAGTGGCATTGCATCAGGTGCAACACCCAATTTTCCAGCAGGAAGCTTCAAAACCTCATCGATGGTGTCTGATGCTATTACCTGCCCATCAGGGGTGATGCTCAAAGGATTTGGGAGGGGGGAGATTTTTCTGATTGTCATGTTAACCAAATTGCAACTGTCAGGCATTCCAGCCAATAGATTAGTCTTCATACCTTTTTGACCATTTGAAATCTGAGCATCGGGCTGTTTGTCACTTGAATTAGTTGCAATTGATTTCATTTCAGCGATCTCAGTGCAGATTTCACTGATTCCTCATACCAGTTCTGCCAAGGAGAGTGTGGGTACTGGAAGCAGGATCTGAAGCGGAAGGACTGTTACCCAGTGCTCATCTACCATGTGAGTGAGATCGCCCTTAGTAATGAGGGGTATGGCCATCCTTTTCAGTACCTTCTTACTTGGGAACAGGAAAATGACCCGATCAATGCCCAGAGGACATTCCCCAGGACTTACATTACCCTTTCTTTTTCCCAATGGAAGGGCTCCTCCACCAGGAAACTGTACGAGAGCCACATTCTTGTGTGCCTTGGGTAACTTGATCACCATTACCATTGCAGGTTTTTTTTGGGGGGGGGGAGCCTTAGGGTGGGATATGTGAAATGCTTCTACCAAGTCCATGAAATTCGCGCAATTGCACGCCTTGACCCAACTTTTCTTGTAAGCTGGGTACCCTTTCCATGCCACAAAATATTGGACAGAACGTCGCAATTTCTGGGATGCCAGTATAGCCACTACTTTGGCTTGTTTTTCATTTTTGACAATGATCAGTTCTAGTTCCATGGGAATTGAACCCTTGAAGGGCGACAGCTGAGAAACATGGAAAATGGGATGCTGCTTCCAATGCACAGGGAGCTTCAGTCAGAATGCCCCGTTACCCAGTACCTCCTCCACCAAATGGGGACCCGAGCGTTTACTGGTGAATTTAAGGGAAGGGGCCAGGATCTTTAAGTGACAGGTGTCAAGCATAACATAGGAGCCTACCGTAAACTCGTGACCCAGAAGATGCTTTCTATCCGCAAACCGCTTGTAGTCATATATAGCTTTGGTGAGGTGTTCCCACACCAAGGCTTGAGTTGATCTAATATGAGCAGCGTGGTCCACGGCAGAATGAACCTCAGGCCGCAAGCATGGTCCAACAAAAACAAAGGATTATAACCCAATGTTGCTTTGCAGGGGGAAAACCCCATGGATGCGTGGGTCCTGTTATTGTATGCAAATTGAGTGAGAGGGAGGTCATTGGCCCAAGTATCCTGTGCGGCTGCAGCATAGCAACGCAGGTACTGTTCAAGAACTTGATTGACCTGCTTAGTCTGGCTGTCAGACTGAGGATGATATGCCGTGGAGCAACAGGGGGATATTTTCAGGATTGATAGGATTTCACTTCAAAACCGTGTGGTGAACTGGGAGCCACGGTTACTGATGATCTCCTGGGGGAGACCAAACATTGAAAACACATGGCTTACGAAAAGGTTGGCAGTTTCTTCCAATGCAATTATGGAAGTACAAGGTATAAAAAGGGAAAATTTTGTGAAGCGATCCACCACTACCATCATCGCTATGAACCCATTATAACAGGGGAGCTCAACAATAAAGTCCATGGACACCGATGTTCATGGGCCCTTTTCCTGCTGTAAGGGGTGCAGGAGGCCATTTTTGCTGGAAAGATCTGACTTGGCCCTGGCGCAAGTAACACAATTGGTGATCCAGGCTAGAACTTCTTTTGTCAAAACTGCCCAATTGTAGGTCCATTTGATCAAATTAATGCATTTCTTAGAACCCAGGTGACCAACTGTGGGGGGATTGTGATGTGCGCGAAATACCTCAATTTGGAAGGAGGGGGAACCCAAACGCGAGATATAAAATATATAAGACCCTCCTTCAGTGAGTATAGGGAGTGTTTATGCTTCTGGTGAGATAACCGGTTGACCAACTCCATGCCCTCAGGGAAGGCCATTTTATTGGCTTAGAACTGAGCAAATAATGGAGCGTTAGGGGCCAGAGCAACGGAAGAAATGACAGGGGGAACAATTGACAAGATTTGGGTGGTAGGAATCACAGTAATGAGATCCACTTCCTTCAAATCCGCGGAACTGTGGGCAGGGCTGCGGCTGAGAAAACTGGGAAGTACATTTAGTGCACCTTTTATGAGTTCATATTTTAAGTTGAAACAGCACAGGTCCCAATAGGTTTGGGCTTGCCGATGTGCTAATTTTTGGGGTTTACAAAAGTACAACAGGGCCTGGTGATCCGTGCAAACCGTTAGTTCATGTTGAGCACCCTGTAACAGGTACCTCCAATGAGTTAGGGCCCATGCAATGGCTGCCAACTCTTTGTCATAAATAGCCCAAGACTGCTCCATAGAGGTGAACTTTCAGGAAAAGTAGGCGACTGGGTGTTCCAAGCCATCGTGCTCTTGGAGAAACACTGCTCCAACAGCTACTGATGATGCGTTGCATGCAACAATATATGGCTTGGTGGGATTGGCGTGTTTCAAAATGGGAGGGTATAAAAACACATCCTTAATCGATTTGAACGCCTGTTGGCATTTGTCTGTCCAGAAAAATGGTACATTTTTCCCTGTAAGGGGGTGGAGTGGGGTGGCGAGGTGTGAAAGTGCGGGGGAGAACTTTTTAAGAAAATGATTGTTCCCAAGAAACTCTGTAGTTGTTTCTGGGTAGTTAGGGTTGGCCACTCTCGGATAGCATCCAACTTATTGGGAGGGATTGCGAAACCATCTTTAAGGATGAGGTTCCCAAGGAATGTAACCTCCTCCTTATAGAACTCACACTTGGAGGGTTTGAGGAACAAACCTGCCTTATGCAAGGCGACCACCACCGCTTCCAAGTCAATAGCGTGTTGTTAAGGAGTCTAGGAGTGAATCAGGATATCATTAATGTATGCAACTGCGCAGGTAAACTGGAGGTCACCCAGTACATTGTCAATCATACATTGAAATGTAGCGGGAGCATTAATCAGCCTGAAGGGCATCACACGGAATTGGAAAATGCCGCGCTTCATCCAGATTACTGTTAACCATTTCTGCCCTTCCATTACCCGAATCTGGTTGAAGGCGTTCACCAGATCCAGCTTGGAGAACACATGGGATTTGGCGATTGCCTGGCTGATTGTCTGCTCCAGAGGCAAGGGGTCTGGATCAGAAACCCTTATTTTATTCAAGTGACTGTAATCCACGCAGGGACAGAGAGGACCATCTGCTTTTTTGGCGAAGATGATGGGGAAGGCGACGGATGAGGTCTCCTTGAACAACTAACCTTTTTTCAGCATATCATCCAACCAGGTATTAAGTGCAACTTTTTCCTCCACTGTATGGGGATACAACGGACAGTTGATGTTCAACAACTCCATGGTCATTCTAAACCCACAATCGAACCTAGTGTGATTAGGCAGGCGATCCACCTTTTCTGAGTTGAAGATTCTTTGATAGCGCATTAAGCTTTCACAAAAATTGGCCGGGATGCACGCATAAGTGACTAGGGAAGTTATAGAACTGCAACCTTGTGTCTTCTTGAGGGTGTCAATCAAAGGGAATTCTCCCTCCAGATGATCATTGGTAAAAGACAACATATTAGACTCCAAGTGAACCTTAACATGTTGTCGGCGCCACCACCCCACTCCTAAGATCAATGGAAACACCAAGTTTGGCATGGCCAAAAAGCAATCGCAGAAGCTGAATTGGTGTATTGAAAATGTGACTGGGCGACGTACCAGGTATGAGGTTTGGGAGGCTGATGATGCAGCCATTACCTGAGTACCTGCATCCATCGCAAGTTCCAATTGCTGGGCCAATTCTACACTCATAAAATTTCCCGCGGCTCCAGTGTCCACCAGGGCCTCAAAGGAGACGTTATGGGACTCAACACTAATCTTCATGGGTACTAAGAAGTAAGCTTAGTTTATCTTTATTGGTAGTTGTGGATGAATCCAGTGATACTGAAGAGATGGTGGTGGGGTCAGGGGAAACCACTAGGCTTTGATGAGGAGCCAACTCATTGCAAGTTGAGATGTCAGACCATACTGACATGGGAAAAATAGCCGCGGCAACTATGGGGTATGGGTTTGGAGTTTTGAGTGGGACTGGACTAATGTAAACAGAGATAATCTTCTTTACAATCTGGTTAAGTTGGAAAGAAGGGACCATTGCTGTGCCAATATATGCGAGAAAGGCAGAAATGGCTAAGAATAATGGCTGGTCAATTATGTCAGGCAAACATCAAGTAAGAATTAGACTGGCCTGCCAGACCAGATGCCAGAGAATCTGAACGGTAAACCAGAATGCCCAAGGCACTGCTGTTGATATGACAAATATGGAACTAGAAAGGAGTTCCACCAGTATCTTCCAGTGATTCAGAATTTTGTACAGGCATAAAAAAAACCAGACAGCCATGGCCATTAACCCCGAGGGGTATGAGAGTGTCAGCGGAAAAGGCAGCTTAATTCTCAACATATAAAAAATAAATTTTGGGGAAGGTTTTATTTAGTGGAAAATTTAAAGAAGAAAGATTTGCCAGCAATTTTCTCAGTGTGATTTGACTGATTAATTAGTCATCAATTTGGAGGGAAACTAAGCCAGGATCAGGTCCCACAAATTTGACCTAACTGGAAAATTATTTAAGAATGGGCAGGTTAGTTCCCTGAGAACTAACATTGAAAAATCGGTGGTGGTCTGAGTCGCTGTCAGTTTGACCTCAATAATCTGAACCAAGGCTCAGTCATGTTTCTGACAGTTGGTGTGACAGCTTTAGCCCAACAAGCGGTGGGAATCCCCCAAGGCCACCCCACATAGGGGTGGGCCCATTTGGTTGGGAACAGGTTCAGGACGCCCAACCCGCCCATGCTCAGTCGCTGGGCCATTCATTTGGTCAGTGGCATTGCATCAGGCGCAACACCTGATTTGCCAGCAGGAAGCTTCAAAACCTCATCAATGGTGTCTGATGCTATTACCTGCCCATTGGGGGTGATGCCCGACAAATTTGGGAGGGGGAGATTTTTCTGATTATCATGTTAACTGAATCACAACCATTGGGCATTCCGGCCAATATATTGGTCTTCATACCTTTTTGACCATTTGAAATATGAGCATTGGGCTGTTTGCCACTCAAATTAGTTATAATTGATTTCATTTTGGCGATCTCAGCGCAGATTTCACTGATTTCTTGTAGCAGTTCTGCTGAGGAGAGTGTGGGTAATAAAAGCAGGATCTGAAGCGGAAGGGCTGTTACCCAGCGCTCATCTACCATGAGAGCGAGATCCCCCTGAGTAATGAGGGGTATGGCCATCCTCTTCGGTACCTTCTTGCTTGGGAATGGGAAAGTGGCCCAATCAACGCCCAGAGGACGTTCCCCAGGACTTACACTCCTCTGGAACAGGTGTTTGTAGTCTCTGAATTCCTCTGGTATTTTTTCCCTCTCCAGCCTAGGTGCACAGAGTTCAAGCCAGGCCTGCTCCTGCCCAAGGTAAAGAATTCTAACAATATAGGCTCTTGATCCTTGGGGTGAAGCATCACCTGTCCCTCTTCCAGATCAAAATGTGGTTAGTACTTGTGCCACCATCTCATGCCCAGAACGATGGGGTGGGGCAGGTTCTGGATAGCGCAAAAGTCTTCCCAGAAGTGGTGGAGTCCCTGTTGAAGCTTGATACCGGGCTCAATCTCCCAGCATATTAGTGACTTGGAGGTGTCCGCAAGAGTCATGGTACCCTTTTCTTGCATTTGTACTTCCAATTTCTTGGCTAACTTCCAGTTCAGGTAGTTTTCTTCAGCTCCAGTGTCCAATAACGCCCACAGCTATTCTAACTTGACCCATTTCCCTTTCTTCTTTTGCATCAAAGTAAACGGAATAAACAGGTAGGAGGAGCCTTCCATTTATTGAGTGAAGAAATGCGAGTGGGGGGCAGGCGAAGGTCATAGGTGGGGCCGTCTGAGCCGCTGGGAGTAGTAGGTGCAGGAGCTACAGTGCGTGGGGCATTTTCACCAGAGCCCCCTGCGCTTGTTGCCCCATATCTTTGAAATGGGCTCAGACTGCATGTCATCCGCAGAATCTACAGTGGTTCCCAGGCACAGGGGTCCTGGCTTGGGCCAAGGCTAGCTGGTTCTCTACCTGAGAGGCAACAGTGACCTCTTCCTCCAAGGTTGCCCCCAGGTGGGTAGCGGCCATAGCGATGAGGTTGTCCAGGTGAAGGTTCTGTCTAAACATTTGTGCGAGCTGGGAAGGAGACACTTTTGCAGCTTTGGCTGGGGCTTGAACAGCTGAGCGTACTACTTAACGGCCATTCTCCCTTGGCTGAGAGCCAAGAGCGCTGACCAGGCGGCATCATGAGAGTCGTTTGGGGTGGCAGCTCTTTCTACCAAGCGGAGACAGTCCTCCAGAGAGGCTGGAAGGGCTGCCTGTGTTTCCAAGAGGTCGGTGAGCCAGATGGACAGGTTCTTATGCAGGTCAACTTACACCTGGGAGATCTAGAGGGATGCAGCTGTTGTACCCTCAGTGGCTGCTGTGAGGCGGGCCTATAATCTAATGCAAGAGAAGGTTCCGTGCATTACACTTAACTCCTCTGGGGTCAGTGCTTGTCTAAACTCGGACGTGGCATCAATGTGTTGGACATGAGCAATGGAATTCCCTCGGGACAGGAGGAGGCGAGCAGCTTGCCTCAGCAGGAACAGGATGGAAAAGATAACCATCAGGAGTGTGGTAGTATGCTCATACCAAGCGGGTAGGGCTCTCTTGTATGGTTTCCCCATCCCATTCCATAAAAGGGAGATGAGATTAAAAGAACTTCGTCTAATGTGACAAACAGGGTCCTTCCACATTGCCACAATACAGTTGGGCAAGAGGGCCCAGGTGAGGGCCCACAAACATGAGAGGGCTGCTGTGGTTAGGTCTTTTGTTCGTTGGCTTGATGAGTGATTGAGGTATCCTTGGAACACGGTGAGGATGATGCTCATACTGAGGAGGACAGTCTGTCCAGCAGAGAGAGCATACAGAGAGGCGACTGCTCTGTCAAAGTATGAGGAATGGTCCATTTTTTTCGCTCAAAATTCTGGGTTTTCCTCTAGAATCTGAATAAATGTTTTTAAATTCTAGATTTATATAACCAATTTTTGAGGTTTTATTTGTATATATTAGAAGACGAAGTTGTCTTAAACACCTTATCCTGGTTGTATATATATTAGGAAATGAGGAATATGGGGGAATTTGTTCCTATGGAGTCTGCAGATGGCAGGCTATCTGTGGACCTATTTCAAGAATCTCAGCCTCCAATATTCCCGTCTAGGCCCATTCTAGACTGTTCGTTGGGTACCCTAGGCATTACAGAAACTTTTTTGCAAATTATTTTTGTTTGTTGGGGACAAATCAGAGCTTGGCATTCTTGTGGCATCTGTATCACCAAAAATTTCATTTTTGGGATAATTCAGCCTGGCAGCCCCTGATTTGCTGGGCTGCCCTTCGCTGTGGCTTTTGATATTCTCATCTAGCGGTGGATTTGGTTTGGCTGCTCCTGATTTGCTGAGCTGCCCAATGCTGTGGTTTTGATGCTTACGCTTTTGGCATAATTCAGCTTGGCAGCCCCTGATTTGCTGGGCCGCCCTTTGCTTCTGTCATTCTCATTGTTTAGTTAATCAACCTTTATGGTTGGTGGCCTTTATTTGGCCCAGTTGCCATTTACGTTGAACCTTGCCACCTTTACACCGAGATTTAGCAGATTTGTCAGCATCTGATTTGTCAGAATGCCATTTAAGAAGGTCATTGCCCTCAAACCCTATGCTTTTAATAATGTTATCTATGTTGCTAAGAGCCCCAATCCCCGCCTTAGGGGGGTCAGGGCTATGTGGCAGTTTGAAAGTTCCTTGACCTTCATACGGCAGGGGGTGCATATGCAATTCTGGTAACAGTATTAGCAATGAGGCCTTATTGCACCAAATAAATTTGGCCACCAATGCCACGATAAACATGACAAAAATACAATTTTTATTAATTGGGCGCCAAAACCCTCTGATGGCCTCTCAGCCACAATATGAACCAGCAGTAACTGCTCTGGTGGAATCAGGCGTTCCTGCTGATGGGACAGTCCTTGGCAAAGCAAAGGTACTGGTGGGAAATACCCAAAAATCCATTCTTGATCAATACCCCCAGTACTAAGCACCTGACCTCTTCAGGGATGGAAGAAGCCCTACATACTTGGGGGCCAACCCTAACATTTATCTCCTTAATCAGGGAAATAATTGCCCTGAGTTAAACGAAGGAAGTCAGGGTAGATCAGATATCTATAAATCTGGTGAAAACTTTTTGGCGATTATCCCAAGTAAAATTTAGTCCCCTCATTTGATTAACTCCTTAGCAGACCTAAACCTCAATGAGGTCATGGTTGCTTTGTGATCTGATTTGGAATCAGATCACCAAAACCAACTCCAAAAATATAAAGTAATGACAGAAAACTTCTATTTTGCCAAAGTGCTCCAAGAAACAAACGCCATACTCCATAGCACACTGGTGAAGTATACATTGATGCAGGAGGAAATTTGACTCATAGAGGCATCTCCACACATGAGGTGATGCAGTGGGAAAGTCTGAAGTTCCCATATACAATGGCGACTCAATGGACTAAAAAGTCATAACCCCTACAACGGCAGCCTCATGGTGCGCTAATAAGTTCTCTGCTGGGGCAGCAAAACTATAGAATGACGCAAAATACAAATCAATTTTGTGATAATCTTTAAATCATTATGCATCCTCACTAAGAAAGCTCTTGAGTGGATGAAACTTCCAGTGGAACAACAAGTAGCGGAGGCAGCTGTCAGCTAAGACTTAAAATCCAAGGATGCAAAGACATGCTGAAAGCAGGTATCAAACTCTATGATGCCATGAAGTTTAATAAGGCGAGTATTACCGCAAAGATGACAGCTTTAGTCAAGTTCTCACATCTCTCTTATTGAAATTAAATGCCCATTATGGATGTTCCCTAATGCTACAATAGCGCTCAACTGGGCGCTCCACGATCTTTATTCTGAAACTACCTCAAGTTGTACAACAACACATTTTCTCCCAAAAAGGCACTAACGTGGATAACACCAGGGTTTAAAGATACTGAAAGCCTTACACTGGGCATACACATGGATCCCTCCCACTATGGCGTTAACTTGCTATAAGCTGGCTGGATGAAGGAAAAAGATGTAATGGAGACCCTTCTTAGAATGGTCACCAGAAGTTGCTATTAGCTGGAGCACTAATGGTATAACCACCACTGAGATTAAATACTGACTCCACGCCAATACAACTATAGACCAAGTCTGGTATTGAGCCAGATTGAAGGTAACAAAAAAATATTCTTGAGACCCTCTGAAGTTGCTCTTTCTCATTTAATAAATAGAACCTCTAGATTGACCACAAACCCTTGGCTGCATAAGCGGACTGGTATGAGGTGAGGTTTACCCCCTACACAACTCATATATGGATTGAGAATGAGATCCCGCCTCAAGCAGTGGCGGCCATGCGAGGGGTTATGACCCCAGAACTTGTTCAGGATTAGATCAAGACAGTCATTCAGGTTATCCATTTAGGACGGGAGCATTCATTCCCCAAACCCTCTCTTGCCACCCTCTATGCCGCAGAATGGTTTACTCCAGTCAAAGCCTTCCAATGAAGCGAAGTGAAGATACCAGCAGATGAAGCATGACTGTTAACCAATGCAAGGTGGAACTGTGTCACTTTGCGTGACTGTTATCAGCTGAGCGCCATTATAATTGAAGTGCTTTTAATATTTACAGTAAGGCATGCGGCCCTGAGGCCTCATTAAGCTGGTATCGTTTCAGTCTCTCTCCAACTGAAGCATTGGGATGGCAAGTCCTCAAAATTGGCGTAGCTATGGCCTGCATCATCCACAAAAAGGGCATCCCAATACATAAAGACCAGGTTTTATTGTCCCGCAGATTCAACCTTTTATAAAGAAATCAGCTGGATACTAAAGGGGAAACCCCAGTGTACTCTCTCACACCCTTTTTAGTAAGAAGTCATATAGTGCTGCAACTGCCCCTCACAAGAAACCATGGAAAGGTGCTAGATGTCATGTTGATTTTAATTAATTGTTTATTAGTGGCAGGTTCTGTGACCACCAGGCCCCCAAATACTACATTAAGGATGCAATCTGCATCCATCTATAATTTTTGGAGATGAGGAGTGGTCAGATCTATAGTTATTATCTACCAGAAGTTGATAGTGTACTCTCGGTGATGAATTTGACAACCAATGGTTACTGGAACGTAGATCTATCTAAATTTTTCTCCCCAACAAACTTGACCACAGGTACCTGTTGGAGGTAGAAATAAATTATATGAACTTCATACCTACACACTGATCCCACCTGATATGGGAACCAGACAGTCATATGGGTGACTTTTCATAACCTACCAACTGACTGTTCCTACAAATAGTTCCATGAGGCAATTTGCGCTGGCCTATTGTAATATGTTGAGGTCCGCAAATTTCAGCAAGCCAGCAGCAATTATATCGCCATGTGTCTTTGCCCCTGTACAGTGGACGCTCTATACAAACCTGAGCCCTGTGTGAAGACAAAAATAGTTCTCCCCCAGTTTATCTATATACCAGTCCTCTAAAAGATGATCTACATAGAACAAGAGGATTTCAAACAGGTGTTTCACTTTTGTTACCAGATGGGGCACGCAATGGCACAATACCATCACAATAAAGGCAAATCGCCCTGAGATTATGAGTATGACCCGGTCAGTGGGATCACCAAGTTTGGGCCCAAAGTCTTCTTTCGCCCCATATCCAAGGAATAGATCCCACACAATCTATTGGAAGTCACAGACACGCAATGCTAGCAACATGAGATAGATGCTGCCCTTAAGAAGCATGGCGCGTGAAAGGGCAAAGCGCCTGGAGGCCAATGATGAACCTTCTATAAATCTAAACCCAAAATTATAAAGAATGGATGAGGAAACGCATACTGCATCTCATCACACACATCCCACCCAGGAATAGTGGGCGGAGAAGGAGGAGCTATGTTTGCAGAAGGTGGGGTCAAAAACCTACAAATAGTTATCAGGAAAAAGGCCCTGAACAATTGGCCCCCTGGTGGAATAGATTTCCACCAGTAAATCCAATCTATTGGTTTTCCAAAAGGGGCAAAAATCCTGACGCGTCAAACCATTCTAACTCGCATGGGCAGATGGCAACTGCTACTAATACCAAGGCTCATTGGGACTGAAGCTAATACTGCCACTCATCCACTTTCCCCAAAAACAGCGTACCCATTTTGTGCTAAATCCGTCTCCCCTATCAATAGACAAGGAGACTGGGATGGCGACGGAGTATCCAGTACATTCCATTCCTGGTAACAAAATCCATTCCTGAAAAACCACACCTGCATACATCTCCAGACCGCCACCCTGCTTCAGCAACATCCGCCATTAAACAACTTTCATCTGAGATTCAATGCACAATCCATATAAGCCTTATACCCGTTGGTATGGGGGCCATCAGTGATCATTGCAACCACTAATGCTAGGGTGATGGCTAGCATACAAACAGGATGAGGAAAATGCACCAATTTAAAACTAATAAGCATTTTGATTAAATTTTAATATTTGAAACTCAAACACACATCCAGCGCAAAATGATCCCAAGTTCCAACAGAGGCCCCTAACATCACCCATGGTCTCTTCAGATTAAGTGCCAAGCGCTTTGGTAAGTCCATGCGGAAATTATCACATTTAACAAAAACATAGATTTGAAATTTAAGGAGGAAACACATGCCAGAAGAATCCTTGTGGCCATGGCCCATGATAGGGGTACTGGTAAAACTCTCTGGGTGATTGCAGTATATGCATCACCCAACCCCCAGGAAAAACAGACATTTATGGCAAATCCTATCAGAAGTACAAACCAAGGCCACAACAGTTATAACAGGTAAACTTAACTGTTGGACAAACGTGATTGGGGATATATTAACAACCTGCTGGTGACTCCCTAAGATTGCGGATGAGATGCTGACATACTTGTGACATTGGGGATGTGTCTTACAAATAGATAAAGAAGAAGAAGACTACAAAACTTACGCGGAGGGAGTATGATTTGAATGATGATCCATTAAGCGGCTCTAAAATGGATTATGTTCTCTTCTTATCTGAACTCAGACAGTCTCTTTCTAACAGCGAGGTCTCAACTAATGCAGAGAGTGACCATATGATAGTTCAGGTGTCCATAGATTTGAATGACACACTGCCACTTCAGAATTGACATATATCCCCATCTTTGTTGCGGGATCCAAACTGGCACTGCGCTTCCAAGAGAGAAAATGATCAAATCATTGTTTACTTAGATCATCAGTAAGGCATTGATCCCCAAGACCGCTGGAAAAGAAGTAAAAATAAGCTTATTAAGGATAGTGTCAATTATTTGAAGAACAAAGCTTACAAATGTACTGCTGACGCAAAACAGCTGAAGGATGCTCTGGCTACCCTGAATTGAAAGTGGCGAGACAGCTAAGAACGGTGGTGTAAAAGTTTGGAAAAAGCATAAGCAGTATCAAACGCTCCTACAAAAATAGGATAATGTAAGATGGCAGAATGCAACTTTCTGCCACCAAAGCATGCTGGGGACGACCAGGGAGAGCTTGGCTAGTCTCAATGAGATCTGGGCCTGCTCCAAGATTTACCAGGTATAAACCATGAAAGGCGTTATTTCTAGTGACCTTATTATAATCAAATGTGAAATTGAGCAGTTTTATGGCGATCTCTTCCATGCTTGTGAACCCATTAGTATGGCAACAGAAACCTTAAATTCCCTGGCTAAGACAGTGCTCCAGGGATAATCTACTGATAACAAGCACAATCTAACAGCTGAGATTATGGTGGAGGAGGTAAAAAGGGCGCTTAAGGAAGCACGAAAATAAGTCCCCCAGCCCTGACTAAATATGGGTAGAAGTGCTGAACTCAAATGCAAATGAGTGCACCAGAGATTGCCCATCTATTTCACCACTGCCTGTTTCACAAGTGTCAAATTTTAGGAGGCCAGAAACCAATATTGTGCTTCTATATAAAAAAGACTATAAGATACTCTTTAAAGATGACTACTGATTGCACTATCAAACGCTAATTATTAAATTATTACGTGAATCCTCTTGAGCCACATGATGTGTACTGCCCCGCAGACTTTCCATACGTCTCAAAATGGGTTCATCAAGGGTGGACTATCTGGGAGATTATCTTCTCAATCCAAAATTCTCAGCAGGATGGACACATATCCAAGAATGTCTATCTTATGCTTTTGGACTTGGAAAAGGCTTACAATTGAGTATTATGACCATTCCTTCAGGCGGCAATAAATGCCATTAAAATCCCCTCCATCTGTATCGCCTGGATAGATATGCTATACATAGACCTTACCACTAAGGTCATCCTAGCCAACAGCGTAACGAAGTATTTTCTGATTGGACAGGATTTCCTCCAAGGCAATCCTGTGTCCCTGATTCTATTTAGCTTTGCAGAAAATATCCTATTGGCATCAGCAGATGTGAAGCTGCATGACATCAGCCACCATAATCAAGGCCCCTCATGATGCAATCATTTGCAGGTGACACAGCAGTTTAGATTAATTTTAAAAAGTGACTCTCAAGGTGTGGATGAATTCCTGTACTTTATCAACTGGCGTCAAATGAAAAACTTAATATGGCTAATATGGTTGTTATTAAGATCAGGCAGCCAAAATTACCATAGCCATCTTGTCTGAATCTCTTGGCACCCACACAAACACTTAATTTTTGATTATCCTTTTTATGTGTAGGAAGCTGGAAAGTTTTATGCTTGCTGGTGGTGAATCAACCAGATATCCACAAAATACTTAAAACTAAAATAAATACTTTTTAATAAAAGTAATGATTGGGGGTTTAAAGGTTTTTATTAGTCATGGCTGGGAGATCCAAAAAAGAACCCTCTCAATAACTACCACCCAGTAATTAAACTCTATCAAGGGTTGAAGTGAATTAAGGATCTCTCTCTGCTCGGCGTAACTTTCTGAGAAAATTGATTTCAGTAGATTAAAAGCAAACACTTAATTTGCACACCAAAGTCTTGCTCTGATATTATCAGATCCCCCGCCAACTGTCCCAGCGTGGGGCAGCAGAGAAACTCCCCCCTCCATTTTCCATCCAACAGGAAAACGCGCTTGGACTGGCTCACCCAGTCATTCCAAACCCTTAGGATGATTCGTTCCTCCCAAGGATCTTGACGCCCATCTCACCTGAACTCAAGCGGTGCCCTGCTTCCCCCTGGTGCTCTCCGGAGCAACATGCATTTAAGCCTTAGGGTCAAATATGGGAAATTCTTCCCCTATGACAACCAAGCCATTTTCAAAATGGCTCAGGTGGTGATGACACCAGCCAATTTTATTGACTTCCACCCCTATAAGGGGTACTTTGATCTTGGCCTTCTCCTGTGAAGCTGATGCAGCCACTGCGGCAATGGTGCCATTAATTTTTAACAATATTCCCTCCCAACAACTCGGACTCAGCTCCCAATGGACACCACCTTGGTGGTCCAGTTCGCTGGTTTGCCCACCCATCTCCCCCCTGAAGTGCTCCACCAGGAGCTGATGGAAGGTTTGGCAGCCTACAGCGCCAACCCCATCTTACAATTTGTGGTTCCAAATGGGGCCACACGCCTCGCTGGGCCTCAGGCATATGCCACAATCAGCCCTAAATTTACGAAAATTTCTTTGGCAATTCCCCCTTGTGCCACCATCCCATCTGCCCCTGACCATCCGTTCTGGGCCTGCGTTTAGGGCGGACGGATGATTTGTCCATCCTGTTTCGAGTTAGACCACTCAAAACGCAAATGCCCATACTCAGAAATTTCTGCTGACGCCAAAAGTTTGCCTGACACCCACCAATCCGCCACCCCCGCGCCAACTCCAACATGAGGTATGATCCTACCTTCCCCTCCTCCAATGCCTGATGCTGCAGCTGCACCTATAGCCACCAATCAGCACCCACCTTGCCCCAATGCCATAAATAATTCATCCAACAAAACATCAGATTGGATCCCAGTTTGATCCCATGCATCCGCAAACAAATCAAACAAACCTCAAACCATACGCTGATTCTCCAATACAATTCAACCAAAATCCATGGGAATTATTGGAGGAAATCAATGAATCAGGTAACATCATTGAAGAACTGACGATGCAACTTGAGCGGCTCTGTAACGCAGAATGGGATTCAAAATTCCCACCTCAGAAATATGTCCCACAACCTAATGACAAACTGTTCTACAGCGACCACCAGCTTGTAGTAGAAGCAGCCGCCACACCACATTGCCATCCTCTTTGCAAAGCTGCCACCAAATCTGTGGCTGCGCTCACAGGAGGAATTCCACCTCCCGTCATCCCCACAAATCTTATTGCACAAAGCAAGATCAACTTGAAGACTTTACACAAAAACGTCACTGAAGCCATCCAGAACGTGGTAATAGTAGCACGGAATCCAGAAGCAAAAATAACCCAAACTGACATTACCACATTCATTAAATTCCCAGATGCCCGCCTTAAAAGCTGAAGATGCTTTGGGCAAATACATCGTTGGTATAATGATGGCTGGCAACTATTCAGAAGTTCCAGTCATCAAGGATATCAAATCCCATGCCGCCAATGCCCCCACACCCTTACTATCTGCCTTAACATGCACCCTACTTTGGAATGAGATGGATGCAGCTAAAGATGAGCCCCCCGATCCCCCTCCCCATCCACCATGGAGGGATAGCAGTATTCGCTGCCCACCTGGTTGGATATTTTGTTAGGTACCATTTAATCGATCTGTCCATTTTGGGCGTCTTGTTTAAATCATTATTTTTATTATGATTTATAGTTTTAGTTTGGTAATGTCCATCCCCTGGTTGGCTTACCTCAGATAATAATAAGGGGTTCAAAGTGAATTCAATAAAAATGTTTGGAATAGCTTATTAATGTTTAATTTAGGGAATCTGGTTATTTGACCTATTGAAGCTTAGGAAATTTGCCTCACTTTTGCAGAACAACTGATGGAAAGTTGGTTGCTGGTAGGATTAGTCCGTTTGGCAAGGACTTGATATATCTGATCTAATCATTATGAGGGAAAATTTTTACACCTGTGGGGAACCCTATGAGGCTATAAAAGGGGGTGGTCCCCCCGTAGGTGGTTTGACTAGGTTGTTAATGGAACAAGGAGCAACCTCAACTAGGATTCCCTGTTAACACCACATAGTTGGTACAACCTGACTGCTTGAATTTGTGCTATTTGCCCAAATGGCATTAACAAAAGTTTAATCCAAATTTGAGGGGTTCTACGTGAATTGATTAGGGCCTTTAGACCAGTATTGTCATTACATCCATTTGAAAAGTTATTATCATAAAACTGGACTTGTAATTGGCCAAAAGTATTTGATGAATTAAAATGTTCGCCCAATACATTCTCTTGCCAATGTTGAGATGGCAATTGTATAACATCACCCCCTCAAGAATGTTGGGGGGCGAATAGGGCTATATGAAGCGGCCATGTACCCAATTGATGGTAATCCTTGTAGCCAAGGTCTTTATAGAGTAATCATTTCCTCACTTGTAGGTGATGGTGAAAGGGCCCTCCCAATTTGATACAAGCTTGTCACTTCTAGGAGTGATAAGATTATGATATCATAGGACTACATCATACACTTGGAATTAAGGTAGGGGAGCCCAAGGCTCATTTGCAGCTTGTCCCTTTTTACTAACCGTTTTAGCTAAATTTGCCATAGCCTCATATTGAAGCTGAATGACACGGTGAGTCATTCTTTATATGGCTTTTCAGGTTCCTCACCACTAGAGAAGACATCCTTAGCTAAAAGTGCTGGTATATATGGTTCTCTCCCATAAAAAACACAGAATGGGAACATTTTCAGGATCTGGTGATAACTTATCTGGTAAGCCATAAGAGCACAGGGTATGAATTGATCCCATTGAAGTGGATTAGAAGATGCCATTTTCATAAAATGGAGACTAATGTTACATTTGCTATCTCCACAGTCCCATTGATAGATGAATTATATGGAGCCAAAAAAGTTTTTAGCTTCCATGGAAGTAGCCAGAATTTTTACTACTCTGGAGCTAAAATTCTTACCATTGTCACAGAGTAGTACTTGGGGACAGTCATGACGAGTGAAAATGTTATGATGTAAAAATGTGGCTGTGTCCTTGGCAGTTTGGTCATGGAGAGCCACGGCTTCAACCCACTTAGTAAAGTGGTAAATGCCTACTAAGATATCTTTGTTTCTACTAGTAGTCTGAGGGAGGGGACCTACTACGTCTAGGATGATGGTATATAACGGTTATTGAGGGGTAGTTGGTTGATATTGGTGTTTAGTCTTAAAACTGGATTGCTTCTTACATTTGAGACAGGCATCCAAGACTTTAACATCAGTTTACATAATTTCTTCCTGATACCAATCCCTAATCTATTAATAGGTTTTCTTTGCTTCCCCTTGACCTAGGGTGAAGTGAGCTTCTAGGATAGCAGGTATGCGTTCCAAGGGCAAAAGATAAGGCAGCCACTTTGCCCCACCTATTTATACAACTTCCCGCTCTCCACTTTAATATTGTGGGAGTGCCAGGCTAACATTTTTTGTACAGGCTCATCCTCATCCTCCCAGTATTTGGTGGTCATTAAGAGGTCATATAACCTCTCCATCTCACTATTATCCAAACGCATGATGGGCAGCCAAATTAATCCATCAACATTCATTTGACAGGTTCCAGCACGGTGTTTGATTTTCATGTCATAATGCTGGAGCTTTAGAGCCTTGTGCACTAACCGTCCATTAGGACCCTTTATGTTATGTAACTATATCAGAGGAGCTTGGTATGTAATCACTGTGAAGGTAGTTTCATACAGGAAAAGACGGTAGTGTTTCACAGCTAACAGTTCTTCAAGACAGCCCTTCTCCGTGGTGCTGTAGTTGAATTTGGTCTTTGACAGAATCTTACTGAAATAGGATAGAGAATATTGCACAGTTTTCATCCAATTTGTCTGATGGTCCCAACGACAAAGTCTGAAGTCTCAGTAAATAAGATAAGCGGTTTATTATAGCTCTGGTTGCCACAGGATAGGACGTTTATTGCAGCAGTTGCTTCAGCGTCTCAAAAGCAGCTTTTTGATCAGCAATTTAATGGAAAGGGGTGTTTTTTGTCATTAGCCAAACAAGAGGCTTGTTGAGCTGGGCAAACTTAAAGATAAACTTGTTGTAATATCCCATCATCCCTAGAAATACCTGAATATCCCGTAGATTTTTAGGGGGAGGCATTTTTGAGATTGCTTCGACCTTATCCTGGATGGGTTGGGTTCCTTCTTGAGAATTAATGTGTCCAAGGAAATCCAATTTCCTTTAGAAAAAGGTACACTTCGAGGCTTTTAACTTGATATTTGACTCACATAAGCGTCAAAACACCTCCTTTAGGTGATCAAGATGTTCGTTGAAGGTCTTTGAGAACACCATGATGTCATCAAGATAGATGATGACACAATTTAGCTTCAAGTCCTGCAAGATGTGATCCATAGTGCGCTGGAAGGTTGCAGGCGCGTTTCACAACCCTTGAGGTAACTGGGTGGTTTGGAAGAGACCCTTACTGCAAATAAGAGCACATTTCTCCTGGTCTTATGGAGAAAGGTCCATATGCTAATATCAGATGGCCAAGTCCAAGAAGAAAAGAAGTTAGATCCGGAGTGTTGTGCCAGGGCATCATCAGTGCAGGGGATAGGATACCTGTCCTTTCTTATTAGATTATAAAGTTTACAGTAATCCATGACTATCCGATGACCTCCATTTTTCTTTTTGATAAGCAAGTGGGGAGAAGACCAAAGGCTTTGAGATGGAACTAGTAACCTCGCTTCTAGTAATTGCTCAAGTTCAGTCCTCTTTTGCTGTTTTTTCACCTTTAAATTGCGGTAAGGTTTTGACCAAATAGGATGGGCATCAACCACATCAATTGAGTGGCTCTAGTCCTTCATTTGGTCATAGTCATTATCTGACTTTGATAATATCTCGCTATATCCTTCTAGAAAAGTATTAACTTTTTCCAGATTATCTGGGGTCATCTCATATGAGATATGGACGTTAGGTAAGGTACATACCAGGTAATCCATGGGAAAGACAATATCCGTCATAGATAATCAAGTAGATACTTTCAATGTCCTCTATGGGGACCAATAAGCCTCTACCAATCTCCTGGCGTTTTCTTATAACCATGTCCTTGCCGGTGAGGTTCCCCAAAAGAATAGTAACAGGCCTCTGGTAGGCTGGGTCTAGTATCCCAGGCAATACCTGAGGCTCCAAGGGGCTAACACCTCAAGTCTTAAGAGATGCAACAAGCGTTGGTGTGGTATTTGGAGCGTGATCTTTGTGACAACCACTAGTTGTTCACCAGAATTAATCAATACCTCATCTGCAGCATAGAAAGGGATACCGTCCCTAGCATTTTTTTGAATTTAGAAATTTCGTTGTGTTGCGCCCAGAGGTGGAATAATGCAAAGTCATAGCAGAAAAGGGGTATTCAACTAGGAAAGAGTATTCGATCTTGCTGGGATCTTTATTAAATAAAACTAAAGGGACTTAATAATTGGGTAACGAGAGGAAATCTTGCTTAATGTTAATAATACTATCATATACAATTATAAATTGGGTACCTATGAGAATATCCTAGGTGTTGTTGCCCAAGACCACTGTGAGAGCCAGTAAGATAAGCTTCCCAAATTAAAATGGGAAGGGAAGAGTAGGCCCAATGGCATGGGTAAAGTTCAAGCCTATGGTTCAAATTCTTGATCGTATTACAAGTCAGGCGCCAGCTTTATCTTTTTGATGAATTAGAGGAGATTACGTTCACTGGGAGCCAGTATTCAGGATGGCCATTAGACAGACTTTTTAATAACCACTTCCACCTTGGTGAGTATTCCTCAAAAGTTAGAAGACAAAGCCAAGACCTCCTTGAGCTGAAAAGTGGAGGTTAATTTATGAGCAGTCTCAGGGTAACTATCCAGGATGGATTTCATGGTATGTGTTATAAATTTGGCAAAATCTTTGAAATACGCCTGGGGATTTTACACAGGGTTAAACCCACCGAGCAGTTGGACAGATGATATGAAGATTGTCAGCCCTCAGACACACTTAAAAATATAATATGGAGCTATTGCCCCAAACAACACTTTATTTACTTAATTACTACAGTGGTTACTCGCTGTTTCATTCTCTCAAAACTACTAACAATCCTCCTCCTTAAATCATCTCATATCACTTATATCTCATCAACTTTTGATGAAACCATTTCATCAGCTTAGTCATCCAATTACACCATAGCTCATTGGTTCTGGCACAGTATGGTATTCTCAATTCTCTATCGCCTTAGTTTGAGGCAATCATACTCAATATTTGTCAAATGTCAACATCGCCTTATCGCCCTATTTGAAGGAGATCCAATAATAACCCCCAATCTGACCCAAAAATTGCCTCAACTCAAGAATCTCAAAAAAATAACTAGTATCATGGTTGGCGGATTCTCCTCAATCCGCCGTAGCTATTTTAAGCTTATCGTCCAGTCATATCAGAATCTCAAAATTACCCACTGACTGGACAATAGGGCTCCTATTGCAAATATGGCTGAAGGAACTTTGCATGTTCTCAGTTAATGATCCAACCACTCGCAGGGTCCTTAATAGTGTAGGCGTCAACACCTGTTTTCTCAATGACTTCAAGCAGCCCAATCAAGATGCTGGCCAATTTGTGCTCCTGACCAAACCTGTGTTAATCATGGAACAGATCCATGTCCCCCTCCTTGAACTGAGCTATCCTACTATTCCATACCTGATTGGCAGCCTTATTCTTGATCTTTTTGGCTAAGATGAAGGAGTACAATTTGGTATGCAATTTGATCAACGTTTCCACAAGGTTAGCCAAAAAACGGTGAGGATTTATTCCACTGGTTCTTCTACACACAAATAGAGCAATGTCAGAAGAGCCAGGTGTCATCCATATAGTAGTTGAAAGGGCTCTTTCCCGTGGCGGAATGGTAGTTAATATTATAGGCAAAAACGGTGGCGAAATGGAGGGAACTCCAATTGGAAGGTCAATCTGTTACCAATTTTCAAAGTATGTTCACCAAGGTACCACTAATGCGTTTGACTATCCCATTGGACTCAGGGTGGTATGGGGTCGTCAGAACACCATGGATTCCCATCATCTCATTTAACTTTAAAAGGATGTGCGAAGTAAAGTTAGTTCCATTGTTGGTAAGGATGAATTGAGGGCAGCCATGTTGCTGGATAATACATTTTATTATGAACTTGGCCACTGTGAACGCCCCCAAATCCCTTATTGCCCATGCTTCAACCCACCTGATCAAGTGGTCGAGCCACCAGAATGTACTTAGACCAGTTTGCTCCTGTTGGCAGAGGACCAAAAACATCAAGGGAAACCGTATGTCAAGCAAAATGTGGTTTCACTAACCAGTATGAGGTCTTCTGATGGAATGGATTTTACACTTGGCACTGGTGGCAGCAGGAAATGGTTTCAAGCACATCGAAGTTCATGCTCTCCTAATAGTACTGAGGTTGCAACAATTCCAGGGTCTTATGTACTCCACCATGTCCAACGGCTTGGTGTGCTCTCATAATAATAATAGGACGGACGGAAGGCCTTGGAATATTCACAGTAGTGTCCCCTATCTGCTTGTACAATTCACAGTTTTTTTGGAACGTATTGGCCCTTATTCTGTCTAATACCTTGATGACTTGGGTCAGTTCATCATTGTATTTTCCGCCAAGAAATTGTCATACATAACGTCGCTGAGATCCGCCGTAACAGACATGGTTGGCAATATTAACAAGCAATCAGCATTCTGGTGTTTGCTCCAGGTCAGTGGAGAATCTCAAAGTCAAAAGCCTGCAGTTTTAGAGACCATCAGGCTTAAAAACCCTTCAGGATCCTTGAAATTCTGCAACCAGCGTAATGAAGCATAATTCGTTAAAACTTTAAACTTCACTCCATGCAAATAAACTTGAAAATGCTTAAATGCATATACTACCACTAAGCACTCCCACTTGGTCACAGTGTAATTTTGTTTGTGGCAATTTAGGTGTCGACTGCAGTATGCCACTGGGTGCTCCTCCCATTCTTCATCCTTTAGAGATAGGACCGCTTAACAGTAAAAAGGGATGAATCCATATAAATGATAAAATTCTTATTGAAATTAGGTTAGCGCAGCACTGGCGCACTGATTAGCGCCATTTGAAGTGTATCAAAGGAGCATTGGCGGTGTTCCGTCCATTCAAACGTGGCATTCCTCTTCAATAACTCAAATAGCGGACCTCCAATACAATTAAGTTGGCTATAAAGCGGCGGTAGTAGTTGAACATCCCCAAAAAACTTGTATCACCCTCTTTGGCATAGTCATTGTCAGGCGAACAGCAAGTAAGAATTAGACTGGCCTGCCAGCCCAGATGCCAAAGCACCTGAACAGTAAACCAGAATGCCCTAAGACAATGCTGTTGATATGATGAATATGGAACTGGAAAGGAGTTCCACCAATATCTGCTGATGAGCTAGAATTTTGTACAGGCATAAAATATAATAACAGACAACCACGGCCATTAACCCCAAGGGGTATGAGAGTGTCAGCGGAAAAGGCGGCTTAATTCTCAAAATATAAAAACTAGATTTTGGGAAAGGTTTTTAATGGAAGTTTTAAAAAGGAAAATCAACCAACGATTTCCTCAGTGCAATGCAACTGATTAAAAAGTTGTTAATTTGGAAGGAAACAAAGCTGGGATCAGGTCCCACAAAACTGACCTAACTGGCGAATTATTTGGGAATGGGTGGGTTAGTTCCCTGAGAACTGACATCAAAAATTCAGTGGTGGGTTGAGTTGCTATTGGTTTGACCTCAAACATCTGAACTAAGGCTCAGCTATGTTTCTGATGGTTGGTGCAATGGCGTTTGGCCCAATGAGTGGCGGGAATCCCCTAAGGCCACCCCACATAGGAGTGAGCCCATTTGATTGGGAACAGGTTCGGGACACCCAATCTGACCATGCTCAATCGCTGGGCCATTCTTCAGTCAGTGGCATTGTGTCAAGTGCAGCGCTAATTTACCAACAGGATGCTTCAAAACTTCGTCGATGGTTTTCAATGCTATTACCTGCCCATCGGTGGTGATGCCTGACAGATTTAGGAGGGAGGAGATTTTTACATTTGTCATGTTAACCAAATCACAACCGTTTGACATTCCAGCCAAAAGATTGGCCTTCATACCTTTTTGACCATTTGAAAACCAAGCATTGGGCTGATTGCCACTTGAATTAGTTGTGATCAATTTCATTTTGGCGATCTCAGCACAGATTTCACTGATTCCTCATACCAGTTCTGCCAAGGAGAGTGTGGGTACTGGAAGCAGGATCCAAAGTGGAAGGACTGTTACCCAGTGCCCATCTACCACGTGAGTGAGATCTCCCTGAGTAATGAGGGGTATGGCCATCCTCTTCAGTACCTTCTTGCTCAGGAATGGGAAAATGACCCGATCAATGCCCAGAGGACATTCCCCAGGACTTACATTACCCTTTCTTTTTCCCAAGGGAAGGGCTCCTCCACCAGGAAACTGTACGAGAGCCACATTCTTGTGTGCCTTGGGTAACTTGATAACCATTACCATTGCAGGTTTTTTCTTTGGGGGGGGGGGACAGGGAGCCTCAGAGTGGGATATGTGAAATGCTTCTACCAAGTCCATGCAATTCGCGCAATTGCACGCCTTGACCCAACTTTTCTTATAAGCTGGGTACCCTTTCCATGCCACAAAATATTGGACAGAACGTCGCAATTTACGGGATGCCAGGATAGCCTCTACTTTGGCTTATTCCTCATTTTTGACGATGATCAGTTCAAGTTCCGTGGGAATTGCACCCTTGAAAAGTAACAGCTGGGAAACATGGAAAATAGGATGCTGCTTCCAGTGCTCAGGGAGCTTCAGTCAGAACTCCCTGTTACCCAATACCTCCTCCACCAAATGAGGACCTGAGCGTTTACTGGCGAATTTATGGGAAGGGGCCTGGATCTTTAAGTGATGGGCGTCGAGCATAACGTAGAAGCCCACTGTAAACTTGTGACCTGGAAGACTCTTTTGATCCGCGAACTGCTTGTAGTCATCTATAGCTTTAGTGAGGTGTTTCTGCATTAAGGCTGAGTTGATCTAATATGAGCGTCGTGGTCTACGGCTGCTTGAACCTCAGGCTGCAAGCATGGTCCCACTGAAAACAAAGGGCTATAACCCAACGTTGCTTCATAGGGGGAAAACCCTGTGGACGCGTGGGTCCTGTTATTGTACGCGAATTGAGCGAGAGGGTGGTCATCAGCCCAAGTATCCTGCACGGCTGCAGCATAGCAGCGCAGGTACTGCTCAGGAACTTGATTGACCTGCTTGGTTTGGCCGTCAGACTGAGGAAGATACACCGTGGAGTGACAGGGGGATATTTTCAAGATTGATAGGAGTTCACTCCAAAACCGCGTGGTGAACTGAGAGCTATGATCACTGATAATCTACTGGGGAGAACAAACATTGAAAACACATGGCGGACAAAAAGGCGGGCAGTTTCTTATGATGTAATCGCAGAAGTGCAAAGGTATAAAAATGGAAAATTTTGTGAAGCGATCCACCACTACCATTACTGCTGTGAACCCATTAAAACAGGGGAGCTTGACGATAAAGTCCATGGACACTGATGTCCATGGGCCCTCCGCCTGCTGTAAGGGATGCAAGAGGCCATTTTTGCTGGAACAATCTGACTTGGCCCTGGTGCAAGTAACACAATTGGCAATCAGACTGGAACTTCTTTTGTCAAACCTGCCCAATTGTAGGTCCATTTGATCAACTCAATGCATTTCTTAGAGCCAGGGTGACCAACAGTGGAGGGATTGTGATGTGCGCAGAATAACTCAGATCAGAAGGAGGGGGAACCCAAATGCGAGATCTAAAATATATAAGACCCTCCTTCAGTGAGTATAGGGAGTGTTTATGCTTCTGGTGAGATAACTGCTCGACCAGCTCCATACCCTCAGGGCAGGCCTTTTGACTGGCTAAGACCTGAGCAACTAGCGGAGTGTCAGGATCCAGAGCGACGGAAGAAATGACAGGGGGAACAATTGGCAAGATTTGGGTGGTAGGAATCACAGTAACGAGATCCACTTCCTCCAGATCTGCGGAACTGTGGGCGGGGCTACGGCTGAGAAAATTGGGAAGTACACTTAGTGCACCTTTTACTATATATATTAGAAGTTGAAACTGCTCAGGTCCCGATAGGTTTAGGCTTGCTGATGTGCCAATTTTTGGGGTTTACAAAAGTACAACAGGGCCTGGTGATCTGTGCAAACCATTAGTTCATGTCGAGCACCCGAAAACAGTACCTCCAATGAGTTAGGGCCCATTCAATGGGTTAACTCCTTGTCATAAATAACCCAAGGCTGCTCCATAGAGGTGAACTTTCAGGAAAAGTAGGCGACTGGGTGTTCCAAGCCATCGTGCTCTTGGAGAAACACTGCTCCAACAGCTACTGATGATGAGTCACATGCAACAATACACGGCTTAGTGGGATCAGCATGTTTCAAAATGGGAGGGGATACAAACACCTCTTTAATCGATTTGAACACCTGTTGGCATTTGTCCATCCAGCAAAATGGTACGTTTTCCCTGTAAGGGGTGGAGTGGGGCGGCGAGCTGTGAAAATGTGGGGAGAACTTTTTTAAGAAAATGATGGTTCCCAAGAAGCTCCATAGTTGTTTCTGGGTAGTTAGGCTTGGCCACTCTCGGATAGCATCCAACTTATTGGGAGGGATTGTGAAACCATTTTTAAGGGTGAGGTTCCCAAGGAATGTAACCTCTTCCTTATAGAACTCACACTTGGAAGGCTTAACGAACAACCCTGCCTTATGTAAGGCGGCCACAACTGCTTCCAGGTCAATAGCATGTTGTTTGGGAATCAGGGAGTGAACCAGAATGTTGTCAATATATGCTACTACGCAGGTAAACTGGAAATACCCAGTACATTATTGATCATGCGTTGAAACGTAGCAGGAGCGTTCTTCAACCCAAAAGGCATCACACGGAATTGGAAAATTCCCCGCTTCATCTAGATCACTGTTAACCATTTCTGCCCTTCCATCACCCAAATCTGGTTGAATGCATTAACGAGATCCAGCTTAGAAAACACCCGAGATTTGGCGATTGCTTGGCTTATCATTGGTTCTAAAGGCATGAGGTAGGGATCAGAAACTGTGATTTTATTAGGATGTCCATAGTCCACACAGGGGTGAAGAGAACCATCAGCTTTTTTAGTGAAGATGATGGGTGATGTGATGGGCGAGGTCTCCAAGAACAACCACCCTTTTCTCAACATATCATCCAACCAGGTGTTGAGGGCGGCCTCCTCCTCTGATGTGTGGGGATACAATGGGAAGTTGATATTTACCAACTCCACCGTCGTGTAAAAACCACAGTTGAATCTAGTGTGGGGAGGCAAATGATCTGCCTTTTCCAAATCAAAAATGCGTTGATAGTGCAACAAACTTTTTGGAAAATCAGATGGTATGCCCGTAGGGGGGAGATGAGGGACGTTATAGAACTGCGACCTTGAGCTTTCTTAAGAGTGTCAACTAGGGGGAATTAATACTCCAGTTGATCATTAGTGAACGACAGCATGTTAGACTCCAGGTGGATTTTGACATGTTGTCGGCGCCACCATCCCACTCCTAAGATCACTGGAAACACCAAGTTTGGCATGGCCAAAAAGCAATTGCAGAAGCTGAATTGGTGTATTGAAAACATGACTGGGCGACGTACCAGGTATGAGGTTTGGGAGGCTGATGATGCAGCCATTACCTGAGTACCTGCATCCATGGCAAGTTCTAATTGCTGGGACAATTCTACACTCATAAAATTTCCCGCGGCTCCAGTGTCCACCAAGGCCTCAAAGGAGACGTGATGTAACCCAACACTAATCTTCATGGGTACTAAGAAGTAAGCGGAGTTCTCTTTATTGATAGTTGTGGATGATTCCAGTGATACTGAAGAGATAATGGTGGGGTCAGGGTAAACCACTAGGCTTTGGTAAAGAGCCAACCCATTGCAAGTTGAGATGTCAGACCATACTGACATGGGCAAAATGGCCGCGGCAACTATGGGGTATGGGTTTGGAGTTTTGAATGGGACTGGACTAATGTGGGCAGAGATAATCTTCTTTACAACCTGATTCAGTTGGAAAGAAGGGACCATTGCTGTGCCAATGTACACGAGAAAGGCGGAAATGGCTAAGAATAATGGTTGGTCGATTATGTCAGGTGAACATCAAGTAAGAATTAGACTGGCCTGCCAGCACAGATGCTAAAGCACCTGAACAGTAAACCAGAATGCCCAATGCACTGCTGTTGATATGACGAATATGGAACTGGAAAGGAGTTCCACCATATTTGCTGGTGAGCCAGAATTTCGTACAGGCATAAAATAAAATACCAGACAACCATGGCCATTAACCCTGAGGGGTATGAGAGTGTTGGCGGAAAAGGCGGCTTAATTCATAGCATATAAAAACTAGATTTTGGGAAAGGTTTTAATGGAAAATTAAAAAGGAAAATTGACCAACAATTTCCTCAGTGCGATGCAACTGATTAAATAGTTGTCAATTTGGAGGAAAACTAAGCTGGGATTGGGTCCCACAAATTTGACCTAACTAGCGAATTATTTGGGAATTGGTGGGTTAGTTCCTAGGAACTGATATCAATAATTTGGCGGCAGGCTGAGTCACTATTGGTTTGACCTCAAACGTCTGAACCAAGGCTCAGCTACACTTCTGATGGTTGGTGCGATGGCATTTAACCCAATGAGCGGCAGGAATCCCCAAGGCCACCCAACACAAGGGTGAGCTCATTTGGTTGGGAACGGGTTCAGGACGCCCAACCCACCCATGCTCAGTCGCTGGGCCATTTGTTTGGTCAGTGGCATTGAATCAGGCGCAACACCCGATTTTCCAGCAGGAAGCTTCAAAACCTTGTTGATGGTGTCCAATGCTATTACCTGCCCATCAGTGGTGATGCCTGAAAGATTTGGGAGGGGGGAGATTTTTCCAATCATCATATTAACTGAATCGCAAATGTCAGGCATTCTATACAATAGATTGGCCTTCATACCTTTTTGACCATTTGAAATCTGAGCATTGGGCTGATTGCCACTCAAATTAGTTGTGATTAATTTCATTTCAGCGATCTCAGTGCAGATTTCACTGATTTCTCATAGCAGTTCTGCTGAGGAGAGTGTGGGTACTGAAAGTGGGATCTGAAGTGGAAGGGCTGTTACCCAGCGCTCGTCTACCTCATGAGCGAGATTGCCCTGAGTAATGAAGGGTATGGCCATCCTCTTCAGTACCTTCTTGCTTGGGAATGGGAAAATGGCCTGATTGATGCACAGAGGACGTTCCTCAGGACTTAAAGTCATCTTCTGGATAGCCTCCACCTTAGCTGGTTAGGGCCTCAGCCCAGTTGCATCTACTAAAAACCCAAAATACTCTAATTAGTCCTTAAAGAAGTGGCATTTTTGGGGCTTGATTTTAATATTGGTCTCCACAATTTGGCAGAAGACCTCTTCCAGGTGAATAAATGCTTGGAGAATGTATACAAAAAACATTAATATTGTTGGTGTACATGAGGATGCACAACAGCTTCATGTCCCCAAAATTGGTGTACATAGCCCGCTAAAACGTAGCTGGGGCATTACATAAACCTTGAGGCATACGGGTCAGTTGGAAAGCCCCTTGGATGTGATAATGGCGAATTTCTCCTGTTCTGCAGCGGGCAACTTAATCTGCCAATAACTGTATATCAAATCCATCACTTAAATTAATGAGCTCCTCCCAATCGATTCAAGGAATCTTCAATTCACAGCAAAGGGTATGAATACTTTTTGGTAATGCTGTTGAGCTTCTTGTAGTCTATTACTACCCAGTTGGTGCCATCCTTCTTTTTGACAATCATAATGGGCAAAGCCCACTGACTCTCTTGATTGTTCATTCATCCCTTGTTTGAGAAGCTTTTAAATCTCCTCAGTTACTACTTGCTTGGCTGCCTTAGACTGGCGGATCAGCTGAGATCTGATGGGGGGATGATCCCCAGTGTCCACTTGATGGACCACTCTCCACACACACCCTAAATCTTGGTCATTAATGACAAAGATCTCCTTATATTTTTGGAAAAAAGCTATCACCTGATCTTTTATTCTTACAATAACCCCATTTTATTTTTTTGCGTAGTACCACCATCATTACGCTGAGTTGTATTCAAAGGGTAGACCAAATTCATCCAGCGACCCAAACTCATGAACGTGGATGACCTCCTCCATTGGGATCAAATGAAAAAACGCCACTATTTGGTGTTGGCAGATTTGTATCAGTTCATGCTGAAGATTTGCTAACGATACCTTGTCTCCCCATGACCCAGGAGAATAATACCTGGAGCCACATTGAGCTCAAATCTCAACTGCTGATAAGGGTCAAGGATATCCCCACAAAAGCCAGATGGAACTTCCACCTCTAACTCAGTGTTTACTATTAATTGGTGTCTGGAAGGTATGGATATAGCTCTAGCAGCTTTGAGCGGAAGCCCTTGATATTCAAATAGCTGCTGGGTGAGGGCCCAGGTCTTGCTCTTTAGTTGATGGCAGCAAACTGGAATCACCCCATCACTATAGGAAAGGTTGATATGTCCCATGTGCAACGGATCCTTTGGCTCTTTTCTGGAGGTAAAGTAAGATTGGGATCCGCTGACCAAAATTATGAAGGTCTCTTTCATAATATTAACAGAAGACCCATAGTGTTGCATGAAAGAAATTCCAATTAACAGCTCATAATTACTTTTTGGTAACACTAATTGATGAGGCTACCACAATAATTGACCCAAACTTTAACGGAAGTGCACTGTACACTACCTCAGAGACCATGCTTTCTGATCCAGCGGTTCCATATGTAATGGATCAGGATGCGCCTGATCTGTACATTGATTTGGATCAGGTGGAGTTTAATCTGAATGTGGCCCTGATTCAACAGGCATCAAACTTGGTAAGTTTAGAACTGGAAGAAATCGTTATCCCAAATATAAATCACATCCACGAAATAATGACGGGCTTATGCAGGGCGTGAATGGTGATCCAGTGGGATGGTGAATATTTGCTAACAATGTGGTGGTTGGGGCGCGGAGGAGCCTAACTAAAGAGGAAGCTTATTTGATATTTGCATCACATTATTTAATGGAAGACGCTGCAGCCCTGTAGGAAAGTTGTGTCTTCTACGAGGAAATTGGAAATAAAGGATTTTTCTAGATCAGATTTTATTAAATTATTTAGTAAAATAGTTGGATCAGATCAAAGATATGAGCTCCGCCAGTGAGCTCAGTGTGGCATTGGCGTTGTTCTTGGCCCTTTCCTGGTCCCAGACCCTGCTACTGATATGCAGCATCATGGGAACAGTGGTTCAAGAATATGTGACAATGACGAGACATTGCGGTTGGGTTTGGGGATGTACCTCTGCAGGCCTGTACCTAGTATGGTCAGTAACATGGCTCTTACTGCCCAATTCACTCGTTGCGTATTGGTGCAAACACACCCATCACATTAGACACAACTCTAATACTTTCTTGTCGGTTTTGTGGGCCCCCCAAGAAGAGGATGTGGTCCCAGGCGGGGAGGAATGGTACCACCATGTGTTAATGGTGGTGATGGTGAGCTTTTCACTCACGTTCATAATAAGAGAGGTGATCCAAGTGTGCAGTTTGAGGCCCATGAGAAGGGAGGAACGCCAAGGGGGACCTGTATCCCCAAAAGGATAGAAGCCTTGCCCATATAAGCTTTGGAAAAGATTCACCAAGTGGTGTCGCAATTTGTTTTCAGGTGTAGTTGGCTCAGGCAATGGGTGGGGAGACCCTTTCTCATTGCAGATTGCGCAAATTGTGGGGGCACTTCCCTGGAATTTTCTGGGTGGGTGCAAGAGTTAGTTAAAGAGCAAGGACGCCTGTCCAGATCCTTGGATGAGTGTGTGGACTGGATTGACTGGGTGGCTTGTTCGGATGAGGTGCAGGATGAGGCGTGGTTGGCACTGTTGATGATAGGATGGGGCTGAGGTTCAGTGGAAGATTATGGGCGGATTTTCTGGCCATTGGCAAAAGCAGCAAGCGTCTCAGATTCACAATCGTTGCGAATGTTCAGACCAGGGCTGCAGGCAGATATGTTGGCCATGGTGGCTGCTAAAGTTCAGAGTTTGTTGGCGGAGGAGATTGCCTTGGCGATGCAAGTGGAAAAGCAATTGGCGTTGGCATAGAACTGGAGAGAGGATTCGATGTCCCTGGGAAAGGTCCAGATGCCCGTCATTGCTAGTAGAGGATGAGGAGGCTGGAGGGGTTCTCCACAGAATTTTGGGAATATTCATGGGGGATCATGTCAGGGTAGCAGTGAGGAATCAGGAAAAACAGGACAGGGACCCAAGCAGAGCTATAGTCCCCGACCTACTTTACCTGCAAATTTGCAATCTGAGAATGCTTCTAACATTAAACCTTCTTCTTCACTTTATCCTAGGTTATTATTACGGTCAAGTTATACTCACATGGTCAAACTGAGAAGGTGCTGGCCCTGGTGGATACAGCGGCCAAGGAAAATATGTGGAGTTTACCTTAGCAGAACGTTTGTAGTTGGAAATGAGAAGGGGTCCTGAGGTGATGTTTGTCAATGTATCGAGAAGAGCTCCATCATGGGTTCTGGAGCCCTTGATTGTTGCTCAGCAGAATCCCTTTTGGTTGAAAGAGGGTTTCTGTGCGATCCAGAATCTGGCCCACCCCGTAGTGCTGGGGATGCAATGGTGGCATTGTTTTCAGCCACGGATTGACATGTTACATAAAACTTTTACCTTATCACCCCAGATTGGACCTCAGATGACATGGAAGATGGAGGTTGGGGGCGAAATCCCGAGTGGATGAAGGAGCTTAGGGGGAATGCAGGAGGTAGAGCTCTCACCCAAATACAGTGACTTCATTGATGTATATGGCCCCATTGGGAGTTCGCCTTTTTCCCCTACAGGTTCTTTCGCATTCTCAATTCAGTTCAAGGAGGGATTGGACCTTCCCAGGGGATGTCTGGTATATGCTCTTAATGAATGGGCCAGGGATGCATTGGAGAGCCATGTGGAGTCCATGTTGAACAAGGATTTGATTGAGCCCTCCATGTCTCCAGTGGTGTCCCTTGTGTTGTTAGTACCAAAGGCGAGTGGCGATTTATGCCCATGTGTGGATTTCTGATGCCTAAACGCGGTCACGGAGCCAGATCCATATCCAATGCCCCTTTTAGAGGAAATCCTTATGATGGTTACCAGATGCATGATGATTATGAAGCTCGACCTTGCAGATGCGTTTAATCAGATTCCAGTGAGACTGGAGCATCAACAATACACGACGTTTAAGTGCCACCTGGGGGTGTACCAATATTGGGTAATGCCATTTGGGCTGAGGAATGCTCTGGCGGTGTTCCAGTGGATGATCAACCATGTCCTTGGGGGGATGATCAGATGATGCTGTGCCGCTTATATGGAGGATGTTCTAGTGTTCTAGAAGTCCTGGGAAGAGTACATATGAGATGTTTGGGAAGTTCTGGGGCGATTGGCTGAATGGGTCTAAAGTTGAAGCCCTCCAAGTGCGAGTTCAACTGGAGTTTGGTGAAATTTCTTGGCAATATGGTACTCCAGAACGGATTGGGGGTGTGTCTGGATAAGCTTCAGGCAGTACGGGCATGGAAGGCCCCCATAGATCAGATGGGGGTATGAAGCTTTCTGGGTACCTTGAACTTCCTTCATTGGTTTGTGAAGAATCTTTCCCAGACAGCCTTACCGCTCACACAATTGACCCAGGACGTTCCTTTTGTATGGGGGTAGGAGGAAGCGCGGGCGTTTAAATTACTAAAAGGTGCGTTACTTACCGCACCTGTGCTGGCCCACCTGGATTCCAGAAAACCCTTTGTGGTCAAGATGGATGCCTCGAATTATGCTGTGGGGGCAGTATTGCTTCAGGAGGGGAAGATGGGTTGGAACATCCCGTGTGTTACTTCAGCCATAAGCTGCTCCTCACAGAAACAAACTACCCAATATAAGACAAGGGACTTCTGGCTGTGATGGCGGCCTTGCGTGAATAGAAACATCACCTGCTCTATGCCTGGCATCCTTTTGTTATTTTAATGGACCACAAAGACTTAGAGTACTATCGCCAACCCAGAAAGATGAACCAGCAATAAGCCAGATGGCATGTGTAGCTGGTCTGTTATGATTTTCGGGTGGAGTACAGGCCTGGGGCTTCAAATGTCCTGGCAGATTGGTTGAGACAAGATGGAGCCTTTGTGTATGAAAAGGGGGAATTGGAGGAGTTCAACACAGCGAAGATGCTCCAACTGGATTAATTTGCAATGGTTGAAGAGGGGGAGTGAATTGGGGGAGAAAGTGCGCCAGAAGAAGAGGAGCGCAGAATTTGCACAAAGGCTGAAATTTGAGATGACTGAGGGTCAGCCACACCAATACCATGCAGATTTCATGAAGAGGATTGGGGTGCTATACCACAAGTCACATGTATGGGTACTAACCCATTATTATGGTGGAAGGTAATCTGGGCTTCTCATGACCATCCGCTGGCAGGTCACCCGGGAGTAGGGAAGATGATGGAGTTGGTACAGCGGGAGTATTCATGGCCAGGCCTTCGCAAGGATGTCCAAAAGTATGTGCGGGAGTGTCTGGTATGTGCGAAGTCAAAGCCATCGAGAAAACCACCATTAGGTAAGTTGAATCTGTTGCCAATACTGAAGACCCCTTGGAGTTCGATTAGTGTCAATTTCATTGTGGGACTTCCAAAGGTGCAGGGGAAGGATGCGATTATGGTGGTCGTGGATAGAATTACCAATTATGCTGAGTTCTTCCCATGCACTAGGAGTTTTTGGCAAAGGATGTGGCAACGGTTTTCATTGATGAGGTGTTTTCCCATCATGGATTATTTGAGGAGATCATCTCAGATCAAGGCCCACAATTTGTTTCGAGATTCTGGTCAAGTCTACTGGGAAGTTTGGAAATCAGACCAGGTCAGTCCTCGACATACCATCTGCAATCCAATGGTCAAATGGAGAGGGTGAACCAGATACTTGAACAGTATCTGTGGTGTTATATGTCCAATTGACAGGATGATTGGGTATTGTGGGTCTGGATGGCCCAATTTGCTTACAACAACCACTTTCAATCTTTGATGGGAATGTCACCGTTTTTTGAAATTATGGTCTCAACCTTAAATAGAATGGAGGATCTGCGGGAGGTGTATGTCAGGGCGAATGAAATGATTCGTACCATGTCTGAAATCAGAAAGATGCTATGGGGGAACTTGGAGCAGGCGGTATCATGGCAGAAGCGGCAGGAAGATCAGAGGAGGGCGCCAGATCTGGCGTTTGGCCTGGGGACTGGGTTTTGGTAGCAACTAAGAACTATGCCATCCCAGTCAAGAGTCATAAGATGGGTCCAAAGTTTCTGGGTCTGTACTGGATCATCTGAGCTATTAATCAGGTCACCTTTGAGTTGAATTTACCAGTGGGTTCCAGAGCCTATCCAGTGATTCACGCTTCCCAGCTACAGGCTTTCAGGGGAGAGGGGCCAGAGCGCCCTGGTCTGCTGAATTCTAGAGAAGGGGAGATACCAGAATAAGAGGTGGAATGAATACTGGATGCCAAGTGGGTGAGAGGCTGACACCAACTGTTGGTGAAGTGGAAGGACTGTCCGGTAGAGGAGTCAACATGGCAAATGATGGAGGACTGTGCACAGTGCCCAGATAAGGTCTGGGAGTTCTGGTATTCACAGGGGTGATGTAAAAGATCAGGAGGCGCCTGATCTGTACATTGATTTGGATTGGGTGGAGCTCAATCCTAATGTGGCCCTGATTCAACAGGCTTCAAACCTGGTAAGTTCAGAACTGGAAGAAATCGCCATCCTGAATCCGAATCACCTCTGTGGAATGATGATGGGCTTACGCGGGGCATGGATGGTGATCTGGTGGGATGGTGAAATTTTTGCTAATGATGTGGTGGTCGGGGCTCAGATGAGCCTAACTAAAGAGGAAGCTTATTTGATATTCGCAGCACATTATTTAAGGAAAAATGCTGCAGACCTGTAGGGCAGTTGTGTCTTCTATGAGGAAATTGGAAATAAAGGATATTGCTAAGCTCAGATTTTATTAAATTTATTTAGTAAAATAGTCAGATCAGATGGAAGACATGAGCTCTTCCAGTGAGCTCAGTGTGGCGTTGGCATTGTTCTCAGCCCTTTTCTGGTCCCAGACCCTGCTACTGATGTGCAGCGTTGTGGGAACAGTGGTTCAAGAATATGTGGCAAACACGAGACATGGCGGTCAGGTTTGGGGATGGGCCTCTGCAGGCCTGTACCTAGTATGGTCAGTAACTTGGCTCTTACTGCCCAATTCGTTTATTGCATATTGGCGTGAACCCGCCCGTTACACCATACACCATACAGTGTTTCACATCAGGTTTTAGTGTCAGCTTCACCACAAAATTGGTGGAAACTATGTTGACTGGTGCACCCATATCTAGATAGCGCAAACCCAGGTTTTCGCTACAACAATGTCACATTAGGTACATCAGAACAAGAAGAATATTGACTGTTTAATAAGTGGACATTTAAGGGGTCTCATCTCCCAAGAAAGCTTGTAATCCCCTCACCAACTTTGGGGTACTCTTTGACAATAGCATCTACTGGAAGGGCAACGTTTACAACTTTCATGGAAGAGCAGTCAGCAGCGAAATCTAGCTTGTCTGAGGAAGCTTTGTAAAACATTTGGAAGTCATACGGCTTTGGTTGCTCCTGAGGTCCTTCTTCCGCTGCAGACTTGGCTTGTGCCCATGTCATTACATTTACTCTTCCGACTTGCTGATGATATAAAATCCCATCATCATACTGAGGGACATCAGCTGAAAATAATACAATTGGTTCAGGTGGGACGTCTGGGGTTGGAATAGTGGAGGTAGAGAGTCCCGTCTCTACTCTGCTCCATCTTTTCCCTGGTAGTATTGGTCCAGTTGTACATAGTGGACATGACAGTTGGGGAAACTTTGGGAAAGATGACCAGGGCTACAATCAAAACAATTCACTCTGTAGGTTCTGCATCCTTGGTTCTCATAAGATAGTTCAGACTGATAACTCTGTGGCCATTTGGTGTAAACAGGATCAGATCGGTAAAACAACTGATGCCGTTTGGTGTAATTAGGTCCAGGTTGGTAGTTAGGCTGCTGATGATTTTCATAAGCAGGACCGGAGCAGAAGTCAAACTACTGGAGGTAACTCAGCCAAGGCCAAGGCGCATGCTTATAATAAAACCTTGGTTTACTAGGCGGAATCTGGCCAGGAAGGAATCATTACCCTAAATAAGAGGGTCCAGCTATGGCGGCGGTGTGTTTCCGCTCTGTATTGGGCAACGGGAAGTTAGCAGATATATGGTGCAAGAACTGAACAATCTTGAGCAGGGGGACGTTGTCATCCAAAATTGGAGAAATGACATTGTGAAGCTCAAATTATAGCTTCACAGTGGAGGTCATTGCAATGCACAGATTGGATTCAGCCAGAACGTCTGCTCCTATTAACACATGTACTTCCTCCATAAATTATTCCACAAATGCAGTGAGGGTCTCATAACAGTAAAACCCAATGGTCAGAAACTCAACTTTATGCTGCAACGTCTTTGAAGTACCACCAAAAAACCGCAACATGGTTTCCTTTACTTTGCGATAAGTAACAGAACTGCTTGGAGGGTAACATGTAACTTGGTCGGTGCTTCTGACATCCAAGGTGAATATCAGCAATTTAGCCTTCCATTGATTGGAGGCTCCTTTTGCCACAAATTCAAAACGTTTGAAGAAACCGTGGATGTTTCCATTGCAGTCAAACGGGGTAGCTTGTCAATGCAGACCTCCTCCTCCCGCTCATAACTGCAAGCATTAAAAGTGTACTCAGATTTTTCTATGGACCATAATACAGATCATGAAGAGGGATATGCTTGTAAGGACCAGCTGCTCTCGAGGTAGTGTTGGGCTCTTCAGCGGGCTGGACTGCCATCACCTGGGGGTTATGTTGGGTCAAAGCATAACCGTCCTCAGCGCAGCCATCATGATTTGAGTGACTCATGTTGGTCACATATTTATCATAAAAAATTCTTCCTGAGCGACCCCTTGTTCTTCTGCTTCCTAATGGGGATGAGGCGGGTAAAAGGTAGGTGTTAACTTCCGCTCTGTGCAGTGTAGATGTTCAGTAGCATCATCCAATTGATTGGCGAGCTGCCTGTTATGCTGTCCAAGTTTTCACAGCTGACTAGCAGCACTTTCAAGTTGATTTATTACTTCATCGCGCTCCTGAAGTATATCCTCCTGTTTTTTAAGCACGGCGTCCACAACAAGTTTGAGTCCTACAGTCTCAGCCAGCGCAGCTGTTTGGGACGATTCACCTTCGGTGAAGACCATGATCATGGATTGGGTTTTTGGGTTTTATTGGTAGTTGTTCAATGGGCCCCCTGTAGTGAGCACCACAGTTATAACTTTGGCGAAATTGTTGAGAAAGCCAGGGGATTTTACAAAGGGTCAAACCCAACGAGATATTGGATAGACAATATGAGGATTGTCAGCCCTCAGACACACTTAAACTTATAATAATATATGGAGCTATTGCCCCGGATGACACTTTATTTATATAATTTTTATAGAAGTTACTCACTGTTGTGCTCTCTTGAAACTACTAACAATCCTCCTCCTTCAACCGTCTCATATCACTTATATCTCAGCGACTTCAGATGATACATTTAACTTGACTTATCTATTAGTTCCGCCATATATCATTGGTTCCAGCAGAGTATGGTATTCTCAATTCTCTATAGCCTTAGTTCAAGGAGATCTTACTCTTTATTTGTCAAATGTCAATATCGCCTTATTGCCCTATTTGAAGGAGATCCAATAATAGCCATAATCTGACCCAAAATCCCCTCAACTCAAGGTGCTCAAATATATTATAACTAGTATCTTGGTTGGCGTATTCTCCCCAATCCGCCATAGCTAATTTGGGCTTATTGTCCAGCCATATCAGATTCATGACAGTATGGCCTGCTGAAGAGGTCAAATCAAGCCAGACAAGGACATATCGGCATTGATGGCAGTGTAAATAACTTTTGGGACACCCTAATACTTAGCTGAGAAACGTTTCTTAGGTATTGTGGTCCCATCTACTCCTTCAGCGTTCAATTTATTTGGGACCTCCACTTCTGTAGGTGCTCCCAATATATAGTAACCAACATTATTGTAACTCCCCTCAGATTCATCCCCATGGGTATTTTCAACAACTGGCAATGTCACGTTTGAGGTATGGGAGATAAGTACATGGGTCAGGTAGCTAACTTCTGGCAATAAGTCTTTCCAGAAAGCCCTTAATTGTTACAGGGGTTACCCTTAGGGCGCACACATACCAGCTTTTTTAGAGGGGAAGGCAAAGTGACTTTAGTAAGCTTGTGTGGGAGTATGGTATTAACTAACTTACAAATATCAGATCTACAGGAGGGAGTGATATCTGCTTTGAGGCGCACTGAAAATGCAGGTTTCACTGGTTGGATAGGCACAGGTGGGCTCACCCCCAACTGTCCTACAGGCGAAAACCTCTCAATAGTTAGAACTGGAGGTTTCACCACAACTTAATTTGTTGTCGCACATGTATGGAAATCAGTAACGCTTAACAAAGCCTCTTTTATGTTGCGGAGGTTCTTGAAGTTTCATTCTACTTAAATGATAAGCCTAGATAAAGAGGGTTGGGAAGCTAGCCCAGTTAACATGGTCGCGATGGCATCATCAAGGGGTAGCATGTTAGACGTTGACAACCTCTGCACAGTGAGGTAAAAACCGCTCAGTAAAGGCAGCAGTCAGTTTGCCTTCATACATGCTAAAGCGCATAAAGTCCTGTTTTTCCCTGTTTAGACTCTGCTTTGAACCAAACTCAGCCAAAAAAGTCTCCTTAACCTCTGCCCAGGTATGCAGAGTGTCCATATAAGGGATTATCATCTCTTTTGCCAAGCGATTTAAACATGGAAAAAAGTGTTTAGTTTTTGCTTATCAGTCACGCCTTGCATGACAGATTAATAAATATACACAAATGAAGCAATGATCCCTTCACCGTGGGTGAACTTGTCTTTAAATGGGGTTTTTAATGGCGCTGCTCAAGATCTTTAAGACGGGATAAAGCGCTTGCTAGTTGCTTTTTAAGGGCAACTATATTTAATAATTCTGTATGGGAATAGTTGCAAAGGTACTCACTTTGAAAGTCTTAATTTCTAAGCGATTTTTTTTGTGGTGTAAAGAAGCCCCCTGTAGTGAGAACCACTTTGTGGGAAGCTGGAAAGTTTTATGCTTGCTGGTGGTGAATCAACCAGATATCCACAAAATACTTAAAACTAAAATAAATTCTTTTTTATAAAAGCAAAGATTGTGTTTTTAAAGTTTTTTATTAGTCACGGCTGGGAGAGCCAAAAAAGAACCCTATCAATATCTACCACCCAGTAATTAAACTCTATCAAGGGTCGAAGTTGAATTCAATGCTATTGTTTGGAATAGCTTAGTAGGGTCTAAATTAGGGAATCTGGTTATTTGACCTATTGGAGCTTAAGAAACTTGCCTCTACTTTTGCAGAACAACTGATGGAAAGTTGGTTGCTGGTAGGATCAGTCCGTTTGGAAAGGACTTGATATATATGATCTAATCATTATGAGGGAAAACTTTTACACCTGTGGGGAACCCTCTGAGGCTATAAAAGGGGGTGGTCCCCCCATAGGTGGTTTGACTAGGTTGTTAATGGAACAAGGAGCAACCTCGACTAGGCTTCCCTGTTACCACCGCATAGTTGGTACAATCTGACTGCTTGAATTCGTACTATTTGCCCAAATGGTAATAACAAAAGTGTAACCCAAGTTTTAGGGGTTCTATTGTGAATTGACCAGGGCCTTTAGGCTAGTATTTTCATTATTTCCATCTAAAACGTTAATATAATGAGAGTGGATTTGTAATTTGCTGACAGTATATAAAAATTTTGAAGATTTTTGCTAAGTCATTTTTTTTGCAAAAATTGAGATGGCAATTGTCTGACATTATGGTTTAAGGTTTAACAATTTAAACGATGAAACAAACGGTGCTTTCCAGTATGTCAGCCTAAATGCTTACTGAAAATACGCCCTATTGAAGCTTGAAGTGAAGGTGCAGGCGCTTAATGTTTTTATACTTTTACAGCCCTGGTATGTGACCCACATTCAACCACTAAGCCCATGCTTGGAAGGTAAGATCAAATCGCTCATCTGCACCTTCATGTGGTTTAGAGACCAAGTGACGCCAATTAAATTAAACGTTCTGTTCAAGACCATATGGAAAGGAGTATGGGCCTGCTAAATTTGAAGAAAATGTCCACAAGATCCGGTACAAAATTTTCTCCAAATGTTGCAACTGCACATGCGCTGACCCATACTAGCATGTGGTGTTAACTAGACCTAAGTCCAAGGGTTCTCAGAAAAAACTAAATCATGATTTCATAAGGGAGTGGATGCTGTTTGGCCCTCAATTAGCTTTTAATTGCACTGCCCCATTATTGACAACTGTGCAACAGGGCTGTGAGGTTCGACGGTTGCTCATTTTCACATGTGCCACAGGATGAAGATAAAATATGGCAGGACCTCAAAGCAAATTTATCAGCAATGACCAAAATTACAACGTGGTAGGATTGGAACCAGATTGGAAATGAGTTTACCAACAGTGCAATTCAAATCCTTTAAAATAATTTAATTATTGCTACTGGGGCACCCCACAAAAGTGTGAAAATTTAATTTTTGCGCCCCAAATCCTTAATGACTGAGTGGAGGAGAGTCATGACACCAACTATGATCTCAAGGAGGTGGTTGCGGGCCTCAATAGCAATATAGTAACCTCCGATCAGCGCTCAGCCACTTGGCGGATTTTACATCAGGTAATAACAACAGGTAAACACTGCAGCCCAAGGTACAATATAAGGTCTTCCTGGTGTGCGCCAAATCTGAGGTGGACATTGCTACCACTACTTTAATGTGCAGTATGTTAAAAATATTGGTAATAATGAGATTACTGCTATCTGGAGAGCAGCAGCCGCTGAATTTTACACCACTCTTAATATCCTTTTTGCAAATAAGCCCAGAAATCAGCCAATTTAACTTTGAGACTACCTTTACCATTATTGTATATGAGCCATACACTTGGCAATTTTGGCTAAGCAATCCGCCACAAGAGCCCCATTACATGAGAATAGTGTGTAAGATGGTTTGTATTTTCACCTATCAAATTGAGTGGGTTTCTAAATTCTTGCGCCCTGTCCCCAGATGTGTTTAGCCTAACAATTAGCTTTCACACCCAGGTCGCTCTTTGAGCGTGATAAGTCTACATTCAGACTGAAGATTTAATGGCATATAAGCCCGTCATTGCTTGAACCATGATTAGCAATGGCAATCACTGACCAGGAATGGTCAGTGATGCTACCCAGCTAGCGGCATCTGTTCCTAGTTATCTTCACCAGCCAAAATCCGTCATTTTTGTCATCCCAATTGCTCTTATTTTATTATTTATCTACTTTGATAAAGTTATGGAGTTTAAAACAATAATCAGATGTAAACAAGTATTGAAATGAGGAAAATCAGTAGTTATGAGGAAATAAATTCAGAGCAAAAAAATAAGGTAATGTGCCCCCTAGAAAAATGATTTTTTTATAAACCTATAAATTTATCATGAAGATAAAAGGAGATACATTAAAGAAAAACTAGTAACTAAGTCAATTTTTTTATCCTTCCCTGAGGTCAATAACTTAGTCATGTATATGAAATTAGAAATCTTAGTCTCTTTAATTTTTATTATCTATTTAAGTTTCAAGAGGTCAACTGGATACCATTATTCCACTTACAGCATATCCCATATGGAGGATCCTCAGCGCACTTGGTCATAACATGTTCTCCTCCAGCTGGTCATAGAAAACCTGAACCTACTGTTGTAGCAGTTGGCCATTCTCATACCATAGTTGGAATTGTTTTTCTCAAATTCTCACATAGCAAAGGCAATAATTTCCACCCTTGATCTTTACCGTCCTCTTGCTACAGGATTGCTGTACCTTACCAGATTAGCTCCTTTACTTTATTGGTTACTTTCCTCAGAAACCTAGTCAAGTATTCCATCAGATGGAAACTGGACCTCCCATAAACCAGGCTGTGACAGATTGACTGCAACATTATTTAACTTCAGGTACCTGAGCCCCCTTCTTCTTTTGATGTTGGGGCATCTTGTATGTCATTGCTATTGTTTGAAGCTTGCTACCTAAAAAGACTACTGGGTTACATCAAGTCAAATGATGAAATAAGCCCTAATGTTTTAATTCAAAATATTACCATTAAAACTACTGGTATTTTACCAACCTTAAGTGTTTTACCTAATATTCCCTAGATGATTTGCAGATCTAAAAAAGGATTAATGTTTTGGAGCACAGTTTAGGCCTATCCAGTGCAATAACCTATTGATGCCACAAAGTCTTTACTGTAGGATTACTGTTAAAAAATGATGCATTAGAGTGGTTTACCTAAGTGTTGGCAGGAGATGAAGACTTATGCCTAGATTATATAGCCTTCACGAGTAGACTATTGGAATCTGCAACATCCAAAGGAACTTGAGTGCAGCATTATTAAGCCTGATGAACTTGAACAAAGGACTTGAATCTTGATAACTATATCAAATAATTCCATCACTTGGTAGCTGAGTCTAGGATTGATGAGAAACTGGTTTTACTTTACTTTTGTTAAGGGCTTCTCTACCAATTGTGAAACTTAATGCATCAGAATCCCCTTAAATGCCACTGAACCAAATTTTGGAGTTGGTGAAGGGTTTGTAAGTGAACGTGGATCCACCAAACTTACAACTTCAACCATCTTCAGCAGGACTATTCCCAAATCAATCCAGAAGAGCTACAACGACATATTTCAAGGTGGCTGTGTTTTTTGTCACCAACCTGGCCATCTTTCTTGTATTTGTCCAAAGAAGACACAATCAGCCCTCACAACTATGTCCTATTATAAACAACAAAACCCAATTTTACCCTATTCTTGATGTTAAAGTAGTATTTGATAAGGTTGAGGTGAACGGTAAAGCATTTCTGGACTTAATAGCAAATCACAACTTCTTTTTTTAGTACTAGATGGTCCCAACCCAAGGGGGGGATTCATCGATGTAAATCACAACTTCTTTAAAACTTATCTTGCTAGCAAGTTGGGTCTAAAGCACAATAATCAATGGATTTATATTAACTTAAAGAATGGACCAAACAATTCAGGCCTATAAATGCAAAAACACTGTGAACTTCAAGATAGGAAACTTCATAGTAGATTCCTCATTCTAGTTTCTGGAAAGCATACCAAAATCAGTAACCTTAAAGGTATCCTTGGATTTGTGATCAAAAGGCAGTTATAGAATGTAGTAGAGGAGAAGATACAATCACTTAAGGCAACCACTTGATAAGTCTTTCAATGAAAGTACTACCAAAAAACCTTTTTTAGATCCTCTCATCCTTACCATTTAAAGCAGAAAATAAAAATTTCTTCATTCATGGAGTATTGTGTTCTGTTAAGAATCAGAAAAGCAACTTGACAAATCACAACCAATCTGACTATGCCAAAGACATTCTACCTGGTAACCAGCATCGCATGGTCCTATTTACAGCTGTAATTAGAAGGAATAGACTGCCTCAAAGAATATTATAAAAGAGATATTACAGAAGGGACTATCTTAATTACTAGTATAATGTTTTTCTCTAATGCTTTTGTAAAGAAAAATGATTAAAAGCTTCAGCTATGTGTTGACTACCAGCGACTAAATAGCATCACTATCAAGAATTGATACTCTATACCCAATGAAGAAAAACTCAATGGCGAGCTTCAGGAGCAATTCTCTCCAAAGTTGATATAAGGAACGCTTTTAATCATATCTTTATACGTGAAAGTGATTAATGAAAGGCTTTTTAGAGCCTGATATGGATTATTTGAGTATTTGGCCATGCCCCTTATACTTTGTAATACACCAGCACTTTAAACGCTGACTAATACAGTAATGAGGACTTACAAAAATGAATATGCATCGCATATCTTGATTATATTCTTATCTACAACAAAACGGTTGAAGACCATATAAGCAGTTGAAAATTGTATTCCAGCAATTAGCTGAGAACAACTTATTTAAGAAGTTGAAGAAATGCGATTTTAGAGATTGAATATGAGTTTTTTGAATATTATGTCAAAAGAGAAGAATTTTCAATACCTAAGGATAAAAACTGAAGCAGTGACTTACTGGCCACAACCAAAGAAACAAAAGGAGTTAGAAGTTTTTAAAAATTTAGCCAATTTTTTTGAGAGACTTTATCAAAGATTTCCCTAAATAGCTCTTCTCCTTACAACTCTCACTTTAGACAACACCAAGTTTTTATGTACAAAAAGGAATCTGCTTACTTTGAGACCCTTAAGTTTGTTTTTGGTTCTATGCCTATAGTATTTATGCCTGATCTAAAAAACCATACACCTTAGAGACTAACGCTTTCTATTTTTCTGTTGGTAGAGATTGTCTTCAGGAAGGGGTTGATAACAAGCTAAAATTTGTAGCTTATTACTCAAAGAAGATGACTCCAGCTGAGTGCAACTACCAAATATCTGAAAAGAACTCCTTGCTATTATCAGAGGCACTTAGGCACTGGCATAGATATCTATGTGGAGCAGAACATGTGGTGAAGATCCTTACAGACCACAAATATCTTACTTCTTTAAGACATGAAAGTCAAATCAGAGACAAGACTAATGATTATTGACCTTAGAAAAAAATGATTTTGACAATCAGTACAAAGCTGTGAAAGTTAACATAGCACCAGATGCTTTAGGCCAACATCCAGATTACATACCAAGTGAGGCTAGTATCAGGAAATATAATACACATAATTTTCCACCATAGAAATCCCAACCAAGATTTATTTATGAAAAACTATCTATTAGACAAGATAAAATCCTACTAGCTCAATTTATGGAATAATTCATGTTAAATTAATCAAGGACTTATCACAGAATCTGGAAAGCACCTATTATGGTCAGAATTACACTCTTAAGAGAAAAAATTATACAATAAAGGCCGCCCATATGTCCCTGAAGGCCATTTATTTCTAGAAATTCTGAAAGACTATCATGATGCCTCAGGATCAGGCCAACCTGGTAGGTACAAGGCTATGAAATACATCAAACGTTAGTACATTTGGAACAACATAAAGAATGACATTGTTACTTACATTGGGGGTTGTGAGGTCTGTGGTAGCACTAAGCCAAGAAGAAAATATCCAGAAGGGTACCTAACCTTTAGCCATTCCTCAGGGACAATGGTAATTTGTCTCCATGGACTACATTGTTGGACTGACAAACTATAAAGAATATAATGTTATATTGGTGATAGTGGATCAATTCTACAAGATGGCATATTTCATATCTGCAACTACAAGCATAACAGCTCAAAAAATCGCAACCCTATTCATGAAGCATGTGTCCCTTCATCATGGCATTAATATGGAATTAGTACAAGATTGAGGTCCTGTTAGGATTTCATTCCTAGGTGATGTTAGCCTTAGGTAAGGAATAAGCTCAGCATTAACCTTGGGGCTGATTTAATGATTAGATCTTGCTTAAATAGGATTTTTCTTACAAGGATGAGTGTTGCTATGCCAATCTAATGGCGAGTGGATTGTTATTATTGATTCGAACCTATTACATGATGAATTTACCAATTGGATTACCTTTTTGAGAATCGAACCATTGCTGAATTTATGAAACCAGAAAAGCTTTAAATCGACAAGTTGATTGATTGTCAATCTGAGACCACAATAGGATGTGAGCGGGAGTGAAGCAAATCCATTTAAGGTTAATTTGTTTCAAATCAAGATGCTGCCTCACATGTGATATATAAACCATATCTAATGAATGTAATCAATGACACATAAGCTGACGAATGCCATATTTTAAAGGAGTGAAGAAAATCCATTTTAGGTTAGATTGATCCACATCAAGAGGCTGCCTCACATGTGATCTATAAACTATATCTAATGAATCCTTTTGCAAACCAACTGTCATTGATGCTTCCTCAAGCAGTTCATAACCTCCACATCCCTTTTCCCCATTATCCCTCGTGATAACTATACACCAGTATGATCACAATATTCATATTTTGGCCACCCTGTTTAAGGGATGGCTTTTTATTCTAATGAATATCTTCCTTTACCTACCTTTATTAAGTTTTTAGTTGAAAGTGGTTAGCTTAGCTTGTAGAGGTGGGACTTAAGGTCCCCAGTTGTTAGGTGCTGGGTTAAAACACCTGGAGTGGTCAGCGCAAACAACTCCCAACCTTAAACTAGATGGAAGCCCTGTGGGAACCTAATCAACTAGCAGCCACAATGATGAAATGGAAAGATTGAAGGGGAGAAACCCTGAGGGAGTCAATAGAGGCCGCTGAACCACAATTGTTGGACAAGTTCCAAAGAGGACCTCTGAGCTATAATAATTGGTTAAGCCTCAGAAGGAGAAGTTGTTGGTCTTCTGGATTGGTGGGTTGCCCTACGAAAATCTAGGAAAAGGTCGCCAATGATTGTGAAAAAGCAAGGGCCAGCAGTCTTCATACTGTTTGGCCTGGCACACTAATGGAGTCACCTAAGATTGAGAATAAAAATTCTCAACACTGGTGCTCACTGCCGGGGGGCTCTGTTAGTGTGTTGTCTGATTAACTTGAGGCTTAGTTAGGAAGTGGTGAAAGCCACTGGATCTGTGTTTGGGGGAGGATGCCACCAGTGGAACCTCAGTCCCAACGTTCAGTTTTCAGAGCCTCTTGGAGATGGGGGGAAGAGTCAAGACCCTCTTAACCATTGAATTGATGATGTTTGGCCTGGCACACTAATGGAGTCACCTAGTATTGAGAATGAAAAATTCTCAACAGGTCCCTAATTTAATTCCAAGTCATGGAGACAAGCGCTGAATGATATGATTATCAAAAGGTCACTATCAATTTCTTACCACCCCCAAAGTGATGGCCAGACTGAATGTACAAAACAGTTTTTGAAGCAGTACCTTATGTGCTTTATCAATAAAAGCCAAAATATTTGGATGGATTTGCTTCCTATGGCCCAATTTGCTATAATAGTCATAATCACAGTTCCACACATAAGTCATCCTTTAAAGCTAATTATGGGTATAATTCTACTCAGGATCCTTATCCTATAGATGATTTTGAGAACCCCACTGGGCGAAACAGGATTAAACATATGATCAATACTCACTTAGTTGCAAATGGAATATGATAAAAAATAAAAATTATATAAAGATTTTTATGACTGGAAGAGAAGCCCTGGAAAACACTTGGAAATTTGAGACAATGTCTACCTAGATGCTAGATAAATGCCAATCAATGTTTTTATATGAAAGTTAGCCTATAGGAGAGTGGAACCTACCAAATTCCTGAAAGAATTGGCAAAATGTCATATTGATTAAACCTTAATGAATCCTAAAAAACTACATAATGTCTTTCACTAAGCCTTGTTCCATAAAAAGGATATACCTTCATCATCCCACCAAGTAGTACATTCAGCACCCCCAGCTTTGCAAAAAGGGTTGGTATGAGTATAAAGTTGATGAGTTAATAGGAATAAGAGTCATCAGAGGAAAGGATCAGTATCTTATCAAATGACTTGATTATCATACTAAGGAGAACACTTGAGAGCCTGAAGAGAATCTAAGTTATGCCAAGAAGCTTTCAGAGAAATATCAGGAAAAAAAAAGACGTTACAAATGAGAAGGAGATTACCTTTGAAGGGATTAATGTTAGGCCCCTCTAACATAAATAGAAAATATCAGATTTAAATAATAGAAAAATCAAATTTCAGTAAATTTCAAAATTTATTTGAGGTAAGCCAATCAGGGGATGGATATTACCAAAACAACAACCAAACAAGCAAACCAAAAACACGAACCAAACGTTCTAAAATGAGTGGCGAGGCACCAAAACAAAAAGAAAATAACCTACCAGGTATAGCAGTGGTGAACCGCTTATCCCACCATGATGGAAGGGGAGGGGGATCAGGCGGATTATCTATTTCATCTTCACCATTGAAGAGGAGGATCAAAACTGAGATCAAGGGGTTGGGGCATCCACAGGATGCGGGTTGAGGTGAAAAAATAATTGTTAAGAATGTTATTGACAATTTGGGCCTAGAACGAAGCCTCCAGGAGTTTGGCAACAAGGTGTTCAGCTTGTATGCGTGCATCAGGAAGCTGGGCGAATTTTGTCATATTAGCTCTGGTGATACGTGTGGTGGGGGAAAAATCTGCCAGTGCCACAACATGCTTGACAGCGGAGGTGGCAGTTTCCATTAGTCTATTGATTTCCACTTTGCAACATCAGGGAAATCAGTAGGGAAATGAGTGACATGTATCCCTTTCTTAAATTTTGTGACAGAAAGTGCCACAGCATCGCTTAGATGGCAAAAATCAGGTGAGGACACTGTAGTCTCAGAAAGCTGATGGTCGCTCAAGAAAGGGGTAGCGGTGGGTTTGGGGACATATTTCTTAGGCGGGAATGGGGCATTAAAGTCTGAAGGTAGATAAGGTTCCAAATTAATTGGAAAGTCTGGAGGTGGGACAATAATTTCAGATTCGTTTTTCATCCAATAAGTCCCAGGGTTTTGGTTGAGTTTGTTTGAATCAGAGAGACGTGGCTGTGGTTGGGTAAGTTTTGGGGCAGGATTTTAATAAGTTTGAATTTGGGTCCAAACCGCTCCCAATTGGGTAGATTGTGAGAAATTTGGCCAGCTTGGGCTTTGGTTGCAAAGTTTTGCTGAGTTTTTGAGCTTTCAGCTGGAGGGGGTGGGGACAGCCAAAATCCCCACTTGGAAACTGTTTGTGTGGCCTCAAGAGTGAGCTTGGAAGTTTCTGCATTTTTTGAACTGTAACAACCTGCCTTTTTTGGATGGTCCAACTCATGGCAGAGAGGTAAAACTGAGCAGACGATGTTGATGCAAGCTCAAAAGAAGTGATCTGGTGCATATTGTATATGGGCACGCGGTGGGATGTGCTGGGCTATGGTTGGCTGGTGGGGGGTAATGGTGGCCATTGTCTGAGGTGCTGCTAGCTGCTAGCACCACTCAGGACAAGGAAAAGGAGGATGGGGTCTGTGCCATAAGTGGACAGCCCAGACATCAACTCCTCATAGAGTGTTTTAGAGGGAAGGTGTGAGGGGAGGTTTGCAAAGGTCACCACAAGTGTGGTATCATTGGGGAGCCGTGTACTGTTGGAGGTAATGGGTGTATTTTGATATCAAGAGCGTATCTGCTGCAATAGCTGCATCCTCTTCAGTGGGAAAGCCTATATTTAAAATAGCCCTTGCAAGGGCAGAAGTCAATAAACCCAGCTGGTGCAAAGGTGACTGTTGTCAGCTAAATTATCACTTTGTTGGCATATGGGAAGAGATGTCCGTACTCAACGGAGGCAGAAGCAAATATTGGATTGGGGTAGGGCTAGAGGGTGGGGCAGGTTGAATGGACTCGCACTAGGTGTAGTAATAAGTCCCTTGGAGGGCAAATTGACCTGATGCATTTAGGCAGGCTGGATGAGCCAGTTCACGCGCGTTTGCCTGCTGGGCGGTAAAAGCTATCAGGTGGAGCACAGCTGCCCCACACTGGAGCAGCAGGTGGTGGATCTGCAGACATAAACGGAGAACTAATGTGGTGTTGGTGGTGATGGAAAATTAATGGTTACTTTTTTAATCAAAATTTCTCAAAAGTGATGTTGAGAGAAAAGAAAAGTATTACAATTAATTTCAGTAAATCATAAAAAACACAATTTTAAAGCAATATGTATTGAAACCAAAATTGGAAATCCCACAATTTTTTAAATAAGGAATATAGCAAGAATATTATAGTTATGGAGATTTACAAATTAGAATTAGAATCCAAAGTGAAGCAATTATGGACTGTTGTGAGCTTCTCTTCTTTAGTGTGTTAGCATCACTTTATATAATTTAAAATGGTCTAGTAAAATTTTAAAGAAATATTTTTATTTGAGTTTACTGCCATTATTAGAAAAGCATTTGTTACTTCTAACCGCTACAGTTACAAATGTGAATCCTGCCCAGCAGATCTTGGCTCATAGAGCTGACAGTCACAGTAACAACTTTTTATTATATAGATAAAGCTTTTTCAATAAATGGTTAATCCAGCCAGTGGGGGTATGTCCGCTGACACTTGTTGTAATAGTATCAGCGTTAAGGCCTAAGTGCAAATTTGACTCAGCTGCTAACCCTGAAATCAACATGATAAAAATATTTTCAAACATAAAACTGGGAACCCAACCACTCCAATGGCTTCTCAGCTACAATGGGAACTGGCAGCTACTTCTTTGGTAGAGTCTGCATTATCTGTAGATGAGATAATCCGCGGAAAAACCAAGATACCAGTAGGAAATGCATCTAAAAAATTCTTTCTCAGCCCAGTTCCCCTAGTAATGAGCACTACTTTCCCTAGGGATGTAGGAAGCCCTACCTACTATAAGGGGGTTGACTCCCAACAGTTCTTGGTATGATTGTTGCCGACCAAACATTCAGGTATTTACTCTTGTTTAAATCTTTATTTTAGACAAAGGTTTCAATTTCTTGGACCTTGACGCCAGTATCAATCTGTTGAATTAACTTATGACATATTGCCTCACCATCAATGTCAATCTTTCAAATTAAGTTATAGCGTTTACCTTGCCTCTGCGCTCAATTTTTTTATAGGTAGCTTGTCATGGCCTAAAGACATGATTGAGGGTACTAACTGCAAAGATTTAGCTAGTCTTCAGGAGGCCAAAAAATGAAGTTGGCGGTCCTTCCTTACCTCAAACATACCTTGGAGGCATGCTTATGTCTGAAGAAGATTTTGGTGGTGAAGTACTGGCATTATCTGCTATAAATAAATACCATTATTAATATTTTTTGTTGAATGCTATCCTTTGATACCTTTAGGGAAAATCAGCACAATTATTTTGGAGGATACAGGAGCCTCTGAGAATTTTATTGACCAAGACCTATCTGACTACCTTGAGCTGAGTTACTTGACAGATGGTATGGTTAAGGGAGGGGTTTCCTAAGGTATTCCCACGCTGAAAGTTCTGGGGTTAGTGGATTATCAAGTTGTCGAATATTATTTGGCTGACCATTTCCAGATTATCAAAAACCTCTTGTACCCCATTATTTTGGTTGTATAGTGGTGGCGAAAGTTGAGATCAGAACCAACTTGAAAGACAATAATTTGTCCTTAACTTTGAAGAATGGTCACGAATTAGTTTTCCCTTTGTCTAAGGCTAAATCTCCGGGCGATCTGCCCCAGAGTCCCAATATCCACTCACTCAGTCTTTCTCCGTTGCTGAAGCCCACTCTGAAGGTACCCTTATCTTCCTGTTTGGAGGGGTTTGAATATTCGTTTGATGTGGCTTCAGCCAATATATTACCAGCTCATTCAGAGTTTAATTGGAGTTCAAACTCACCATTAATCTGGTTCATATATCTTCCCTGATTTACCCTTTGAATGTAGGGAGAAGCGGCATCGGATGTGTGGGTTAAGGAGAAATTAGTCAAAGGCGTGATTTTTCAGCGTATCTCCCCATTATGCTCCCACTTCTCTTAATGGAGAAAGCTGATGGTACTTTGCGCCCAAGAAAAGATGATGGGAAACTAAACAATGTCACTGTACCAGATTTACACCCCATCCCATTGGACTCTCAGATTGCTTGATATGTGGAGAAGGCCTGAGTCTTCCAAACTGGATCTCTTAAACGCGTTTAAAAGATCCTGATAAAGAATGGCCAGAAGTGGTTAACCGCCTTCTGCACCAGAAAAGGAATATTCAAGTTTCAGGTCATGCCCTTTGGGCTTAAGAATGCCCCTGCTATCTTTCAACACCACATCGATGCAGTGTTGGGGGACCTGCTGGGTTTGTACACAGTGGCCTACATGGATGATATTCTGGTTTTCCCTTGATCATGAGTCCCATGTGTACAACTTCATCAAGTGATGAAGAGGTTAAAGGCAGCCAACATTACGCTGAAAATCATTAAGTGTGAATTCTTCAAGTCCTAGGTCACCTTCCTGGGCAACGTCATGTTTGACCAATGACACATGATAACTCCAGACAAGGAGAAGGCAATTTGTGAGTGGCCCACCCAAACTTTAGTCAAGGAATTAAAGAGTTTTTTGGGGATGAGTAAGTCCCTTTTGAAATTCACGCCTAGTCTTTCTGAGGTGGCTTCGCACCTGTGTCAGCGCTACAGTTCTCTAGACTGGCGCCAAGGTTTGTAGGTGGCTCAAAGCTGAAAATTTTGAAAGAGCACTGAGAAGGAAACGGGAAAAGTGGGTTAGAATACTGAATAGTTTATTAAGTTAAGAGGTTTCGATATTTATAGGGTGTGTTGGGACTCAGTGCCTTCAGGATCGTTGAGGCCTCATCCATTCAGGATCTTTAATGATCTTCTGAAATGGCCTCCTCATGGGCATCCTCAATGGATTGCATTGCTCACCTGACTGAATGGGTGGAAAAGCCGCCCCATGTGACTCAGGAATAAGGGAAGAGGATCCTGAAATTGATTTAGCTCAGGTAGGTTAGACGACCAATTCAGCATGGCCTGATTTGGAAGAAGGGAATTCAATCCAATCTTTATCTCAAATTCTGACAATGCCCCCTCAAGATCCTGTTGGAGGGGGAAATACGGCTGTAGGAACCAACCATGCACCCGATTTAATATGGTCCCTTAATTGATGTCAGCAATGGAGTACTCAGACTTCACCCTATGAATGACTTTGTAAGGGCCCAACCAAAGTACGTCTAGCTTGTTCTGTCAGCCTACAGGTCAATGGTGATAAAAGAGAATGAGGTCACCTAATTGAAAATCTGATAAGGAGGGTCATCTGAGATTAGATCGCGATGTCTCTCTTCCAGTGGTGGTGATAATGCCTTGAGTGGCTTGGGCTTGAAGCTGGACAATTTCATCAGCTAGAGCCTTCATATTCAGTTCGGAGTTCTCAGGGGTGGAGGCTTTGAGCAGCGGCTGGATGCTACTTGGTAGCCGAGGTGCTCGCCCATATAGGGCTTTGAATGGGGAGATCTTGATGACTCAGTGATAGCTCACCCTGTAGGAAAGCAAGGCGCTGGAAGATAATGGTTCCAATGGGCAGGATCTCAGGCAGCCAACTTCTGTAGGATGGAAATAAGAGTCCTGTTAGCACATTCTATGGCCCCATTAGTTGACAGGTGGTAGGGGGCAGCAAAACCCTGTGTAGTGCCAAATAACGAAGTTTGTTCTTGTATTACCTGGGAAAGTGAAGTTCAATCCATTGTCTAAAAGTAAGATCTGGGGACACCCATGCTGGGTGGATATGGAACAAACAAGAAAGAGAGCGGTAGCCTTGGCAGTGGCAGCAGGGACTGAAATAGCCTCGAGACACTTAGTTAAGTGGTCTACAGCTAGGATAATATACTTGTGGTTATGCAATCTTGTGGGAAGGGGACCTACCACGTCAATGCTAATGACATTGAAGGGCTTGGTCGTGGCAACAATTTAATGCTGGAATCGCAGGTTGGCTTGGTCACAGGATCAGCAGGTCATATAAGCTTCCAAAACCTCATGGATGATTTTTACCATTTGGTCCCAGTAGCATCTTGACTTTAGCCATTCATGAGTCTTCTTAATTGCCCCATATCACACAGTAGAATGGCCTTCCAGGATGTTATTGGTTCAAGAGGAGGGGCGGATATAGGGGAGCCACTTCTTATTGACCTTCTTGTAGAGTAGCCCATCCTTGATCTGCATGTCTCGAGTCATTTGGCAGAGTTTGGCCTGAACCTCGGAAGTTTCAAATTCCCATTGTTCAGGCTGCCCTATCAGGTTATAGAGACAATCTTTCTCAGGGGTCAAGACTGATAACACTGGCATCTGAGAGAGACCATCAGCATTCTGATGAATCATTCCTGCACAATGGATGATGGTGAAATCGTAGCTTTGCAGTCATAGGGCCCACCAGGCTAGTTGACCATTGGGGTCTTTCATTTGTTGAAGCCACCGGAGCGAGGAGTGGTCTATAATAATAGTAAAATGAGTACCATAGAGGTAAGGCCAAAAATGTTTGATGGCTAATAGGACAGCTAGACAGTCCCTCTCGGTGATGCTTTAGCTCCACTCAGCCTTACTTAGTGTCTTACTAAAATAAGCCACAGGGTGGTCGACCTGGTTTTCATCATGTTGAGCCAGGATAGCCCTGATGGCGACGTCACTTACATCTGTGAACAACAAGAAGGGTTGATCGAAGTGAGGGTGAACTAGAACATGTTTAGTACATAGAGCCATACTTAGAGTGTTAAAAGCCTGCTCATGCTAAACCGCCACTTGAATGGAACATTCTTCTGAAAAAGATAGAAAAGAAGCTTGGCTAGGTTGGCAAACCGTGGGATAAACTGACGGTAATAGCCCACTATGCCAAGGAAGACTTGAATATCTCGTAAGCTCTGGGGGCGTGACATCTTTTTTATGGCAACAACTTTGTTAGGTATAAATTATATGCCACGCTTGGAGACCTTATGTACTAGAAACTCTAGCTTAGGCTGGAAGAAAGAGTACTTCAATAGCTTGAGCTTGATGGAGGCTTTCCTGAGCCATTTGAAAACTTCCCTGAGATACTCCACATGTCCATTAAAGGTTTGCAAAAAACGGTAATGTCATCCAGGTAGATAAGGATGCATGAGAGCTTCAAGTCCCCAAGGATCCTAACCATGGCATGCTGGAAAGTGGCCGGGGCGTTACAAAGGCCTTGGGGCATCCGCATAGGCTCAAATAGCCCCTCGTTGGCAATTAGAGAACAATTGGATTGGTTTTTGGGGGTGAGCTCGACTTGCCAATATCCGCTGGTGAGGTCCATGGCCGAGAAGTACTGTGAACTGGCAAGCAGACGGAGAAAATCGTCAATCTGGGGCAGGGGATAACTGTCCCTTTTGGTGAGGGAGTTAATTCGTCGATTTTTCATCACCACCCAGTGCTTACCGTCCTTATTTTGGACCAGCAGAAGAGGGGAGGCCCAAGGACTATGTGATGTGACCAAGATCCAAATGTTGAGTAGCTGTTTAAGTTCCATCATCACCTGAGCCTCTTTGACCTTGCTCTTTTGATAAGGCTGGGATTGAAAAGGGGAGCATCCCTGGTTTCTACATGGTGGAGGACTCCGCTCATTCTTCCAAAATTATAGGTTGAGGTTGAGAATAGGTCCGAGTATTCCTCCAACAGCTCCTGGACCATGTATCGCTGCTCTTCAGAGAGTTCCTTCCTGATATTAGCATTGACCAGACTAACTGAGAGTGGTGACTTCAAGCTAAAATCCCTCAAGTCCCCAAAGATCCGGACATTGGCAACAGCCCCTATTGATAATAGGCGGACATAAGAGGAGGGACTGTTTGGACCTACAACTTTAGGTTTGTCAGTCAGGTTGGCTAGTAACACAGATATAGATCTGGTATACGCTGGATCAAGGATCCCGGGGCAGGTCAGTACTTCTTTAGGAGAGGGGTTGTCTAGGCCTCAGATTTCCAATAGGTACCCCAAGGGAATGTTGACATGGACCCGAGTGTCAATGATGACTTGGGACTTCAGGGGTTACAGTAGTCACCCAAGATAATTAGATTGGCATTCCTTCCTGTCTATTGACAGCAGGAGGGGGTAATTAAACTTGAGAGCCCCTGATGTGATACTCAAGCCAATCGATTTGGCTTTCATTTTCCAGTAGACAAGCTCAGGCCTTGACCTCCGCGTTAGAGTCATGAGTAGTTTCAAAAACCAGGGGGACTCGATGTCCTAGGAAGGGAGAGGAAACCACCATTGTAATGGAGAACTGCCAAATAATCTCAAAGAAACTGAATCCAGAGGAGCAGGTCATAACTGGGGTTGTCTAGCGCAACTGCAGGGGTGTTCACAGCAAGTTTTCCAAAATGCAACAGCAAGGAGGAATAAGCTACTATAGATAGGGTACATTGTGGGCTGGCTGTACCATATTCCATGTAGTGGGGCAGGTCCGGAGCAATCTTGACCTGCTTCATCAACTTAAAGGATATGACGTTCATGGGGGAGCCACTATCAACTATGGCGAAAACTGGAATCTTGTGGATCTGGACGGCGGATCAGGTAACCATACTTCCAAATTGGGGCGGTAACGTGAGGAACATGGGAGAATCATCAAAAGAAGAGTAAGCAGTATCAACATCTTTTTTGCCATCAGATACTGAGAGTACTTCTTCTGGTAAGACAGCTTCTGGCTCATTCATGGAGGATGATGGAGGCTGGGTAGGGATGTCAGCATGAAGTGCCTCATCCTTCATGCTGACGGCCTTTTTCCCGCCTCCTTGGCAAGTCATTTCCAACAGACCTGGGCATTATGTCTGAACCCATTACAATAGGTGCGTTGAGGATGTGGATTTTTCTGGTTTTTGACTACATGGACCCTAGGGTGGTTAGAGGGGCCAGTAGACGTAGCCTTATAGTGTAGAGTCAAAGCAGGGATCTCGTTGAGGGCTTCTTTGATCTCCCAAATATGGGTAAACCCATTCTTCTACACGATCATATGCATTTGATCCTCAGGATAGGACCCTAAGGCAGAAATAACAGGGGTGATAGCGTCATCCAGGGTGATATGATTCGTCATGACCAAAGGTTGTGATTGGGTGTAGAAACGGTTGGCAAACTCCATGGGGGTTTCCCCTTTATTCAGTTGGATGCCCGTGAATGCTTGCTTTTGGTTGGCCAGAGTTTGATTGCTGCCAAACTCTTGGATCAAGGCTGTATGGACCTGTTCCCTGGTGTCACACTCCTTAAAATGGGGGGGCATGATCTCCTGGGCGGTGCTGTCTGGGCAGGGGTGGATATGCTTCACCATCTGCCAATTGGTGGCCTCCTCCATGGAACTCTCATAGGCATACAGAAAGGAGGCAATACTCTCTCGTCTGGGGGTGAACCTTTCCTTAAAATTAGGTTTAAAGTTAGCTACGATGGGAGTGGACATGGTGTTAACGCCTGGGATGGGTACTGGCTCCAAAATCTCAGTTTCCACATAATCCCAAGGAGCACGCTGATCCAGCCACCGCCGCAAGCCTTCTAAGTCCTCTTGGATGTAGCCCCAATTTTGGCTGAGGGTGGAAGCAGAAGCCTTATTAGCAACCTGCTCCTTTAGGGATTGGATCTCAGTGTTCTGAAGGTGGAGCTGGCTTTTGAGGGTGGTCAACCAGTTTTAACCCTCGACAAGTTTGTTCAAGCTGGGAGATATGAGCGTTGGTAAGCTTAGTGAAGGCACTGAGGTTATCCATCTCATCTGACAATGCCTTAATAGAGACCCTGGGGTCAAGGGGGACTTCTATATGAACGGAGTTTGCACCCCAGCGCCACATTTTGGACTTGATCCCATAGGGCAGCCAGGGCTGTTATTACATCCCTTCGTCAGGGGTCTTTAGGTTTGCCCAATGTTGAAGGGCCTGGGGGCCCTTGAGGTCCGCGGGGTCCTTTGGGTCCAGCTGGCCCTTGACGCCCCTCAGGGCCTTCAGGCCCCCTAGGTCCTTCTGGCCCTGCACTCATGGGGGTTAGTCATGAGAGGCCAGCTCTTGGTAATGCTGTTGCAGGGATTGTACCAATTCCTTGACTTAGAGGAGATGCTGATTCCAAGTCGCCTCAAATAGCTGAGCGTTTTGATGAAACTGCTTCTCAAGGTATCCAGATATTCCGCTGTCTAACACCACAATTTGATTGCAGATCTCATTGATCAACCGTTGGTTAATAATAATGGCTTCGCGGGTTGCTGTGCACAAAGGAAGAGGCGGCGTCATAGAAGTTTATGATGTAGGAGTGTAAACTTTGGGTGAGTCCTAGCTGCTGAGAGACCTTTCTGGTGGTGTAATCCGACTAGCTGAGGTAGGTTATGGATAACGGGGTAAACAAAGTTACAAAGGTAACGATCAGGCCACAGAGTAAGTTCTCCAGCTGGCAATATGGCCGAGGCGTAGAGGTCCCGCATTGTAGAGGGTATGGATGAGGCACAGGAGCAGCTGGAGCAGGCGCCCATGGAGTAAATGCCATTTGTTAGTTGTTGGATGACATCATTGAGGTTTTTGTACTGGAGTTGGTATTGGCTCCCATCAAAAAAAGCAGTGAGAGTTGGAAGGTGGTCAAAATCTACCCTCTTCAGCTGCAAGGGTGGCGTTGTGTACCGCGAGGTACTAACCCGTTAATTAACGCTTCTCAACTGACCAGTCATTTTGGTCTTCAGGGCTGCTAGTATTTTCCATTTTTGTGATAGACGTTTTCACTTAAGACAGCTCGGAGCCTCCTGTACTGAGCACCGATTTTGTCAGCGCTACAGTTCTCTGGACTAGCACTGAGGCTCGTTGGTTGGCTCAAAGCTGAAAATTTGGAAAAAGCACTGAGAAGGAAATGGAAAAATGGGTTATAATACCTAATAGTTTATTAAGATAAAAGGTTTCGATATTTATAGGGTGTGTTGGGACTCAGTGCTTTGGGATTGTCAGGGCCTTATCTGTTCAGGATCTTTACTGATTTCCAGAATGGCCTCCTCATGGGCATCCTCAACGGATTGCGTTGCTCACCTGACTGAATGGGTGGAAACGCCACCACACGTGACTCAGGAATAGGGGAGGAGAATCCAAATTTGATTTATCTTGGGTAGGTTCAATGACCAATTCGGCATGGCCTGATTTAGAAGGAGGGAATTGATTTGATCTTTATCTCAAATTCTGACAACCTGTATAAGGCCAGTGGAGCTAAAGTGCTCCAGTGGTCCCCCATCTTGTAGTATGCCTTCCAAGCAGTAAAGTGCACTCTGTTGACCACGTTCATGCTTCACCATGAAAATCCAGAAAAGGAGTTCATTGTGTTTACTGATGCCTCCAACTATGCCATAGCGGTTGCCTTATTACAAGTAGTAGAGGATGGAATAAAGCATCTGGTGGGATATTTTTCCAGTAGATGTCTCTGCCTGAGTTAAACTATGCTGTATATGACAAAGAGTTATTAGCTGTGGTGGAGGCTCTGACTTAATGACATCGTCATTTTCATGACTCATCTCAACCTTTCCATATATGTAAAGATCATTGTGTCTTGAAGTAATAAAATGCACCTTATGTCTTGACCCCATGGCAAACCTGCTGGCATGAGACCATGTCACAATTAGTGTTTTCCTAAGAGTTTACTAAGGGCAAAGAGAATGGTTTTATGAACTCTTTGAGCTGCAACCCTGCACTAGCTCCCAATCTCAAGGAGGTCAAGTTACATAATACCCACTTGATCATTCCACCAGGCAAGATTATGTATCAACTTCCCTCTTCCTTGGCCCATGGGCCAGAACTTGCTCCTCTGGAAAATTCAGAGGAAATGTTATGCTCAGATAGGTAGTCCCTTCACAGACTCTGTAAGCCGAATATACTAAGATCCTTGCCAAGAGCGCATTAAATCAGGATGACTTTATCAGGGGTTACCCCGTGAATGATAAGATGGTGTGGTTTCAAGGACACCTTTGGGTTCACACTGGACCACTTTGCCTGTAAATCATCTGGGACCATCATGATGAAATCAACGTTGATCATCCTGGAAAAGCAAAGACTTTGGTGCTAATTCGCCGCATTTACAATTGGTAGGGGTTAGCCACGCAGGTGGCCAGGTATTATAAAGAGTATCTGGATTGCAACCAAATTAAACTGAATTACCAGCCATTAGCGGAGTTATTGGTACCAGTTCAAAAGGCTGAAGGGCCTTGGAATTCTTTATTGAGGGATTTTATTGTGAGATTGCCTGTATATGATGGCTATGATGCTATCATGATAGTGGTGGACTTTTTTACGAAGTTTGCACACTTTATCCCCTGCAGAACCACGGTAACTGCGGCTGAGATGGCTAGGCTCTTTGTCTCTCATGTGTTTGCTTTTAACGGGGTCCCTCAAGTGTTAATTAGCGATTGTGAACCACAATTTACTCCTGTATTTTGAAAAGAGTTATGTAAGACTCTTCATATTCATCCCTGCCATTCAACTGCCTATCATTCTCAATCAGATGGGCAGACTGAACAAATATACCAGTGCTTGGAGCAATTCCTGCGGTGTTACACCGCCGTGGACCATTCAGAATGTATTTCCCATCTATCCATGGCCCAATTTAGTTATAACAACACCTAACATGCATCTATTAATTGTTCCTTTTTTTCACCAACAATGCTACAACCCCGCCTTCAGCATGGATCCCAGTTGTGGATCCAAGATGGAAGTTGTGGTGGACTGCAAAAAGATCAAAAAAGTATACCAGGGGGTGAGCGCTTAAATGTATGCAACTATGAAAGCTAATAAGGAGAACGCAGATGGGAAGAGATGAGTAGGTCCTTTGTACAAGGAAAGGATCTCGTGATGCTGGATGCTAAAGATATCCCCATCTTGCAACCATGTAGAAAGCTTGGATCAAAGAGGATTGGGCCTTAACGCATTGTCAGAAAAGTGGGCCACATATCATACTAGTTGGATCTCCACCCTCATTCTGAATCTTCTTGGTCTTCCATGAAACTAAGCTTGAATTGTTTCAGGAACCTTATTAAAGACTCCAGAGGCTTATCTCGTGGATGGGGCGATGGAGTTTGGAAGTGGATGAGATTTTAGCCTCAATCAGAGTCAGGATGTAACGGACAGGGCTCCCAAGGCCCAGCCTGCCACCAGCCCTAAACCACCACCCCCATATGTGGCCATACCAACTCCAAATGGTCCTGTCCCAATGGATGGCCTTGCCGGGCATACTGGGCTGAGGTGCAGTGCATCAGCCTCTGTCACCTCAGGGTCACTGGGCTAAGGTGTGGCCAACTGGCCTCTGTTGCATCGGGCCACTCTGGCTCCTTCCCCTCACACCAGGGCAAGGCCACTCTCAAAAGGATCCTGGCGCATCCACCCCCTTCCTCTCCTCCTATGGCATCGCCATCTGCACCCTCAACCCTGATTTAAATAAATACAATTAAATAAAACAAGTCCAGCGAATAGCAGCCTTTTTTGGAAGTAGACTTGAAGTCAGAATAGAATTCTAAAGTGAGGTCTATTGGAGCTGACCTTGCTTTGAAATACTTCCTAAAAAGGCTAAATGTTTTGTGGGTAATGAGGGGCGCAAAAGCCTCTGGAATTGATGGCATCCAGGCAACTTGGTGGAGAAATGGAGGGGAATCTCAGAACACACAATCAATTAAATAAATGATCTATTGAATTTTATTCTGTTATTGACCCAAATAGGAAAATATTACTCAGAATAATGGAATTGCAACTATTGACACACACAAATCTCATATTTTTCAACCTTATGAGCTTCATGTACGATTGTCAATTGTTACATTACCCCCTTGTAAAATGGAAATCCTGGTAGATTAAGACCTGAACTGGCAAGGCAGGCGTGCAGCAACCAATGACTTTTCAACAGGGGACCTTTTTCACGAGCAGCTTGGGGAAATGGACTGGAAATCCAGAGCCCCAGATCAAATCAATGGGTTCTCTGGAGGTCTCCTGGCGGGCCCAAGAGTCCATCAACTGCCAGCAGTCCAGCCTACCCCCCAAGCTCCCCATCCCCTTCGTTGGAAGGCCCTACAAACCAAAGAAAGGGACTGATGACCCACAGCAATGCTTGGGACATTGACTGCAGCCATCTTGCGGGCTGGCTGGTACCACAGCCCGCCAAGGTAAGGTTCACTTTGGAATAATGTAACATACGGGGCTCTAAAGGCCCAGACCACCACCAGCCCTAAACCACCACCCCATATGTGGCTGTACCAACTCTGAATGGTCCTGCCCCAATAGATGGCCTTGCCGGGCATACTTGGCTGAAGTGCGGTGCACTGGCCTCTGTTGCCTCAGGGTCACCAGGCCGAGGTACGGCTAACTGGCTTTGTCACCTTGGGCCACTCTGGCTCCTTCCCCTCTCACCAGGGCAAGGCCACTCTAAAAATTGATCCCATTGCATCCACCCCTTTACCTCCTCCTATGGCATCACCATCCACACCCCCAACCCTGATTTAAATAGATACAATTATATAAAACAAGTCCAGTGAATAGCGGCCTTTATTGGAAGTAGACTCGAAGTTGGAATAGAATTCCAAAGTGAGGTTCATTGGAGCTGACCTTGCTTTAAAATACTTCCTAAAAAGGCTAAATGAATTGTGGGTAATTAGGGGAACAAAAGCCTCCAGAACTGATGGCATCCAGGCAACTTTTGCGGAGAAATGGAGGGGAACCTCAGAACGCACAACTAATTAAAAAAATGATTTATTGAATCTTATTCCATTATTGACCCAAATAGGAAAATCCTACTCGGAATAATGGAATTGCAACTATTGACATACACGAATCTCATAATTCCCAACCTTATGAGATTCATGTACAATCATCGATCATTATAAAGGGGAAAGATTGAGTATCTAGTATCCTGAAAGGGATTTGATGCAGCAGAAAACAGTTGGGTACCAGTGCGTGACTGGGCCTATGCTCAGGATCTGATCAAAGTTTTCCCTGAGAGGTTCCCTGAGGCTTCAGGACCCAAGTCTCAGCAAACCATCATCTCTATGAAGTTAGCTCCAACTCACAAAGAATTTTACCTGGTGAAAGCCCCTGAAGGGGGTGGAGCCTCAAAAGAACGAGAGGATAATGTCATGGCCTGATGACATGATTGAGGGTACCAACTGAAAAATTTAGCTAGTTGTCAGGAGGCTAAAAAGGAGAAGTTGGTAGGCCTTCCTCACCTCAAACACACCTTAGACCAGTTCCAGGTTCAGGCCAGATATGCCCAGGTTGGTATAGGGGATGTGTAAGGAGAGTGTCTATAACTCTCCTGTTTCCAGCGTGGAGGTGCACGGTGCACAGGGCCAACTCCAGGAAACTAGTTTTTAGTACAAAAGTTAGTAGAGCCCAGCAAAAAGTGCTTAAACTGTAATAGCTCAGGACTTTATGGTTATCATGAAAGGTAAAACCCAAAGGAGCAACGCGGTGCTGGGAGATGTAAGGGATAAGCGCCCTATGTTGAAGGGAACCTAGGTGATGCAACGTTGCACAGGCGGATAGATTCAGTGTGGTCAAAATTAGGTGGCTAATGTTGTGTGAGACCTTCTCTAAAGAGGTCTGCGCAAAGGATCATCCAAGATAACATAAATAGGAAACGGTGTACTAAGTGAGGGGTTTATTGTAAGGGAGAAGTCAACAAACAGGGGAGATTGGTCTCAACATGAGAAATTGAATGGAATTCAGAGAAACGATCAATTGGAGGAAGTGGTTCTAAGCTGAGGCGCGCTAATAGGCGCACACTTCCACTGGGCAATACACTGTACCTGGTAATTGACTGAACTCAGGTAATTGATTGTAGGAGCGGCTGACCCAAGCTGGAAATTTTGAAAACTGAATGGTTTTGAGACCCCGTCCTTTATAAACTGAAGAAAACCGTTTTTAATCATAACAAATCTAGTTCATTTTAAAGCTCCTGCTCTCATACAAGGCCAAACTTTTCTAGCATCCATATGACTAACAGGGCATATTTTGTCTTCACCCAGCGTTGGTCTATGGTATGCTTGAGGTCAGGGAGGCCTGATAATTTCACTTTCTTGGCCTCCCTGAATACAGCTTTGTTTCTCACGTTGGTCCCAAGGATGATATCATTTTCAACTATGACAGTATGTGAGTGATGCTCAGCCCTCTGTTACATCAAGGCAACAAAACGCAATAGCTACATTATTAATGGAAATGGTTTGGTTTGGTTGCTCACTGAATGGATTTTGAAACCCATTTAATTTTTTAAATTTCCAAATTGGGTTGGCCGTTTTTACAATAAATAACTTGAGTTTGGTCAATCTCAAGATATAGTACCCTGGACAATGAAAGCGTGTGCCTATTGGTGCACTTGGGATTAGCACCACTTCCACTGATTGACAAATCCTCTTAATTGTTTAATATGATTCCTTGAGACCAACCTTCCTCATTGGTTGACTTTCTAATAAAACTCACCTATTATCTTTATTTTTCTTGAATGGTGCCTTGGGAAAACCTGTGTGCAGACCTCCTCAAGGTGGTCTCCAACAACGTTGAGCATTTTATTTATAAATTATCTACCAAATCTGGTGCACTGCTGGGAAGCTCTGTACACCCCAGACCGAGATACCCAAGTCCTCCTGCAAAGATCCCCAACTGGCTAAAGACTCCCCTTTGGGCAATCCAAGTTTTGTAGTTTATTAGTTGCTTACTACTGTACCCCTGCGTTGTACTACCTTGCCCTAGGTCCCCTCTATTCGGCATCATCAGCAGTTCCCTATTTACCATCTTAATATAAACTAGTTCCCTGCTGGTGTGGCGGTGTACCCTGCAACACCTCTAAGAATGAGAGAGTTACAGACACTCTTGACATAGCTAGCAATTATTGGGACTAGATTACTATATATTTGCTCTGCCCACGCTAAAATTACCTCCCAAGAGTCAATCCCTTCCAACTCCACTGGAAATATCCCTCAAAATTACTTACTATTAATTTATGAGGCTTTCCAGCGTCATAAACGAATCCATTTATAATATTATATTCTCTTCCTTGCCCTGTCAGTGTTAAAAATTATTAAGGGTTTTTTGTACCCTATAATGCCAAATCTAGTGGGTTTTACCATTTTTTAAAATAATTATGCTTTCTTGGTATCTGTAGTGTAGCTTAATATGATGGGAGTGGAAAAATTGAGGCTTATTTCTCTTCACCTAGCTTTTTAAAGTTATATACAAAAAACTGTGACAATAAACTATTTATCCTCTGATTTTAGGGTTACTTTCTCCACACAGTTTCTTAATCTAATATAGAAATTAACTGACCTGTGTGGCTGTAAGTTGAGCCTTAGAGCCAATTACAACATTTGGTGCCCGCTATAGAGGCTACTTTTGGTACCCTGTATTCTACTATAAAAACCACTACAGTGTCATACTCTGATAACAACGGTTGGGGCGATCCGCCATACATTCCTTATGATGAAACAGATTATGAAGATGCTTGGCTGAGTTCTAGCATCATGGAACTGTTTGCCAAAGCTTTTTTTCAAGATGCACCAGTGTAAGAAACAGTCCTTCTAACATCAAATTATATCAGGAGTTGAAAAGTTTGCGCGTCCTTCAAATTGAAGGGGCAGGATTAAAGGATCTATTCTATCAGTTGGTTAAATCTAAATAGAAACAGGAAAAGAACGCCCAAATATTTGCAGCGGAATGTCAACATTTTACTAGCATCATAAATAAAATAAGCCAAGATCTTAGGAGTATTATACATAAGGGCAGATAAGAGCATTTTTTAACTAATTCATAGATTCTAACGCTGACGAATCTATGGAAAAAGTTGAGGATAATGTGTCTTACATATTAACTATTGTAGCCTTATTGGCTACTAATGCTAGCCTTGCCATGGCAGCCTCCACTTCTGTTAGCTCTGACCCTAAAGTTACTCTGGCACCTTCTCTTTAAGTTAACCCAGTGAACCTGCCCAAATTTGATAGAAATGGAAATACTAATACCCTCTTTTGTTATTTTAGGCTACAAAGGGAAATACCAATAGCCATACTAAACTGGCCACGCGTAGTGAATTTTTCTGGGGCTTTATAGTAAAGAGTTAGTATTTCGAAAATAACTGAAGTTGTTATGTCATATGTTAATGCCAAAAACATTATTAATTATGAGTTTGGCTTAGCAGAATGAATGACAAGACGAAAATCTGCATTTTATCAATTAGATCTAAAGTTGGTAAAGAGGTGATAGACTTTGCTGATCAGATTTCCTATGAGGCTCAAGTATTGTATGGGACACAAGTTCTGTGTCATTGTGATGCTTAGATCGATTTATGCCACGCCTGTAAGCCTCACATACAATTATATTGGGCTGTTACCCGTTTAAATTCCAATATAACTATCCCTAAAATTCTAAATTACCTCAAGCGCTTCACTCTTACTTTTGGCGCTCCTAATACCAAGCCCTTCAAGAAAGAGGCAAGTATCCATTTAATACCATACCTATGGATAAGAATTTTGGAGAAAGTTTCTGGATTAGAAAAGGGGTACTCTACATCCGCAGAAAGTTCAGAATACCAGACAACTGACCTAAATATAATGGAACGCTGCCTTGTCAAGTAAAGTCACCTATGAATATAACAACTAATTTTGCTGCGCATCTGAGGTCCCAGGCTAACACTGATTTAATTAGTCATATTAGTCAAGCACATACTCTTGGCATTCACACGCTCACAAGCCCAGATAATAATGCTGTGTGCACTTACATTAATATTAGCATGTAAAAAATACCAGTTCAGGCAATCATGGTAAGCGGAGCGCCCATCAACATAGTTTCTTCAGTGCAAAATGAAGAAACTTGAGTTTGTACCCAACACTGGCCATTGCATAACATATGACACAGTGGGACCTAAGCCACTATTTAAATAGGAGCATATAGCTCCTTGCCACCGGGATTTGTAACTAGATTGTTATCTGCACTTGACATCACTTTACCTCAAGAAAAATTTGAGTTACTTATTGTTACCTCTTTCATAAGAAAATATGGTCTCAAAGCTAAGTTCAAGGATGATACTTTAGATGTAGGGGGACAACAGTTTATTATTGTACTATGCTAAGGAATCCCAGTGGATTAATGTGGCCTGGTGGAAGAAGTTACTGAATGCTTTGCTGACACCACCAAGGGTACTTTGCCAACTCCAGATGAGGCACCAACGTGTGACACTTACAATAAAATAAATTAGGCAACTCTACAGATTTTTCGTCAGTACTTATGTAAGTTGCATTTCTCACCCAGCTTGAGTCTAATTCTCAACCTCCCTTAATTGTAAATGTTGATTCTAGTGAGGCAATTACTCCCATTAAGTATCATAAAGGTGGCCAAAGCACCTTACATTTACCTCAGCATATTTTATATTCCAACGAAATCTCACTCCACGATGGACAAAAATGTACTATTAAACGAGGGCATCAGACCCTTGTCAGAACAGATATCACCTTACAAATTTCTGAAGGTTTGTATTGTAAGATCCTGTTAACCTTCTGTTCTAAAAAGATCTCATTGGTTCCTCTGGTGCAATTTACCCTCAACAGGGAGAAAACAACTACTTTTACCCAGGTGCACATTGAGAAGCATCAAATAATAGCTTATGTTTATTTGCTGCCTGGCCTAGCGGTATAATTGTTCTAGTTACTATCTAATCCCACACATTTCTGTGCTGGAATGTTTGGTCAAGTGAGATGAAATGTTGTGATTTAGTATGACCAACCATTTAATTATCTTATGTATTTAAATCTGCATTTTAGACAAAAGCTTTGATTCCTCAATCATATACATCAATAACAAAAATGTTGAATTATCTTATTTTAGATTGCCTCAACTTTAAGGTCTATCTGTCAAATTAAGTTACGTCGGATTTTCTTTCCTCTGCGCCCATATTTCTATAGGTAGTTAGTAATCATTAATATTAGATCACTATCAAGTTTCTCTGGACCACTTTGAGGATATCTCTGAGAGTTGATCCCTTCTCATTCCACTGGAGTCATCCCCCAAAGCACTTACTATCAATTTTTTTTTTTTAGTACTAGATGGTCCCAACCCAAGGGGGGGATTCATCGATGTTTACTATCAATTTATGAGGCTTTCCGGTATCATAAATTATATCCCTTTTTATGGTTATATTTTCTTTATTGACCCAGAAGCACAAAAATAATTGTTAAAAGATTTTTGTCCCCTAAAATGACAAACTAATAGTTTCTACCATTTTCTAGAACAATCATTCCCTGCTTGGTAATCTATAGTGTAGTTTATTATAAGGGAGTGAAAAATTTGAGGGTATTTTTCCTACCACCTAGAAAATATCTGAGGTAGGTTAATCTTAGACAAATATACCACACAGAGAATTTTTTTCTAGCCAGTACAGGTTTTAAACTCGAAACCTATACTAAGGTGGAAGCACTCTTACTTACCAGGCTTTTTTAGTAAAACCCATACTTTTTAAAATAGATTAAATGGAAAGTAAGAGGGGGCAGAATATATGCGATTCAACTGATGATAAATGACCAGGAGTTTGGGCCACTAGAGTTCTAGAGCCTCTGGCCATTGCTGATTGGTGATTGCCATCGTTAGCCATGGTTTAGCATTGGCGGGCTTACAGGCCATTTGATTATTAGTCAATTAGTAGACTCATTGCATATGATGAGCAATCCGGTGGGGAAAGCCAAACGTGTGGCTTTATGACACCTGGGGATTAAGCTTGAAAATTTGGAGATCTGTCAAAGCTTATTGGAGATAATCTGAATGGTCTTCAACACCAGACTCTTGTGTGGGGGCGCTCATTACTCAAACGCTTGGCTATAAGTGCACAATGGATCATTTATACATAATAATGGTAGATGAAAGCTCAAAGTTGGATCAGAGCTATTCTCAAGGTTTTTGTGAAAAATAAACCTGAAATAGATATTTCCATCAGCGATTGTTCACCCAATAGGATGTGTCACATTGTGGACCAGTATTTTTTGAACACGGTGTATTTGTAATATTGGTGGGTGATATCTGCTTTTAGTTCAGCACATAGAGGGCACTCCTTGTGTGAGTAATCCATCCCGCTGTGTTTTCTTAATTTAAATGCATAGTTTAGGACCCACCAGGTTACCAACCACTACTTGGCCATTACCAAATGGGAGTTCAGGCCTGAAATTAACTCCTTTATCAGGTAGTTGGTGTCGTGGCCTTTGATAGCCCAGTCATTTAGGATTCGTGGGCAAGTGGGTGGGTTGCGCTCAGGTTCCTGAAGTGGATACCCATATTTTATTAGTGTTAATTTGTACTTTTGATTGACTTAGTGGCATATTCATCTTTGATTTGATTATGCTTCTCCCAGAACATTGCAGAAATCATTGTGGAATAATGGGCTTCTTTGTCCCTTTGGATTTGGTCAGCATCCCATTCCAACCACTCTAATGACCATCCGCCCTGGTGCACAGCCCAATTTCATAGTTGTCAGTAGTGTGGGGTACCCTTTCAGGAGGGTGTATGCAGGTGGTGTGCCATCCATTTGTGTATTGAGCGGGGAGATACTAGCTCTTGGAGACCTTAGGCTCTTGCCCAGTTCACGCCCCATGCTAGGTCAAGCACTGCATTTGTGTTTGCATTAGTTTAAGGAATGACTTCCCCATCTTCTCTGAGAGTGGGATTCAAAGTCCAGGAGGCCCATGCCTCCTTCATTCTTTGGTTTTGACAGGGTTTCCAGCGCTATTGGCGCTGCCTTCGCCTTGAACCACAGGAAGGTTTGGAGTATTGTCCTGATTTTCTTCTCTAGGTTTTGGCTCGTTGGCAGCACATGTGCGACATACCACAACTTTGAGAAAATGAAGACATTGATTGCCTGCACTTTCTCTTTGAGGCATAGTCTAACGTTCTTCCAGCATGCCATTTGGATCAATAAGCTTGACAATACCTCCTGTTCAGTTTCCAGTACCGCGGGTCCCTTATTGTTGAATAGTATCCTGAGGTATCAGATTTTCTGGGAGTTCATGATCAATGTTATGTCAGTCAGTGGGCTGAAGTTCGAGTTGCCAATCCTCATTACTGAGGTTTTTGCCAAGTTGACTTTCACATTTGAAGCTAACTGGTATAGGTCTAGTAGTTCCTCGGCACCCTGGAGGTCGGTTGGTGAGCTTATGCCTACTACTATGTCATTGGTGAATGCCAGCATTTTCAGTGGCATTTGGTTTGGGTGGACTCTACCCCAGAGTTTCACATCCACTGCCATCAACAAAATGTTGGATGCAAAATTAAACAGTATTGGTGACATAGGGTCGCCTTGTTGGAGACCCTGCCTGACCAGAATTTTGTTGGTTATGCTGTCTGTGACAAACACCTTAGTTACTAGGCCTGAGTACAGCGTTGATATCCATGCTCAAAAAGTGTTGGGGATACCAACTGCCTTCAACGACACATTAGGAATGACCACGCTAATTGGTCATATGCCTTTTCCATGTCAAGAGACATAAGATACCCCTGCTAAATTCCCCTCACATCCTGGAGTACGTCTTGGACTGCACTGATGCTGTCCATATACTCTGGCCTTAGATAAATCCATTCTGGGCCTTATGGAGCATGCGCTGTGCTGTTGCCATCAGCTGATTAGATAGTATGCACGTGAGCAGCCTATGATTGGCATTTAATAGTGCGATTGGGTGCCAGTTCTGAAGTTGGTGTCAGTCTCTTTTTGTACAAGAGTACAATTTGGGTCTCTTGGACCCCCAGAATTTGCTATTCATTTTGCAAACAGTGGTTAAAGAGGGCTTTGAGCTCCAGCGCAATGCGGTCATGGAATGTGCTGTATATTTCTGCACACATATTGTCAGGGCCTGGTGCTTTCATCGTTGGCGAATCCTTTAGCGCCCAATTAACTTCATTGATAGAGATTTTGGAGGATAATTTGGTGACATCTTCCAGCGTACAGCCCCCAGTGCCAGCTTGATCAGGTCAATTAGGGCATTTGTCACCAATTTGCTTGTTTCTTGTTGTCAGAAAAGTTCACCATAGAATTATTTGATCTCACGCTTGATTGTTTCTGGGTCTATTGATACTTCCCCTTCCGCTGTCTCCACTTCCCATACCTAGCCTTGGTTCAGATTTCCTTGAGGTGCGCCAGGCCCTCTTTGGTCACCATCACCACTAGGCTCTGATATCAGTACATCACATTGGTCTGTCACTCCAAGTCTTGCTTCATCATTAGGGCCCAATACTTTTTGTGCATTGTTTGATATTTGATCCACCAATCTTTGCTGTACCACCAGTTGAGCTTCAATGTCTCTAATTTAGACTTCAGCTGTTTTGTGGTGGCATTTCACTTGTAGGTGGTCACTTTTTCGAACTTCATGCTATTGTGCTTCATCTTCACTATGATCTGAGTCCATCATTCCAGAGGGTCTATCTCCGGGAAGCTATCAAGATATGCTACCAGTTAATCTAGTCCAGCGTTGATCTTTCAGCGCCATTCCCCATCCCTCAGCGTGGCTGGTGCCAACTGCCATTCACGATTTTGTGGGGGTTTGTCAAGATGGATATCCACACAAACAACCATGTGGTTACTTTCTGCATTTATAATGACCTCGCTGTTAGACGTCATTGACTTGAGATCCAATGCACTAGGATGTGATCTAAGCGTGATCTGGAATGTGGGGATCCAGCAGAGTCCTGTGACCATCACATTATTTTTGGCTAGGTTGTCGTCCTCTTCATCAATTGTTAGGCACATCCTCAATTTGACTAGGTATTCCAGCATCTCATCGGCCTTTCTGTTGGGATAATCTCTAGTTGGGAACATATTCCAGCTCACATTCGTCCAAAAATTCAGGTCTCCTGCTATTACTGTCATCGCTTTGGATGGCACTTCTGGTAAAAATTCCCAAAAATATGGTTTTTGTGGAGCTTCGGCGGAGTGTAGATTGCCACCACTTGAATGCTCATGCCAGTTTCCCTGTTTGTAGCTATCACTATCAAGATCCTTCCGGCATGAGTTTCCTCCAAAAATTTCAGGTCTGTTTTCTTTTCAATTGCAATGATCGCCACATGATCCATCCAGAGGGCTTGGTAGCCTATTTGGCGGGACCATAGGTGGTTTGTACGTCATAGTTTAAAATTGGCACCATTTCCTTTTGGTTACCAGCTTGCATTTCTGAAATTAAAATTAAAACGATATATATTTTAATTTTTAAATGGTGCATCTTCCTCCTCCTCGTTTGTATGCTTGCCATCCCCAAGCATTTGTGGTTGCAATCCTCATTTCCAGATGCCTGACCCACGGGTATGAAGATTAGCATTTTCTGGGTTATGGATTTAGTCATGTACTGAGGTTTGCTTGCTGGCGGAAGATGATGTCAAGGGTGGGAAGAGGTTTTTGCTCAGCTTGCAGGTCCAGTTGGTCAGAACTTGGATTATATTACTGGGCATCCTGTGCACCAGGAATTTGGTCGCCATCCCCATCTCCTTATTAATGGATAATGGGGATGTTTTTATAATTGGCTCTGGGTAATCCTTGCCTGCTTCTTGTGGAGTGGCAGATTCCCCCTCATCCGTAATTTGGATTCTTGCCCCTTCATTTGATTTGTAAGTTGCTCTCAATTTTTTAGTCAGTATCCGTCCACCCAACTTTACCAATTTCGTTGCATCAACTAATTTTTTTGCCAGTCTCCTTGGGTTGCTTTGTCGACAATTTTTTTTGATTTCACATTTGCTTTCAATTTGTCAGGCTTTTGTTTCAATTTATCAGCATCCTGTGTCCGTCCCTTCTTGAGAAGATTTTTGGGTTCGCCTTTTGCCATCTTTCCTCCTCACGGATCATTCATTCCACTTAAGATGAGCATGGCTCCGTTGGTTCAGGACCCATTCCTTCATCCATTATGTATGATCTGGGGTTTGGACCTATGAATGGTTTGTCATCTGCTTTGGGTCGCTTGGCTGCGTCTCACTCCTATGCTTCCCTATGTGCTAAGTCCAACTCTTGTTGTTGGCGTTTCATGTCTGCGACCTCTGTTAGGTTACACAGGATCCATTCTTTGGCTTTTGGGTGAAGAAAAAAGTCTTGGGTTCAACCTTGGTGACCCCACCAATGGGGTTGTATTTGTATTCCTGAGTGGTTTTCTTTGCAGTGATGGCATAGAGCCATTGTGTGGCTGGTCTGGTAGCAGAACTGGCACACTTACTTGCATCTTCTTGTTCAATGTACACTACCCTATTTAAGCCAGGCAGGTGGATGAATCAGGTCAGGGATATTTTGTTCAGCTTCATCCAGGGTGCCAGTTTATAGAGCGCTTCTACTTTCTGGGGGCGGAGGCACTTTGCGATGTAGTCGCTGCCTGCTTGGTGTAATTCTCATACTTCCCCATAGTACGATAATCTGGTCCTGATCACTTCATGCACCTACTCCCTTTTGCGATTGGTTGGGAGGATTTAAAAGGGTATCCACCTTGCTGTTTATTTGGTGTATCTGGTTAGCTCCATTCGCAGATAAATCCCCTTATATTTGATCCTGATTCAAGGAGTTTTTATGGTCCAATTTGCCTGGATTGCTATATCAATATACCCCCATTTGGGTACCCAGTGATGGTTGAAGTCCCCTCCTGTTAGAACTTCGTCAAGCTCCTGATAAATTGACATTATCAGGTCTGATCACTCCTCCTCTTCCACTAGTTGCAGGTGGATTCAGATAGCATCCTTTAGGTAAGATTTTGGCACTTGGCAGTCCATAAAGCCTCCGCTGATTAACTGGCAGATGTATTTGATGTGGCTTCCTGCCCCATTCAAGGTGTTTTCATCAGTATGCGCTGCTGCTGCGCTATATGAGTTGATTTTCACGCTAGTTTTAGGCACCTCGGCGGGGGTCTTCCCCTTCAAAATCCAGCTTACCAATTCATTGAGGCTGAAACCCTGATTAAGAAACGCTTTGATTTGGTGGATGCTGATTCCTCAGTGATTGATGTTCTTAGCCATTTGTGCTCCAATTTCGAGGTTTTTCCACTCAAGGGCATCTGTCAGAAAGAAACCCAGTTGGTATTACTTGAGGGCGGATTCCAGGCCACACGTTGGGTGTAGGTATTTTGAAGGACCTCCAGAATAACCAATTACACTGGCACCAGTCCCTTACCATGACACTATTCCAGCCCCCATCTGTAAATATCCGTGCCATGGTGACCAAAACCCCCGCCTCGCTCCATTGGAAGGCTTTGGAGGGGGTGAAACTATTGGCAGTGTACGGGACAGCTAGCATCAGTTCTGGGAAGGGTTGTTTCCAATCCTGGATGTTTTTGATGCAGATCCCCACTTTGAGCCATTTGCGGCCCAGGTTTGAGGTCATGACCCCTTTCATTTCTGTTGCCACCTGTGGTGAAATCTCATGTTTCGTCCATGGTTGTGCTGAATCTGGGGTAAATCCCACTGAGACCAAGTAAGCAGCTTTGGCATTATTGCGACGTTGCGCCATATCTTCCACTTTTCAACAGGAAAAGGTTGGCCTCAAAAGGGTTTCATGGATTGGTTTTGTCACTCCCAGGTCTACCCATTCATGTACCAGTTTCATACTGGCACCCTCACAGAATCAGTATTTCATTTCCAATGAGGTAAATCCATTGGTGGACCAGTTAATACTCTCTTCTGGTGACCAATACTGGAAGGGTCCCCACTCCACTGCCTTTTCCTTCATCCAGCCTGCCTTCATCAGGTCTAATGCCGTGGTCAGTGGGATTTGGGTGTACAACCAGTGTTAGGCCTTTGTGGCCTTGAACCTGGTCATAATCCACAGCAGTGCCTCCTCTGGGGAGGAATTTTATATTATACCATTCCAGTGCCATGTCTACTGGAATAGTATGTTTGGCCCAATTGAGGGCAGTCAAGACATTTGGGAATTATTTCATGTAATTGGCTAGTTCCATTGGATTAAGCCTGAGCTCCTGACGGCTTGAGTGGATCTCACTGATATCCTGGCCTTGTTATATTCCATCATGTTTAAAAGGTCAATGCCAGCGTCCATCTAGGCCATTGCGTCTGCCAGTTTCAAGTTTTCTTGAATTGTGGCTTCGATCACCTTATTCTACATAGGGATTTTCATCCATTCAACAGCGTTTTTGGTACAAACCCACGACTATTTGAGGAGTACCGCCATGTCAACTGATATTTGGGTATTGAGCCAGCATTTGGCTGCCCTGACAGAAAACTTGTGGTCATAACAAATAGCCACAATGGCTGGTTTGATGTTTTTGGAGACCCATTGAGTCGCCATTAGATATGGAATTGAAAGGCCTCCCATTGTTTAATTTTTCAAGAGGACATGCTGTGGCATGCTAGCATGTCCATCTGCATGGGAGTGTATTTTACCAGAACCCTGGTTGCCAACTTGACCGCTGTCAGGGTTTCAGCTTCTTCCAGTAGCATTATTAATTTTTTTTGCCAAATTTTCCCAGGTGTCTGATCATTTGGATTTGGTCCTCAAAATTACTTCATTCCCTTTTGGGGTTTATCCCCAATGATTCATATTGCGCTGGTATTGATTCTGTGCTACTTATGACCCCTCCATTGACTTGGAATTGTCAGGGATTGTCCCCTATGTCCCATTCAAATTCAGTAATCAATTCTTTAATTGAGCTAGCCCCCCACTGTCAACTTGAATTTGTTGAGGATTGCGCCTGATGGTTCATCAGGGATCATGCCCAATGACTTGTTTGGTTTGTTGGATCGATTTTGGTCAAGGGCCATTCTCCCCCTGACTTGTCTTTAAAAGGACTAACCCCTGACTTGTCCTTTATGCAATTATTCTGAGTGTCATCAGTAGGTTTCTTCGTATCAGCAGAAAACTTTTTTATCATTGCCCTGTTGGTTTGAGCAGCTGATTTTCGTTGGTCAAATCTGAGTCAGTTTCAGATCCAACCAATACTTTGTCCAGATTTTTTGGTTTTTCCAAAAAAATTGTTTTACCCTGTGAGGCCCCAATCCCCTCTAATGATTGAGGTTTGGTGGGGAATATCCCCCAACAGCGCTGGTCTCAGCATCACTCTTCACTCCCCAATGGTTGCTACTATTGGCCAATTTTTGGCGGCCACTGATCCTGGGGATTTGGCTCCGTTGTCCACACTTATCACAAGGTTTTTTTTGTGGCCCTTAGTCAAGTTTGAGCGTTTCATCATTTGTTCTGCCAATTCGTTATTTTGCTTGTATTCATTATTCAGGCCATCTCCTTTATTAATCATATGGGGGCCTTGGTCAGCAGAAATTTGTGCTGCCAGTTTGTTACCTGGCATGCACTCATTATTCTTGCTCCCCCATTATTAATCACATGGGGACCTCAGTTGGCTGGAAGTCATTCAGACAGTTCATCCATCTTGATGTACTTCTTAATTCAATAGTAATTTGTGCAAGCAAGCCATCCGTTTCTATGTGCTTTGCACCGTTGGGCAGAGAGACTTACTTACACTGGGAGGTTTTATTTGTGGTGTACTGCTCTATATGTGCAGTACTCACTGGCAGGAGGATATTCTCTCTAAACTTGGTCTAGTCACTTTTTTAAATTAAAAGTGAAGTTTGTGAGAGAAAGAGAGGCTTTACCTGCCAGGCTAACCACCTTATCTTTCCTATCACCTAGCTTCTTTAAGATGTATAATTAAAACCTTTGACGACAAGCTATTTTTCCGTTAATTTTAGGGTTACTGCCTCCAAACAGTATCCCTTATTTCATTATAAAAAAGTAACTGACCTGTAAAACTGTAAGCTGATCCTCAGCGCTATTTACAACAGTTATCTCACTATTTAGGAAAATATTTGCCCCAATTTAACCAATGATAGTCAGGGTAGATCAGATATTTATAAAAATGATAAAAATAATATGGAGTTCATCCCCTAAAACTTTAATTCCTTTATCTACAAGCCCCTTATCAGGCCATAACCCTAACGAAGTTACAGTCATTTTAAGATCTGTTCATATTTGTCAGAACATCAAAATGCATTTGTAACAGATGGGGCTCCCAAGGCCCAGCCCGCCACCAGCCCTAAACCTACACCCCCATATATGGCTGTACCAACTCTGAATGGTCCTGTCCAGATGGATGGCCTTGCCGGGCACAACATGCTGAGGTGCGATGCACCAGCCTCTGTTGCCTCAGGCCTCAAGGCCAAGGTGCGCCCCTACAGCCTCTGTCACCTTGAGGTCACTGGGCCGAGGTGTGGCCAACTGGCCTCTGTCACCTCAGGCCACTCTGGCTCCATCCTCTCTTGTCAGGGCAAGACCGCTCAAAAAGGATCCTGGTGCATCCACCACCTTCCTCTCATCCTTATCACACAACCATTCGCGCCCCCAACCTTGCTTATATAGAATACAATAAAATTATATTAAAATAAACAAGTCTAGAGAATGTGGCCTTTATTAGGAGTAAACCTGGAGTCAGAATAGAATTCCAAAGTGAGGTCCATTTGGGTAGACCTCACTTTGAAATACTTCTTAAAAAGGGTAAATAAATTATGGGTAATGAGGGGCGCAAAAGCCTTCAGAATTGATGGCATCCAGACAACTCGGCAGCAAAACGGGGGAACCTCAGAATGAACAACCAATTAAATAAACTATTTATTTAAAATTATCTCATTATTGATCCAATTAGGAAAAACCTACTCAGAATAACAGAATTGCAACTATCTACATGCACGAATTTCATAATTCCCAACCTTATGGGATTCATGTATGATTTGTTAATTGTTACAGCATTAACAAAAAAACTAAAAGTGTTTTTGTATAACCTAATTTTATTAAAGCAAGCCTGGAGCAAGCACCATAACATGCAACACACCATTGAAAAATACACCAGTGTATAAGGAAATGCTGACATGAAGAGGCATCTCCACCCAAGAGGTGATGCAGTGAAAAAGTCAGCAGTTCTCATATGCAATAATGTTTCATGATTTGAAAGCCATAACCCATATGACAGCAGCCACATGGAATGCTAACAAATTTTCAGTCAGAGCAGCGAAATGGTGTATTGACATACAAATCCTAAGTAATTTAGTGACAATCTTTAAATCGTTATGCAACTGCACCAAGCAAGCTCTTGTGTGGATGAAACTGCCAGTGGGCCACAAAGCGGTGGAGGCAGCTAACCATTAGGATCTAAAGCCTTAGGATGCTGAGACCTGGCTGGATGCAGTTATCAACATTCATGGTGCCATGGAGTTCAATAAGGCGGGTTCCCTGCAAAGATGGCGTTTTTGGCCAAAAGCTCACATCTTACATTATCAGAATTAAATGTCTATAAAAAAAGTCCCTAACGTTACAATAGCGCTTAACTGGGCACGCCACACTAATTGCCAAAACAGCCCTCAAGTGGTATAACACCTTTTCTCCTGATGGGGCACTATTGTGGATAAAGGCAGGCTTTAAGGCTACTGAAACCTTAAACTGGTCATACACGCGGATCCCCTCATTATGGCGTCTGACTTGCTGCAAGCTGTCTGGATGGAGGAAAAGGCTGTTGTATAAGGGCCCTTCAGGGATTGGTCACTGGAAGTTGCTATTAGCTGGAGCGCTAATGGGTTTACCCTCACTGAGATGAACTACTAGCTCCGCACTAGTACCTAATATAGACTAATTCCAGGATGGACAGATTGATGATAAAAAAATTCATGAGACCTTGCGTGACAATTATTTCTTGCTGTCCAAATGGAATATCTGGTTTGACTATGCCCCCTGTCTGCAGCAGTGGAATAGATGAGAAGGGGGGTCACCCCCAAAGTAGCTCATGCCTGGATTGAGCATGAGATCCTACCTCAAGTGGCAGCAGCAATGTGGGTGTTATAACCCCCTGAACTCAGTAGGGATTGGCTCAAGTGGGAAGTTAGGTTAAATTTATTAGGACTGAAGATAATAATTCCCTGCTTTCTCTCTTGCTACTCTCTACACCGCAGAAGGTTTAACCCTAAAAAGCTTTCTAATGTAGTATAGTGGATTTACCCACTGATGCAACATGATTGTTCAACAACGCCAGGTGGAACAGTGATACTATGCAAGAATGGTGTCAGCAGAGCGCCATTATGCTTGATGTGTTCCTAAAAATTTGCATAAGGCATGAGAACCCGATGCCTCATTAAGCTGGTATTGGTTTGGATTCCATCTAACTGATGCACCAGGATGGCAAGCCCTCAAAATTTGCGCGTCTATGGCCTGCACCATCCATAAATGGGTATTTATATGAATAAAGTACAGGATTTCTTGTACCACAGATTTTTTTTATTAAGCAATCAGCTTATTTTCGAAGTGAAAATTTCCCACTGATGCCCCCAAACCCTATAATAATAAGAAATCATACAGTGCTTTGACTGCTTCTTCAAGAGATTTATGGAATGGCACCAGAAGTCATGTTGATTTTATCATTCTTTATAAGTGACAGGTTCCCTAATTGAAAGGCACCCAAATCATAGCTTAAGGGTGTGATCTTCATTCACCTCCAATTAGTTGTGGTGGAGGAGTGGTCAGATCTGATAGTTGTATTCTTACCAAGAGCTCGACAGTTTACTGTCAGGTGGCGACTTCAGACTATCAATGGGTACCAGAAAAAGGATATATTAACATTTTTCTCCTTAAAATACTTGACCATAAGTGCCTGCTTGAGGTAGGAATAAAATTACAAGGATTCCTACTTTTGCATTAAACCCACTCTCTATGTGAACCAGACATCAAAATGGGTGACCTTCTTATTTTTTGTTATGGGTAGTGCCCACAAATGGGTTCATAAGGCAATTTACACCAGCCTATTGTAATATGTTGAGATCCGCAAATTTCAGCAAGCCAGCGGCAATTATATCGCCAAGTGTCTTCGCCTCTGTACAGTGGAAGCCCTGTACAAACCTGAGCCCAGTGTGAAGACTGATAATAGTTTTTCCCCAGTTTATCCAAATAACAGTCTCTAAGGGATGATATACGTGGAACAAGAGGATGCCAAACAGGTGTGTCACTTTTGTTACCAGATGGGGAACACAATGGAACAGTACCATCACAAGAAAGGCAGATCGCCCCATAACTATTAGTATGACCCTTTTAGAGGAATCACCAAGGTCAGGTCCAAAGTCTTTTTTTCGCTCAAAAACCAAGTAATAGATTCCATGCAACCTATTGGAGGTCGCAGATATGCAGCGCCAGCAACATGAGCTAGATGCTGATCATCAAGAGGCTTGGGCGCATGAAAAGGCAAAGCGCCCAGATGCTGATGTTAAAACATTTATTTATCTGAACCCAGATCATATAGTATGGATGAGGAGACAAACCTAGCATCTACTTACGCCCATCCCATCAAGTTAGAGTGGATGGACTAAGAAGAGCTACAGTGGCAAAAAGTGGGGCCAAAAACCTACAATATGTCATCAGGAAAGGGTCCTGAGAAATCAGTTTTCCAACTGAACAACTCCCCATTGGTAATTCAATTAATTGGCTGACCAATAAAAAGGGTAAAAAAATCACGTTGTAATCAAACCAAACCTAACTAAAATGTGCAGTTGGCAATTGCTGTCGATCTCAAAGCTCATAAGGGGTTTCATTGCCAAAACTGTCACCTGCCCACCTCCTCCAAAACAGCAGTACCATTTTGTGCTGAAACTTTCTCCATCTCAATAGACAGAAGACTAATTTGTTGACGGAGGATCCAGTGCACTCCATGCATGGCAATAAAATCCTTGTTTTGATGAACCACACCTGCCATCCATATCCTACCCAACACGCAGTTTTAGCAATGTAAGCCATTAGAAAACCAACTTTCATTCAAGATTTGATGCACAATCCATTTAAAACTCATACCCATGGGTTGGGTGACGTTCATTGATCATCGCAACCAATAATGCTAGGGGATGGCTAGAATACAAACATGGATGAGGAAAATGAATCATTTTAAAATAATAACCAAATTAAACTAAAAATTTTATTCAAAACTTAGAACCACATTCAACGCAATATGGTCCCAAGTTCCAATAGAGACCCAAGAATCACCCATGGTTTCTTCAGATTAAGTACCCAACGTTGGTTGGGCCACGTGGCATTCATCATTTAAACAAAGATATAAAATTGGAATTTGTAGAGAAGACATGCGAGCTGAATTTTTGTGGCCATGAACCATGTCAATCATACTGGTAGAACTCCGTGTGATTGTGGTATATGCGTACCCAACCCCAACAAAGTCTGACAATTCTGGAAGTTCCTATCAGAAGTGCAAACTGACGTCACAACAGTTATCATGCAGCCTGAACTGTTGAACAAATGTGAGTAAGGATATGTTTGTGACCCATGTGAGACCTCTTAGTTTGGCAGATAATATGATAACTTAACTTTTGACATTGAGTATGTGTCTTTTAATAGATTAAGTAGATGATGACCCTGAAAACCTTACATGATGGGAGTATGATTCCAGTGATGTGCTGTTAAGTGTTTCCCATCTTGACTGTGTCCCCATCTCGTCTACTCATACAGGCTACTGTAAACAGCGAGGTCTTAATTAATGCAGAGAGTTACCATTTAATTATTCAGGAAACCGTCATTTTTGGCAACACCCTACCGCCTTAAGAAGTGGCAGAACTCTCCTTCTATGTTGCGGGATCCAAAATGGTGCCGCACTAATAGAAGGGGGTTCAATTGGGTCGTAGTTTACCTAGATCAGCAGTCATGCATTGATCCCCTTGACCGCTGAAAAAACATTTAAGGATAAGCTTATAAAGGATAATGCTAAGTATGAGAAAACAAATCCTACAAACGTACTGCTTCCATAAAACAGTTGATTGATGCCATAGCTACCCTGAATTGAGTGAAGTGGGACAGTGAATAATAAGGGTGTGAGTATTTGAAAATGCATAAACAGTATTAAGTGCTCCTTTACAAACAGGACAATGAACAATGGCAGAATCCAACCTTCTGCCACAAAAGCCTTCTAGGGAAGATGACCAGGGAGAACTTGGATAGCTTAGAGAGATCTGGACTCATGGCAAGATACACCTGGTATAAACTCTTATGGAACTTTTTCAGTGGCCCTGCCATATATTAAACGTAAATTTGAGTGGTTTTATGGTAATCTCTTCCACTCTTGTGAATCCTGATCTACAGCAAAAGAAACCCTACTTGCCTTGGATAAGCCATTTCTCCAGAAGAACTTGCAAGTTGACAAGCACGATCTTACTGCTGAGATTATGGTGGAGGAGGTAAATTGGGCGCTTAAGGAAGCACCAAAAGATAAATCCTTGGCACTGACAACATGCACATAGAAATTCTGAACGCAATCTGCAACTGGGCGGCACTTGAACTTTCCCATATATCTAACCACTTCTTAACTCACAAGTGCTTAATTCCAGGAGGGACAATACCTGTATCATGTTTTTATAAAGAAAAGGCTGTCAATGCCACCTTCGGAACTGATGACTTATTGCACTGTCAAACACTGATTATAAACTATTTGCTTGAATCTTTACAAACTGCCCGATGCTTACCACCCTGTGGACCATCCAAACATCCCATTATGGATTCATCAAGGGGCAAAGTATCTGGGAAAGTATTTATTAAGTCTAAAATGCCCTGCAGGATGTGCGCAGATCCAAAACAGCTATCTCATGTTTTTTACCATGGAGAAGGCCTATGATAAAGTAGTGTGGCCATTACTGCGGGTGGCAATGAATGTCATCAGAATCCCCACCATTATCATATGGATCAATACGCTATACACAGGCCTTACTACTAAGGTCATCTTAGCTAAAGAAAAATAAAATCAATTCCAATTGGAAAGGGCCTACGCCAAGGCAATCCTATGTCCCCAATTTTTTTTCTTTTATCAAATATCCTATTGGCAGTAGCAAAAACGAATTTATGGGGATTCAGGCACCCAACCAAGGCCCCATCAGGATGCAAGCATTTTTAGACAACATAGCTGGGGGGATTAAGTTTGAAAACGACCTTCAATGCGTTAAAATCTCTTTATCCTTTACCAATTGGCGTCAAACGCAAAAATTAGTATTGATAAGATGATAGTTGTTAAGATCAGACAGCCGCAAATTCACCCAGTCATCTGGTCTCATCCATTGACACCCACACAAACAGTTATTTATTTGAGTATTCTTTTCAATGAATCATGTCTGTTGATTGAGGCGTAGAACATTTGTTATTTTTAGTATGTTAGCCTGGATGGCTTACAGAGAATATACTTCTTGTTCCTCAAAGGGAAGGTGCAAAAGCTTAATGTTTTTATACTTATATTTCTCTGGTATGTGACACACATTCTACCATTGGGTCATGCTTGGAAAGTAATATTAAATCGCTCATCCGCACCTTCCTGTGGTTTAAATTCTTGTAGCGCTTATAAAATTGGTTGTTCTGGACAAACCATAGAAAAGGGGGTATGGGCCTGCTAAATTATATTTACATTTCAGTCAGATCTGTGCCAAAGCATTTCCATAAAAGTTGCAGTCACATGTGCTATGATCATGATCACACGGAGAATTAACTGGGCGTGGGTCTAAGGGGTCCCAGAACCTATTATGTCACACTTCCTAAGGAAGTGGATGTTGCTTACCCTCAATTGCCCTTACAGTGTCACTGACCCCATAATTGGAGGCTATTCAACTGGCCGTGATGTTGGGCAGTTAATTGTTTGCATATGCACTGCAGGACAAAGATTAGAAAAGATGGGACTCCAAAGTCCTATCTTTAGCAATGGCTAATGCTACAACGTTGGCTGGGTGAAAATGGATTGGAAATGAATTTACAGGCAAAGCAATTGAAATCCTCTACAAAAATTCGCCAAAAGCTGTTGGGGCACACACCCCAAAAGCACCACCAAATCCACATACTTACACTAAATCATTAATGAATGGGCGGAGGAGGGCCATGACAAAGCTGTAATCTAAAAGTGTTGATCGTGGGCCTAAATATCACTCTAGTAACCTCCAACCAGTGGTTGGCCACCTGGCAGATTTAGTAGTGGGTGATAAGAATGGGCAAGTATTGCTGCTTGGGGTACCCTTATAAGGATTGCCTAGTGTGCACCAGATCTGAGGCAGATATTGCCCACCACTATTTTAAATGTAGTATGTTAAATAGATAATTATGAGATTATTGCTATTTGGTGAGCATCATCCGTCATAATTACATCCCTTTTTAAGACCTTTTTTCACAAAAATGCACAGAAATCAGCCAATTTAACTCCAAGCCTTCCTTTACCTTTATTATATATGGGTTGTAAACACAGCAAATGTGGCCAAGCAATTGAGCCATGAGAGTCACCATTACATGTGAATGGTGTGGAAGATAATTCAGATTTTCTCCAATCAGCTTGAGAAAATTTCTAAATCTTTCACCTTGTCCCCAGATGTTTTTGAGCCTAAAGTTGGCTTTCACACCTAGGTCGCTCATCAAATGTGTTTGGTCTACATCTAAGCTGAAGAGTTAATGGCATGTAAGCCCTCCGTTGCTTAAACATGACTAGAAACCTAAAATTGCTGGCCTGGATAAAGTTAGATGCTACCTAGCTAGAGGCTCTGTTCCTAGTTATTTCACAATGGCCAAGGCCCCCATTTCCTAATCCCTCTAACCCTTATTTAATTCTTATTTTCTTTAAAAAATGGAGTTTTGAAAAGGGAAGTAAAGCAATGTTTGAAAAAAGAATAATAAATAATAAAGAGGAGATAAACTCAAACTGGGATTTGAAGGTAATGTGACCCTCAGAAATATGAAGCGTTTCTAAAATTCAAAATAATATCATGAATATCAGAAGAGAATTATTTAGGAGAAGAGCTAGTATATAAGTCAAAGTTACTTTTAATCTTTCCTTGAAATCAATAACTTACAGAAGTATATGAGACTAGGAATTTTAGCCTAATTAATTTTTATTACTTTCATTGAGTTTTGAGAAGATTAATGGATATCATTATTCCACTTACAGAATATCTCATATGGAGGATCACTGGGGCACTTGGTCATAACATGTTCCTCCTCCAGCTGTTCATGGCAAACTGAACCTATTGTTGCGGAATTTGGCCATTCTCATGCCAAAGCTAGAATAGATCTTCTCAAAAACTCAGTATAGCAGAGGGAGTAATTTCCATTCTAAGTCTTTACTGTCCTTTTACTACAGGATTGCTGTACCTTACCAGATTAGCTCCTCTACTTTATTGGTCACTTGCCTCAGGAAACAGTTAAGTATTACATCATATTATAAAGGGGCCTCCCATATACAAGTCGGTGACTGATGGAGCTTTATAAGGTTCTCAATGACTTTTTAACTTTTAGCGTTGTTTTCAATAGCTTTTGTAAGATCCTGGAAGCTTTCTGTTTTGCTGGCATTTTTCAATTATTGGGAGGCTTGTTTTCACCCCTTCAGAGCCATTAATGGAATTTTGTAGGCATTCAATGGCCTTTAAATGTTTTTCCACGTTTTCTATGATGGCTTCAGTAGGGTCCTGGAAGCCATCCAAATTGTGAATATGCTGTCATATTTCAAGGAGTTTATTTTCATTCCCATCAGAATCATCAGCGGAGTTTAGTAAGCTCTCGTTGGCCATTTGATGTTCTTCCACGTTGTTTCAATAGTTTCTGAAAGGTCCTGGAAGACATCTGAATTATTAATAGCTTTTCATATATCAAGAGGTTAGTTTTTACCCCTGAAAAATCATTAGTGAAGTTTAGTAGGCATTTAATAGCCTTCTGATGTTATTCAACATTGTCTTCAATGGCTTTTGTAAGTTCCTTGAAGTCATTTTAATTGTAGTAGATCAACACATATCAGGAGTTTGTTTTCACTCCCTTCAAGATTATCAGTTGAGTTAATTAGGCTATCAATGGTTTTTTAAACTTTTTCCAAGTTATCTTCAAGGGCTTCTGTAAGTTCATGAAAGCAATCTGATTTGCTAATAGATTAATAAATATCAGTAGGGTTTCCTAGCCCTATAGATTCATAGTTAGAGTATAGTAAGTCCTCAATGGGTTTTTGACGTTCTTCCATGTTGTATTCAACGGCTTAACATGTCCTGGAGCCTTCTGAATTGTGGGTAGATTTAATATTAGTAACTTATATTTACTTCCCTTATGAATCACCGGTAGAGTTAAGTAGGCTCTCAGTGGGGTTTTAATGCTTTTCTATGTTGCATTCAATGGCTTCTGTAAGGCTTTAAGTGCTTTATAAGATTGTGAGTAACTTTTCTTATATCAGCAGGTTTGTATTTAACCTCTAAAATATAATCTGTGGAGTTAACTAGTCTCTAAATGGTCTTTTGATGTTATTCTACGCAGTATTAAATTTCTTCTTTAAGGTTCTAAAATCCAATTAAATTTTAATAGCTCTTCATATAGTAGTCAGTTTTTCAGCAATCCCTTCATAATCATTGATGATTTTTAAGCTCTCAGTGGCCTTTTAATGTTCTTCCACATTGTATGATGGCTTCTGCAATGTTCTGGGTGCCATCTGAATTGGTGGTAGCATTTTATATATAAAGAGGTTTAAAATCCCCCATAGAATCATCAGTGAGTTTAATAAGATCACAGTGGGCCTTAATGTTCTTTCATATTGTCTTCAAAAGGTTCTGTATGCTCCTGAAGGCGAATAAATTGTTAGTAGCCTTTTATATATCAAAAGGTTTATTTTCACCTTTTAAAAATATCAATAATATTTACTTGGTTCTCAGTGGCTTTTAGATGTTCTTCCAGGTTATCTTCAATGGCTTATGTAAGGTCCAGGAAGCTGTATGAAAAGTAAGCAACTTTTTATATACCAAGAGTTTGTCTTCACCCCCTTAAGAATCATGGGTTGAGGTTAATAGCTCAGTGGCCTTTTGATGTTCTTTCACTTTCCTTCACCAGCTTCTGTAAGGTCCTGAAAGCCGTCTAAATTGTGGTATCTTTTCATCTATCATAAGGTTTGTTTCCACACTCTTCAGAATCTTCAGTGGAGTTATTAGGCACGCAGAGGTTCCTAAAATTCGTCTACATTGTCTCTAATGGCTTATGTAAGTTTCAAAGGCTATTTGAATTTTGGGTAGCTTTTTTAGATATCAAATGGTTTGTTTTCACCTCCTTTAGAAGAGTCTATGGAGTTTAATAGGTTCTCAGTGTCTTTTTATGTTCTTCCTATATTCTTAAAGGCTTTTGTAAATTCCTGGAAACTGTCTAAGATTGTGGGTAAATTTTTATAGATTAGTAGGGGTTTCTACCCCTTTCAGAATCATCAATGGAGTCATGTAGGCTCTCAGTGTCCTTTTGATGTTATTTTTGTTGCTTAAAGGTCTTTGTAATGTGATGTAGGCTTCCCAAAATGTAGTATTTAATATATAACCAGGTTTTTACCTTTTTAGAATCATCATTGGAGTTTAGTAAGCTCTCAGTGGCAGATCAATGCTATTCCACTTTGCCTTCAACAGCTTATGTAAGGATATAGAAGCTTATTGAATTGTGGTTATCTTTACATATATCAGAAGATTCTTTTTCGCCCCTATAGAATAATCAGTGGAGACTAGTAGCCTTTTTTAGCACTAGTGGTGCCCAACCCTAAAAGGGGGAGCCGCCACGCATCTTTATTTGCAAATGGGCCAAACAAAGGATTATTAGAAATAAAAAAATTTATAATATGGCACTTCAGTTAAAATCCTAGGAAGCCATATCAGAAGTTGAGGAAGCTTTTGGGAAACATTTTTAGTGCCCTCTTTAGCTTGTGGGCCATGGCGGACAGCTTAGGGGTGGGGGTGGAGACTAGTAGGCTTTTTTTAGTACTAGATGGTCCGAGACTAATAAGCTTTCAGTAGACGTTTTGTGTCTTTGCATATTTTTTTATTTAGACAAAATATAGGTCTTTGTAAAGGCATATTCTTCATATTTGGTAGAGCTGAGGAAGGTACAATCATATTTTGTATCTTTTAACCTACTTTAGGTGGCCAACTGAATGCAGTGGTCTTAAGTTAATTCATGGCGTGAGTGGCATTAAAGCTTTTACTTAATGCGGCCAGTGGTTGTATCTAGTAAAGAGTTTGAAGCTTTAACATTATTCTGAGAGGTTATTCCAGTAGATGCATTGAAGGAATGTTTAGTTTGGAATATGACAAGGTGATCAGAAGGCTGTAATCTGATACTTTAAATTTTTGAGCTTGATACCATTATTAAAGGATACAGAGCCTATATAACGTAAAAATTTTCTGGCATAGTGAGATGACTAACTGGCGTTGTAATGATTTAGCATAATTGAAGTTGAACATGAGGTCTGAGGAGAATACTTATTAAACTTTACAAAATGACATTTTAGTTGGCATTCATATCAGATATAAAAAAGAGTATTTGCACAACTGAGAGCATAAGACAAAATGGTAATTAGGGTTGGTGGCTTGGTAAATTAATTAGTTCTGTAATAAAAACATATAAATTTATATTAAAGAGTTATATTGATTTGACAATCTATGAAATTATTCAACTCTATTTTTAAATTAAGTGATTTGGCTTTCAACTTAGTATGAAAAGATCATTAGTTATACTCTCATATTTTCATACAATTTAAAATGGCTTTTAAACGGATTATAGGGTAAAGCAATGGGTAGTAATTTGAATTATTGAATTAAATATGCTTGGTAGTTTACATCTTTGGTATCCAACCTATTTACAGGTTGTTTTTCCTCATTAGCTCAGCTATGATAAGTAACTGCCAATTCTGACTTTTTTATCACTAGTGGTGCCCAACCCAAAAAGGGGATCTGCCATGAACCTTTATTTGCAAATGGGCCAAACAAAGGAATTATTAGATATAAAAATTCCTAATATGGAACCTCATCTAACAGCCTAGGAAGCCATATCAGAAGGCGAGGAAGCTTTGGGGAAACTTTTGTCTGGTGACCACTTTAGCTGGCGGACCATGGCGGACAGCATTTGGTTGGGGCATCAGCGACATGCTGCCAATTCTGACTTGATTGTAATTTGATATTGAAATTTATTGGGTGGACACTTTTAAAATATAGGTTTGTGAAAAATGAATGTAATTAACTATCATGGAAGATTCCACAAGTATACTGGAGAGAAATTTCTCACTCTCAGGAAGGAACCTTGCCAGTATACAAATATTTTCAAAATTTAGATTTACAAGTATAAGTCGCGGATAATGGAAAACCCCCTTTGTAGGTGAAGACGCCCCTAAGAAATTTACCAGTTGGTTGGGATGATGTAATGTACAATGATTTGATACCTGCCAACCAAAGTGATTTTCATTATGAAGATGACGCTGACAATGCTGACAAAATCTATGAAAAATGACCCCCTTTTATACCTTTTGGGAGTCCAAAATAATTTACAAGCAACAGATGAAGAAATGACTGAGCTGAATCATCCTTATTGAAGCAAACAAACTTTCTGTCATAATATCCAAAAAAGTTAATCAACCAATGTTATAATTTTTGGCAATACCGCTGGGATATGACATATGGTTGCACAGGTCAAACCCACTCAAAAATGGACAGATGATATGGGGATTGTCAATCCTCTAAACACACTTGAAAATATACTAAAATAGGAGCAAATGCCCCAAAGACATTTTTACTATTTTCTAAATCAGCGACTATTTGCTGTAATGATTTCTCAAAACTATTAACAACCTATTCTTTCAATCACCCCATCTTGCTTATATATCAGCAATTTAGGACTATGTTCTCTTGGCTTAGACTATTCTATTCCTTAGATTCTCATTGGTTTCCTGATATTATTCTTTAATTCTCTATTTCCTTAGTTCAAGACGATCTAAATAATGTTTGTCTAATGTTGAAATCACCTTATTGCCTTATTTATAGGCGATCCAATAATAATCTGATATGTCCCAATATTGCCTCATCTCAAGGCGCTCAAATACTCGTAATTAATCATCATAGTCAGTGAATTCTCAGCATTTCACCTTAGCTCTTCATGGCTTATCATCTAGTCATATCAGAATATTGACATTACCCCCTCTCATTGACTGGAAAGTAAGTCTCCTATTGTTTATACACTTGAAGAAACTTTGCTTGCATGCGATTATTGATTGACCAATCACTGGTCTTTGATGGTCTAGGCATTGACGCCCATTTCTTATTTAATTTATATGGACCAATCCAAAAGTTGGTAAACTTGTGTTTCTGCCCAAACCCATTCTGGTCGTGGAAAATTACCATTTTACAATTATTGGAACTGAGCTACCCAGCTACGCTGTACCTGATCAGTGGCCTGGTTCTAAATATTTTTTTATTAAGATGAAAGAGTACGCTTCTGTTTGCAACTTTATCAGCATGTCACTAAATTGGTCAATTAATGGTGGGGATCCATTGCACCAGTATCTTATATGCATGAATAGAGCAAAGCCAGAGAAACGCGGAGAGTCATCCATATAGAAGCTAAAGGGGATCTTCCCCATGGCAGGATGATAGCTATTCTTATAAGAGAAAACAGCAGTAGATAGGAGGGAACTTCAATCATAGGGTCTTTCAGTTATTAGCTTCTGGAGGATATTTAAAAACGTTTTATTGATATTTTACCATTCCATTAAACTTGGAGGGGTATGGGGTTGTCAGAACCCCATGGATGCCCATTAGCTTGCTCAATTTTGGAAGGATGTGCGAGGTGAAGTTGATTTCATTATCAGTAAGGATGAACTAAGGGCAGCATTGTTGCTGAATAACACATTACATTATGAGCTTGGCCACTGCGACCACCCCAAATCCCATATCGCCTGTGATTCAACCCACCAAGTCAAGTGGTCAATAGCCACCAGAATAAACTTGGACTAGTTAGCTCCCATTGGTAGGGGGACAACGACATCAAGGGAAACCGTATGCCAAGCAAAATGTGTTTTCACTAACCAGTACGAGGTCTCCTGATAAGTATAACTTCTTCACTTGGCACTGATGGCAATAGGAAATGGTTTCAAGCACGTTGAAGTTCATGCTTTAGTAATCTTGAATGCGCAACAGATCCATCGTCTTGTGCACACCACCATGTCTGACTGCCTTATGTGAGCTCATAATAATACCTGGCCATGGTGAGGGTCACAGAAAGTTCAAAGTAGAATCGCCGATCCACTTGTACAGTTCCTCATTCCATTGGAGGGTATTTGTTCACATCTCCTTTAATGCTTTTATTACTTGGGGCAGTTCATTGTCATACTTTCCGCTGAGAATTTTATCGTAAATCCCATCGCTAAGATCTGCCATCATGGCAAAGGTTGGCAATCTATATAAGCATTCAGCATTCTGATGTTTGCTCCTGGGCGGTGAGGATCTCAAAGTCATACACATGCAGTTTGAGGGATCATTGACTAGACGCCCTTCAAGCTCTTTAAGGTTCTGCATTCAACATAATGACGCATGATCCGTTGTGAAGTTAAACCTTACCCCATGCAAGTAGACCCTAAATTGCTTATACGCATAAACTACTGCTAATTATTCCCACTCAGTCACAGTATAATTACGCTCATGGCAATTAAGGATTTTATTGCAGTATGCAATGGGATGTTTCTCTCCCTCATTGTCTTTCTGAGAAAGGACCGCCCCAACAGCAAAAAGGGACGCATCCATCTGAACAATAAAATCCTTACAGAGTTTGGATACCCTAGAACTGGAGCACTGATCAGCGCCATCTGAAGTGTGTCAAAGGCATATTGATGGCGTTCCATCCATTTGAACATGGCCTCCTTTTTTAACAACGCAAATAGAGGCCCCCAAATAAGCTAAAGTTAGGGATGAGGCATCAGTAGTAGCTGACCATTCCAAAAAAACCTGTATGTCACGCTTACTATCTGGTGTTGTCATTTTTGGATGGCCTCCATCTTGGCTGGCTGTGACTTCGGCCCCTTGGAATCTACCACAAACCCCAATTATTCCACCTGGCCCCTTGAATAAGTTACATTTGCGAGGCTTTATCTTGATGTTTGCCTTAGCGAGCCAGCGGAATACTGCTTCTAGTTGATCAAGGTACTCAGAAAAGGTTCAAGAGAAAACATAAATATCATTGAGGTATATGATGATACACAACAGCTTCAGGTCACCGAGAATAGTGTCCATTGTGCATTGGAAAGTAAACATGGCATTACACAGCCCTTGTGGCATATGGATCATTTGGAAAAGACCTTTGGATATGATTCTGGCGCATTTCTCCTGTTCCGCCATGGGCAACTTAATTTGCCAATAACTTATATCAAATCCATTGCTGAGAAGTAACAAGCTCCTCCTAACCAATTCAAAGAATTGTCAATCTGAAGCAAGGATATAAGTCCTTCTTGGTAATGCTATTGAGCTTCTGGTAGTCTATCACTACCCAGTTGGTACTGTCCTTCTTTTTTACAATCAGAACAGATGAAGCCCATAGACTCTTTAGATGGTTTGAGCATCCCTTGCTCCAGCAAGATATCAAATTACTCAGTGACAACATCTTAACTTACCCTGAATTGGAGGATTGGATGAGACCTGATGGAAGGATGATACCCAGTGTCCAATTGATGGACCACCCATGAGCACACCCTAAATCATGGTCATTTACAGCGAAAATCTCCTTATAATTCTGAAGTAAAGCTATTTCTTGGTCTTTTTGTTCTCTCAATAAACCTTATTAAGTTCTCCTGCGGCACCACGGTAATTACGCTGGGCTGCAACTTGAAGTTTAGACCAAATTTTCAATGAGCCTAACCTGTAAGCCTTAAGGACCTCCTTAATTTGGGGTCAAGGATAAATATGCCACTTTGGTGTCAGCGGATTTGCATTAGTTTGTTCTGGAGATTCGCCTTAAAAACCTTGATCTCTCCATGGCCTGGGATTATAATTCCTGAAGCCTAATGAAGCTCGATCTGTGTTTGCTGATAGGGCCCAATGGCCTCCCCATAAAGCCCAGCTGGAACTCCCACCTCTAAATCAGTGTTCACCATGACTTGGTGTCCAAAAGAAATAAATATATGCTAGTGCACGGAGAGATAGCCTATATATTCGTATATCTGCTAGAGAAGGGGCCAAGTCTTGCTTTTAGTTGATGATAGAGAGCTGGAATCACTCAATCATTATATTCAAGTTTGATAAGGCCCACATGCACTGGATCCTTTGGCACTTCGCTAGAGGTAAAGTAAATTGGGACATGCTGTCCCAAAACTTTTGAAGGTCTCTTCCGTCAATTCAATGACAACCCTGAACTGTCACAGGAAAGAAGTTCCAATTAGCAGGTTGTAGTTAATGTTGGGTAGCACTGTCAACAGAGCTACAATGACAATTGACCCAAACTGCAAAGGTAATGTACTGTACGCTCTATCAGAGATCATGCTTTTCTCTCCAGCGGTCCCATACACCATTTGATGTTCCACATCAGGTTTTAACGTCACTTCTCTATCAAATTAGTAGAAACTTTGTTTACTGGAGCAACTTTATCTATTATAGTGCAAACTCTAGTTTTTGCTACAAAAATATACAGTATGTACACTCAGAAATAAGAAGAATATTGACTCTTTAATATGTGGACATTTACGGGATTTCTTTTCCTAATGAAACTAATAATCCCCTCACTGACTTTTTAAAATTTTTGATGATAACTTCTATTGGAAGGGTGGCTTTTACTCCTTTCAAGGTTGGCGCATCTGCGGCTAAATACAGCTTATCTGAGAATGTTCAATTGAACATATGGCAAACGTATGGCTTTGGTTGCTCCTGAAGTCCTTCATCCACCGTAGCCTTGGCTTGCGCTTACGTTAGTAAATTCACTCCTCCAACTGGTTGCTGATATAGAATCCCGTCATCATATTGTGAAAATTCCGCTGGATATAATACTATGGATTCAGGTAGGACGTTTGGGTTTGGGATAGTGACGTTAGTGAGTCCCATATCTACTCTGCTCCATCTTTTCACTGGTAGCCAAGATCCTGTTGCACGTAGTGAACATGATGGTTAGAGAAACTCCATGCCAGGTGGCCAGGGAGACTACACTTATAGCAATTAACCCCATAAGGGCCACGTCCTTGGTTTTCATAAAAAGGTCAAGGCTGATAATTTTGGTGTCGTTTGTCATAACCAGGGCCATGTCAGTAGGATGATTGCTGTCGCTCAGCATAAGTAGGTCCAGGTCAGTAGTTGGCTGCTGACATTTTTTTGTAAATAGGGCTGGGGCAGAAGTCAAACAGTTGGGAGTAATTTGGCTAAGGATGAGGCGCGGAATTATAGTAAGGCTGGGGGTTGCTAGACAGAATGTGGGCAAGATGAGAGTATTTCACAATATAAAAGGGTTTAGTGGTAGTGGTTTGTTTCCAATATGTGTTGGCGGAGGGAAGCTGGAAGATACATGGTTCAGGAAAAGCACAACTTTGAGCAGGGGAACGTTGTCATCCAAAATTGGAGAAATGACATTGTGTTGCTCATGGTATGGCCTTACCGCAGAGGTTATTGTGATGTACACGTTAGAGTACACTAGATAGCCTGCCCCAATCAGAATGTGAGCTTCCACTATAAATTAGTCAGCGAACTTTGTGAGGGTCTCATTATGGCGGAACCCAATAGTCAGGAAATCCGCCAATCACCGTGACCTTTTAGAGGTACCCCTGAACATTTGCAGCACAGTATCCTTCACTTCTTGGTAGGTAATGGAACTGTTTGGAAACTAGCAGGTGACTTTATTTGCAATCCTGATATCCAAGGCAGATATTAACAGTTTAGCTTTATGCCAATCTGAGGCGCCTTCCACTGCAACTCAAAACGTTTAAATGAAGCCATGGATATTCCCATTGCAATTTAATAGAGGCAGCTTATCAATGTTCACCTCCTAATCCCGCTCATAGCTGCGACTTTTTGGGGCGTGCTGAGGAATGGGTGGGACCCATAAGGAGTCTCTCAGTGAGGAGCAGGTCCAATGGAGGTTGGGAAGTTCGTTGCTTCATAGGTAGCGTGGCCCTCCGTGGAGGGAAGCAATGACATCACTTGAGGAAATTGGTACTCAAATTTATAATCATAAAAAGAGCTGCCCTCTTGGGTGCAGTAGCTCCTGTTGGTGTCATATTCCTCATCATATAGTTCTTTTTAAGCTCTTTGTCATTCTACCTCTTCCCAATTAGAGGGCTGGGAGGTACCAGTCAACTTCCACTCTGCGCAATACAATTGTTCAATAGCGTTATCTAAGTGATCAGCAATTTGCTTGTCTTGTTGTCACAGAATTTTCACTTGGCTAATCATGCTGTTAAGCTGGTGAATAACGGCTTTCCGCTATTAAAGAAGTTATCCTGTTTCTTGAGCACCACGTCTAAAGTGACTTTGAGCTCCTTATACTTGGCTGGTGCAGTGCTGCATGATGATTCCCTGGCAAAGCAGGCCTTATGTGACATGGCCAGAGGCTGGAGAATTTTATTTTTAGTGGTTGATCAATGTGCCCCATGTAGTGAGCACCACTGTTATAATTTTTGGCAATACCGTTCTAATATGCTGTAAGGGTCACATATGTCAAACCCACTGAACAACGAATAGATGATATAGGGGATCGTTGGTTCTCCAAACACACTTAAAATATACTAAAATAGGAGCAATTGTCCTGATGACACTTTTATTTTTATTAAATGAATACGGCAATTCTTCGCTGTTCCACTTTCTCAAAACTACTAACAGCCTACTCTTTCAATCGCCCTATCTCACTTATATATCAGCAACTTCAGATGATACCATTCTATTAGCTTAGACTATTCTATTCCACTGATTCTATTGGTTATGGGATGGTATTCCTCAATTCTCTATTGCCTAGTTCAAGGCGATTTAAAAATATTTGTCAAATGTCAACATAATATTATCTCCTTATTTGTAGGTGATCCAATAATAATCCTTTATGTCCCAATATCGCCTCATCTTAGGCGCTCAAATGCTGGTAATTCGTGATCATAGTCAGCAGACTCTCGCCTTCCCGCCGTAGCTCTTCTTGCTTATTGTCCAGTCATATCAAAATCTTGACAACCAATTTCAAGGGTCAATCGAAACCCTGAAGCAAATCCTATTGGAGCATAGCATTGATTTAATTACAAGAAGATCAGCTTAATACCAGATTCTTATAAGTAATTACCAGAAGAGGTACTCCCACCACAGAACCAGTATCTAGTATAGAGGAAGGGACCACCAAACATCCTTGTGAAGGGATGTCCACTGTGATATGTCTTACATATTAAATCATTAAACAATATGGATTCTGCAATATGGCAGATTTCAAGAAGTGACTTATGTGGGGTTTGTGAAGACTATGTAATATCTCCAAACTCAACTCCCAATTTTTTCTACCTTACATTCATTTTATATCTTAATTTAAAATGAGAAGTATTATATATTTGGGTGATACCATTGGGATATGCTGTAAGGGTCACACAGTTCAAATCCACTGAACAACAGATGGACAATATGGGGATTGGCAGTACTCCAAACACACTTAAAACATAAAAAAATAAGGAGCAATTGCCCCTGAGAACACTTTTATTTATTTAATAAATACAGCGATATTTTGCTGTTACGCTCTTCCAAAACTAATAACAATCTTCTTCTTTCAATCACCCATCTCACTTATATCAGTGACTTTATATGATACCATTCTCTTATCTTAGACTGTTCTATTCCGCTTATTCTCATTGATTTCAGGATGGTTTTCTTTTAGTCTCTATCATCTTAGTTTGAGGTGATCTAACTTATTATATCAAATGCTGACATTGCCTTATCACCTTATTTGTAGGCGATCCAGTAATAATCCATTATATCCCAATATCTACTCATCTCAAGGTGCTTGAATACTTGTGAATAAACATCCTAGTTGGCAGTTACTTGCCATTCCACCGTAGCTCTTCAGGGTTTATCATCTAGTCATATCAGAATTTTGGTATTACCACCCCTTTGACTGGACGATAAGTCTCTTATTGCTTATATGCCCGGAGAAACTTCATGTGCACACAATTAATGATTTGACCACTCACTGGGTCTTTGATGGTGTAGTCGTTGATGCTCGTTTTCTCAATTATTTTGAATGAGCAAATTCAGATGTTATCCAGCTTGAGTTTCCGCCTGAGCTTGAGCTGGTCATGGAACAAAAACCATCTCACCTTCTTGAAACTGAGCTAACACGCTATCTGTACCTGATTAGTGGCCTGATTCTTAATCTTTTTTGGCCAAGATGAATGAGTAAAATTCCATTTGTAACTTGATCAACGTCTCAGATAAATTAGTCAAGTACTGATGGGGATCTATTCCTCCGGTATCTTCTATGAACATATAGATCAAGGCTGTAAGAACGGGGTGTCATCCATATAATAGTTGAAAGGTGCTCATTCCCATAGTGGAATGCTAGCTGATATTGTAGGCAAAGACAGCAGTAGACAGGAGAGAACTTCAATTAGAAGGTCTATCGGTTACCAGCTTCTGGAGAATGTTCACCGGCGTTTATCAACCTGTTACCCTTTCCATTGGACTCAGGGTGGTATGAGGTTGTCAGAACCCCATGAAAGCCCATTAGCTTGTTCAATTTTGGAAGGATGTGCGAGGTAAAGTTGATTCCGTTATCAGTAAGGAGGAACTGAGGGCAGGCTTGTTGCTGAATAATATATTCCATTATGAACTTGGCCACTGCGACCACCCCAAATCTCATATTGTCTGTAGTTCAACCAACCAAAAAGTGGTCAATAGCCACCAGAATGTACTTAGACCAGTTAGCTCCCATTTGTAGGGGGCCAACGACATCCAAGAAAACCATATGCCAAGCTAAATGTGGTTTCAATAACCAGTATGAGGTCTTCTGATGGAATGGCTTTTCCACTTGGCACTGGTGGCAACAGTAAATGGTTTTAAGCACTTCAAAATTCAAAATTTTTTCAGTAATCTTGAGGGCAAAACAGGACCATTGTATTGTGCACACCAGCATGTCTGACTGCCTAATGTGCGCTCAAAATAATAATATGTCATGATGAGGGTCACAAAAAGCCACAGTAGCTTCACCGATCCTTGTATAATTCCCCATTCCTTTAAAAGATATTCATCCACATCTCATTAAATACTTTTATTACTTTGGGCAGTTCATTATTATACTTTACGCTGAGCATCTTATTGTAAATCCCATTGCTAAGATCTGTCATCATGGCAATAGTTGGCAATCTAGATAAGCATTCAGCATTTGGATGCTTTGCTCCTGGGCGTTTGAGAATCTCAAAGTTGTAAACCTGCAGCTTAAGAGCTCATTGGAGTAGACGCCTGTAAAAATTTACTGTTCTGGAATATTATTGGCAAACAATCCCAGTAAACTTATTACTGCACAGGTTCAGTTACTTGTGCACTTCATCTGCGTTGTATAGATATATTATATTATCGGTTGATAATAGTATGAAGACTATAATCTGTGGTTGAGTGGAATTTTTATATCTCAGCCCAACGCTCAGCCAGTATTCCCGCTTTAAATACTTGAGATGTCATGATTTAGGGATTCGTTCCCTCAGTCTGTCCAACCTGATCTTCTCTGAGATTACCTGGTTACAGTTTAGTCAGTCCAACACACAGTCAGCAGCAAGCCTCAACTGTTAACCCTTCTTCTCAAGATCCCTTCTCAGATATTTACTCTTTTTCCTAAGAGTCTCCCAATTATTGCACAAAGCTATAATATCCTTGAGAAGAATAGAACAATGGAAAGCTGATGATAGTTTACTACTTAAACTATATACTGTATGAAAGCTTATAGAACTTCTTTTCTAAATGCTGTTATATTAAAATAATGCTTTCTATTATGAGTGAATTCTAGGGAATTTATAGTGGGGATTCGGTCATCTAACCCTTAGTTGACACCTCTTTAATGAAACAGCAGCCGTTTTTGTTGAATTACCCATATTCGTCTTAGCAGCAATGGTCTTCCCCATCATGGCTAGGATTCTGTCATTGGACATCCTCAAGACCTAAACGGAAAGAGTCAGAAAACGTGTCCCTAACATTTTCCTCTTAATCCAAGCAAACCAACCATATGTTGGCTAGTGACTTGCTTAGATAATGGGACTTATACCCATTAAGGCAGGTCACGCACCTCTGTTTAATTTGCTAGTTGCAGGCAGCATCACTCACCTTGCAAAGTTGCTACTCATTCCCAATCAGTTAGTGATGAAACTCTACTGATCCAATTGGTACATCTGATAGTTAATCACTATCAGATGCCCCTATTTCTTCGGCAACTCTGCCTTATGAGATCTTGTGTATTCGTCCAGATAAATCCCTGATGGATACAACCAGGTGAATATCCCAAAATCCCCTGAACATAGTTACCCTGAAATTTGGGCCAACCGATTTCAAATTCACCTCGCCTTTGGGAATTTTCTCCTAGAGATTCCTGGTAATCTAGCAGTCTGGGAATATGGGCAAAAATCCCAACACATCCCCCCTCTTGCCTAGATTTCTAGTGAGAAAAGGACCGGGGCTTGAGAACCCACTTTGGACACTCAGCCAAAAACTTCATTGGTTCAACTGGAGTACACTCATAAATACTCAATGCTGCTCAGGGCAACATTTACTTGCGGCGCTCTTCCTCTTCCTCCTTGCTACCGCCTACCAGGAGCGCAGTCCCCACAATCTACTGTCATGCTAGGCTGATCAATTTACTCATGATGATTTTAGTCCTAGGATCCAGTTTCCCCCGTTAGGGCATATGACCTGCTGTCTTATTCAGGATTCTTTTTCTAGCACCCTCAATTTCATGGTTGTCTCCTCATCCTAGATAGGAGACTCTTGCCATTGATGTTCGTTTCATAGCCCATTTATGAGTACTTATTTATGTTCACCCATATTATTCCTCTCATAACCTCTTAGATCAAGTCATTCCTAATTCTTGTCTTGGAGAGCTTATCCCATTAATTTTGAGATTAATTTCTCTGAAATTGGAGATTAATGGATTGTAAAGTGCATAATGTCGACTTAAATATAACTCTGACATCCCCCTCTCACTCAGCTCATATTTCAAATTCTGAGTCACGATACCAGCAGCCTTCTAAATAGTTTGTCTGATCAAGATCTTCAGCTCTTCCAGCAGATGAGTTGGGATGCGCAACAAAACCTCTTCCATGGTCCTTCCAGGAAACATACGCCTAGTCTGGCGCCAGCGGCTTGTTCTTCCATCAAATTGCTGGAAAAGGTAACCAATCCATCTGAAACCAGGCTTGCAATTGTTTCAAACAACTCTCAGCCTATTCTTCCTCTGTAATTGATTCCAGAGTTAGATTTCAAAACTCTCCTGGATTTGGCCCTTTTTGCAGTTGCACCAACCATCATCATGGATGCTCCGTAGATTATGCCTTTCACTCTTGATTGCTCTTTTTTTCCTGGTCGGACCTGCTTCCTGAGTTCCTCCTCTGACTTGGACAATACTACAAACCTGCTGTTCTGGCTACCAAGCTCACCATTGGTAACAGTATTCATTTCGAGCTCCCCTATGCTGAACTACAGGCCCAAGTCACCGAGGCTTTGTCCCTAGCACTGAATCCCTCTGATCTTGGGAACATACTTTTCAGGATACTGCCACAAATGCTCTTTACTTTGCTGGCCAAGTTCTTCAAAGTGGTCCATGAAGCTTCCAGCCTCTCCAGGGTTTCACCATTCCTTAAGCTTCAGCTTCCAAGAAGCCTGTAGTCATCGCTTGTAGGATGCCATTCACTCCCTGCATGACTATCTCGTCTCTGGCGCTTCCCATCATTATCTTCCGCTGATGGCTTTTGTAAGGGGCATGATTCAGCAACCCCTGTCAAGCATCCCTTGTTTACTGCCAGCCCATATGTCCAGTGTTCTTGATAAAACCCATCATCAGGCGCTCAAGACTAAACCCAGCTCCTGTACCATATCAGGATTACTCAGGGTTATTCTCTGACTGCCTCTTTTTATAAAGTTGCTTTCCTACCCACTCCAGGGTTTTGCAATTGGCTTCTTCTGACCTTTTTTTCTTTCCCTAGTTGCTTTTCAGGGATCTATGTCCACTTAAAGGGCTTTGTTTTGTGTAGGTCAAGCCCTCGCTAACATCCAATCTCACATCAAATTTTGACGGGCTATTCATCTATACTGCAATCCATTCTCCCTCCCCCAAGAGGCGACATAGGCTGAATCATCCCCATATCAAGGACAACTAATAAAATAAAAAATATAAAACTATATTAGTGTTTTCTATGTGGATTATAATTTTTCCCCTATCTTTTATCAATCTTTTATTTTTATTCCTCTTTTTTTCCATGAGACTTGACATTGTTTTGGTTTAGCATTCCATCTTTATATTTTTCCTCCAAAATGGATCCTGGGTACTTAAAACTGCCAGTTTTCTATGGTTAAAAGGTCCTTTTTCGGACTTAACCATATAGATTGGTTCAGAGGTCCTATTTTTGGACTTGACCTAATCATCAGGACATGACCAACTTAATGGCTCATTGGTCTTTTAGGAAATCTTTTAATTTTTTCATTGATCCATTGATTCAAATACATAGCATAGACTCGATTCACAACTCTTCTATCCAAGAGATTCTTGATGGAGTAGGCATCAGTTGCCATCTTGGCGATAACTTCAAATGGACCTAACCACAATGCATCTAAATTGTTTCTTCTTCCGAAACCATGCGTGTTGCAATAGGCTACTTTCTCACCTATTCAATATTATGCAAAGGCCAGTCAGTTCTTACATCTATCAATTTCGCTCATATCCTTTTCTTCAATGTAGTATCAAATGCTTGCAATTGTATATCAATCAGGATATTCATCAGTTAGTTCAAGTACTATTCAGCACTCATCCCTGACATTTGTTCCACCACTGAATATAGAAATAGGTGTTAACGCAGCCTTTCTCCCATATAACAACTCAAGCAGCGTTTTTCATATCGCTGTATGATGACTGATATTGTAGGTGAACGTCACATACTCAGGTACGTTCCCCACGCAAAAGTACTTCCTGTGACCAGCTTCCTCAGCGTTGCGGCCAACATTCTATTCACTAATTCTACCAGTCCAATTGTCTCTGGCTGGTAAGGTACTGGCATGACTCCTCTGATCTCCATTATCTCATTCAATTGCAGGATCACATGGATGTGAAGTTTATCCCATTATTGCTAAGCAGGACCTGCGGACATCCATGTCTATATACTATTTGATCCAGGATGAACCTCGCAGTTCTGGTAGCATCTACTTTCGCCAGGGCCTTCATCTTGACCCATCTTATCAGATGGTCAATGGCAACTATTGTGTACTTGACTCCCCTTGTGCTCATCTTAGCGGTCCCATTACATCAATGGACACCATATGCCAGGCAAATCCAGGGAGGATCAGTCAGTATCCAGTTGTTTTCTTATGTGGCTTGTGCAGCTGGCACTCCACACAACAAGCTAGATAGTCTGCGACATCATAGTTGATTGACTCCCAGTAGTAGTACTGGCGAAAAATTGTTTTTTTCTCAGGCCTCCATGCCTGACATCCTTATGAGCGGCTTGAATGATAACTGCTCTTTCTGAAAGCATCAGGAATAATAACCGCTTCCTGTTAATTGTCTTGAACACTTGTCCATCCATGGTCTCAGTGTTTTCCAATGCTTTCCAAAGTGCACCTTAGATTTCTCAGGGCTCATTCCCAATTTCTCCATCAACCATTCTCTGGAATAGCTCATCCGCCTGTGGATATATCATCTGGACCATTAATAACCACAATAAGCCATCCGCATTCTAGTGAGAAGCCCCCACTTGGTGGACAATCCCATAATCATAAGCCTGTAGCTTAAGTGCCCATTAAGCCAGTCATCCTCCTGGTTCTCTCAAATTATAGAGCCAATGCAGCGAAGAGCGGTCTTTCACGACTTTAAAGTGCATTCCATGGATGTACACCCAAAACTGCTTACATGCATAAATTGTAAGTAGAGTGTCTATAACTCTCCTATTCCCAGTGTGGTAGTGCTCAGTGCACAGGCCCAAGGATAGGGAACTAGCTGCTATAATAAAAGTCATTTTTGCCCAGCAGAGGGTGCTGGAGCAATAATATATTAAGCAAAAGTGAGCAATTATCAAGGTAAAACCCCAACCCAATTGACCGGTGCACTAAGGGAGAAATGGATACGTCCCAGGTTATAGGGAACCTGAGCGAACTAATAGTGCACTAGGTTATAGAATAATCATAGATAAAATGGTATGGTTTATGTAGTGTGAGACCTCCTCAAAGGGGTCTGGCACAGGATCATTCAGAATAACATTTAAAAAAATGGTTAATCAATGAAATTTTATTTGGGAAGTCGACTAACAAGGAGTGTTGGTCATGGGAAACAAAATCAAACAACATTGGGGGAATAAGGGGTTTGCTGCAGTGGGTCCAATCACCAACCCACCAATGGGCCAACGCTACCATATGAATTGGTCGAATATGCCAAAACCAACTTCTCTTGAGTGATTGATTGAAGTTGGATTTGACCTGAATGCGTTGTTTTGTAAATGGAATGGGTTTTGAAACCCCATTCCTCAACAAACTGAATGGAACCATCCGCATTATTTCAATAGACCGTCCGTTTTAACGCCTGGACCAATGTAAGGGGCTGGGCATTTGGAACCCCACTAGTACCAACCTGGGCATATTTTTCCCATACCCAGCGTTGGTCTAGGGTATGACTAAGGTCAGGGAAGGCCTGTAATTTCACCTTCTGGGCCTCCTGGCGCCCAGCCTTATCCTTGGGGTTGGTCCCCACTATGATGTCATGTGACCATTTTATTACACTCTCCTCCTGATGGGGCTAAACCCCCTCCAGGGGCTTGCGCAAGGAAAAGTTCTTGTGGGCAGGGGACAACTTCATGGCTGCAACGGTTAGTTTAGGTTGAGATTTAGCAGCCTAGGGGAAACGCTGGTGAAGGCTTCAATCATATCTTGGGCATGCACAATGTCACGTGCTGGAACCCAACTGTTCTTTGCAGTGTTAAAGCCATATCAGGATACCAGGTACTCAAGTCTTCATTTAACGTGGTGGGAGGCAACTATTTCTTCCACCTCCCACTCTGGCGCCCTTATCCATGAGATAGGCCTCAGGAGTCTCTGGTGGGGGCCCTCAAACAACGTGAGTTTGCTCTCATGAAACACAGAGAAGATCTAAAATGAAGGGGGAGATCTAGCTGGTATAGGCATGGCCCACCTTTCTAACAACGCGGCAGGGGACAATCATCTTTGGTCCTAGCTTCTTGCATGGCTGCTTGATAGGGATGTTATGAGCTTCAAGCATCATGAGATCCCCTTCCTTGTACGCAGGACCTACTTGGCGCTTTCCATCAGCGTTCTCCTTATACATTTGCATTGCCGCCTCCAAGCTTGTGGAACCCCCTGGTAGACCTTCTTGATTGTCTTGGCAAAGTCCACCACCACTTCAACCTTAGACCCTCAGCTGGGCTCCATGTTAAAGACGGGTTAAAGCCATGGCTGGCAAAAAACGGGGAACAACTGATCAAGGAATGCAATGTGTTGTTGTACCTAAATTGGGACATAGGAAGGTGAGAAGCCCAATCTGAATGATCCGCGGTGGTGTAACACCACAGGAATTGTTCCAAGCACTGGTTCACTCGTTCAGACTGCCCATATGATTGGGGGTGATAAGCAGTTGAATGGCAAGGGCGAATCTGAGGAGCCTTACACAACCATTTCAAAAAGCTGGAGGTAAACTGGGGGCCCCAGTCACTAATAATTTCTTGTGGAACCCTAGAAGTGCAAACACATGGGTGAAGAAGAGCCTAGCCATCTCAGCCGCGGTTATTGTATTTCCGCAAGGAATGAAGTGATTGAACTTTGTAAAACGGTCCACCACAACCATGATGTCATCATAACCATCAGAATCAGGTAGTTCCACAATGAAATCAACTGAGAGGGAAGTCCAAGGCCCATCAGCCTTTTGGACTGGTACAACCACCCTGCTAAAGGTTGACGATTGGGTCTCATCTGGTTGCATACCAGGCACTCCTTACAATACCGCCCCACCTGAGCAGACAAGCCCTTCCAATTGTAGGTGTAACGTATCAATTCCAAGGTCTTTGTTTTCCCCAGATGACCAATGATGATTCCATCATGTGTTCCTGGATGATTTCCTGGCGCAGTGGTCCTTCAGGTACCCAAAGGCTCCCCTAAAACCACACCATTTCATCCTTTACATGATAACCCCTGGATAGATCCTCTTAATTTAAAGCGCTCTTAGCAAGTACCATAGTATATTCGCCCAACAGCAGCTGAGAAAGGACAACTTTTTTGAACATACCATATTCCTCCGCGTTTTCCAGATGTGCAAGCGCTGGCCTGTTGGCCAGGGAGAGGGAAGTTACGACAGAACTTTATATGGAGGAATCATCACCTTTGTGTTGTGGACTTCTACCTCCTTTGGATCAGGAGATAAAACAGGGTTGCAGCTTAAAGCATCCTCCAAACCGTTATCCTTGCCCTTGGTGAATTTTACAAAAAGGAAAATTGGGCAAGGGTCTCATGCTAATGGGTCTGCCATGGGGTTGGGACATGAGGGGCGGGATAGTACAGCAATGTACGGTGATCTGTACGTACACAGAATGGTTGGGTAGAGCCATGCAAGTAGTGACGCCAATATGTTAGCGCCTCCACCACTGCTAGTAACTCCTCGTCAAAAACGGCGTAATTCAACTCAGGAAGAGACATTTTCCTGGAAAGAAATACCATCAGATGCTCTATCCCATCTTCGCCTACTTGTAACAAGGCAGCCGCTATGGTGAAGTTGGAGGTATCAGTAGAAACAATGGTCTATTTGGAAGAATTAACATGGTGAAGGATGTTCATAGACAACAGGGTGCACTTCACAGCTTGAAAAGCATCCTCCAAAACGAGGGACCACTGAAGCACTTTTGCACCACTAGCCCTATACAAGGGTGCTGCCACCTCAGAAAGGTTTGGCGAGAACTTCTTGAGGAACGTACACGTCCCCAAAAAGCTCTTCAAATCTTTGACTGAAGTAGAGGTCAGCCACTCACAAATTGCCTTCTCCTTGTCTGGAGTTATCATGTGTCCTTGGTCAAACATGACGTTGCCCAGAAAAGTGACCTGGGACTTGAAGAATTCACACTTGCTTATCTTCAGCGTTAAACTGGCTGCCTTTAACCGCTCCACCACTTTCCGAAGGTGTAATGTATAGGACTCCTGATCAGGTGAAAACACCAGAATGTCGCCCATCTAGGCAACCGCGCATACCCCTAACAAGTCCCCCAACGCTGCATCAATGCGGCGTTGAAAGAAAAAGGGGCATTCTTAAGCCCAAAGGGCATGACCCAAAACTGAAATATTCCTTTTCTGGTGCAGAAGGCGGTTCTCCAATCCTGGCCCTTCTTTATCCAGATCTGATGAAACGCATTGAGGCAATCCAGCTTGGAGAAGACCTTCGCCTTCTCCACATAGCGTCCAATCTGTGAATCCAAAGGGATGGGATGGAGGTCTGGTACAGTGACGTTGTTAAGGTTCCCATAGTCCACACAAGGGCGTAGAGTACCATCAGACTTCCTTACAAAAAGAAGTGGGGAGCATACAGGGGAGGTACGCTGAAAAATCGCGCCTTTGGCTAGCTGCTCCTTCACACACACATCCAATGCATATTTCTTCCCAGACAGTCAATGGGTAAATGGGAGAAGATATACACACCAGATCCACTGTGAGCTTGAAGTCACAATCAAACTCGGAGTGCTCAGGGAGTGCGTTGGCGGATGCTGCATAAAAAGAGGATTCCAAAACCTCTAAGCATGAAGGTATAGGAACCTCCACTGAGGGATTCAGCAAAGGGGCAAGGCTATAAGGGTGAAGGTTGGGCCAATGGGGCAATCTGCCCTTGGCGTTATCCTCAGCCAAAGGAAGAACTAATGTGCAACCATTCTTTAATGTAAGGGATAGGGTATTCTCCTTAAAGTTGGTTTTAACGTCAAAATTCCGCCACCACTCCACTCCCAAAATGATAGGGAACAAGGGGTTTTTGATAGCCTGGAAGTGATTGGACAAGTGGTACTTGCCAAACTGATAGTCCACTGTCCCCCTAATATTCAGAGTTGGAATACCTTGGGACGCCCCTCCCTTAACCACATCACCTGGCAATTAACTCAGCTTCAGGTAGTCGGCCAGGCATTGGTTGATAAAGTTATTAGAGGCGCCAGTATCCACCAGTACAGTGGTGCTGAATTTCCCTAATGGGGATGAAAGGGTAGCAGACAGTAGAAAAAACCCTGAATGGTCTTAATTAATAGCAGACTACGACAGAAAATCACCAACAAACTCCACCTCTGGCATTAGCACATCAACATGGTGTGTTTTGGAATCATAGGAGGGGGAGGAATATTTGCCCACTCTTAATACTGAGGCCACATACCTCACCATGCCTTATTCAGGTGCAAATATTTTATCATACTTAAAATGAAGTTCTTTCTCCACTTCCTGAGTGCCACAGATCATGGTAGGGGTCAAACGAGGGTTCTCAGGGGTTATTTGATATACGTGAATAAGGTTCTCATCTAGGCCATAAGAGTTAATAAACAGGCTCAGAGGTTTGAATAAGATTTTCGTCATAAAACGCGTTTTAGATGCAAACGACCATATTCCCCCAACTGCAATGAAAGGCATGATGTTATATAAGACCAAAACCCCTAGGCTCATTTGCGCAGATTCCATTGGCATTGTCTGAACGCGCTGTGGAATGAAAACTCGTTTATTAAATTTGAAATTGATCAATTAAGCGGAAAGTCAGGAGATCATGACTTTCGGACCTTGAAGCATCTGTATCCACCAGGTATGAGCATGAAGGGTGGATACTATTCAGTTGGAGGCAACCATAATAACGCCAAGTTGCTCCAACCTTTGGGAAAAAGAGGAAACAGCAGTGCGGCTAACAACATCTGAATCCCACAGCCAGCGCCTACTGTTCTCACTTTGGAAAAGTTCCACATGGAAAATGTTCATGCACGTAGATTTAGGAGGTTGTTTGACTAATGTAAGGAGAGTGTATATAACTCTCCTATTCCCAGCGTGGTAGTTCTTGGTGCACAGGCCCAACGATAGGGAACTAGCCGTTATAATAAAAGCCATTATTGCCCAGCAGAGCGTTCTGGAGCAATAATAACTCAATCAAAAGTGAGTGATTATCAAGGTAAAACCCCAACCCAAAATGATGCGATGCACTAAGGGAGAAATGGGAAACGTCCTAAGTTGGAGGGAACCTAGGTGAACCAATGGTGCACTAGGTGATAGACTAATTATAGATAAATTGTTGTGGTTAGGGTAGGTTGAGACCTCCTCGAAGGGGTCTGCACACAGGATCATTCAGAATAACATTTAAAAAAATGGTTAATCAATGAAATTTTATTTGAGAAGTCGAAAAACAAGGAGTTTTGGTCATGGGAAACAAAATTAAAAAACATTGAGGGAATAAGGGGTTTGCTGCAGTGGGCTCAAGCACTGACCCACCAATAGGCCAATGCTACCATCCAAATTGGTCAAATATGCTAAAACTGACTTCACTCGAGTGATCAATTGAAGTTGGATTCAACCCAAACGCCTTGTTTCATAAATGGAACAGGTTTAAACCCCATTCCTCAACAAACTAAATGGAACCATCCGCGTTAATTTGATAGACTGTCCGTTTTAATGCCTGGACTGATGTAAGGGTCTTGGAATTTGGCACCACACTAGTACCAACCTGGGCATATTTGCCCATACCCGGCGTTGGTTTAGGGTATGTATAAGGTCAGGGAGGGCCTGTAATTTCACCTTCTGGGCCTCCTGGCGCCCAGACTTATCCTTGGGGTTAGTCCCCACTATGATGTCATGTGACCATGACATAAAGGACCACATAAGGCATTCACACTCAGTTATGGTGTAGTTTATCTCAGTGGCTGAGAGTGTCTGGTTCACATATGCCACTGGATGTTCGCCCCCAAGTTTATCCACTTGGCTTAGTATGGTGCCAATCACTGTCAAAGAAGCATAAGTTTTTATAATAAATCCAATTTTGAAATTCAAGTATTTCAAAATTGGAGAATCTATTAAATACCGGCGTAGCCCATCAAAGCATTCCTGCACTTTTTTTATTCCATACGAATCCTTTTTTCAGATCCTTCAACAGATGGAATAAGGGCTCAGCTACTCAGGCGCAGTCCCAAATAAATCTTCTGTAGTATTTGAACATCATGAGGAACACTTGGATGTCTCAGACACTCTTCATCACAGCCATCCGTTCTATGGCTTCTATATTCTGGGCTTGCAGCTGCAATCCACTATAGTTGATCATAAATCCCAGATATCCTAAACTTTTCTTGAAGAAGTGACACTTCCTGGGCTTAATCTTCAGGTTAGACACAGAAAGTCACTTGAATACTTCTTCCAAGTGGTGTAGATGATCAGTAAACGTCCAACTGATCACATTGATATTGTTTAAGTACACCAGGATGCACGCCAACTTCAAATCGCTCAGTATAGCGTCCATGACCCTCTGGAACGTTGCAGGCGCATTACATAGACCCTAGGGCATCCTCAGCGGTTGGTATAGCCCCTGCGCAGTAATAATCGCACATTTTTCCTTGTCTTCTTTTGAAAAAGTTTATTTTCCAATATCCTGATATCATATCCATCGTGGAGAAATACTTTGCTTCTCCCAATTGGTCTAGCGCATCATCAATCCTTGGTATGGGAAATGAATCCTTCTTCGTAATTTTATTCTGCTTTTAGTAGTTGATCACCACCCAGTTGGATTCATCCTTTTTCTTCACAATTAGAATCAGACTCGCGCAGGGACTCAATGATGGAACTATAAGCCTATGCTTCAATAGTTTTCTGATTTCAGCTTCCATTACTGCTTTGGCTGCTTTCAATCATCAGATTGGTCTCATCCTTATTGGCAAACTTTCTTTAGTGTCGACCTTGTGGATCACATCTCTCGCACATCCCCAAATCATGGTCATCCTGAGTGAATACTTCCCAATACTTTGCAAATAATTTGAGCACCTCCTCTTTCTGGCCTTCTGATAGATCAGCAAGTTGCTTTCGATCAACCAATAAGTTGATGCTCTCAGTTACCCCAGCTGGTAATACCATCTCGTCAAGAGTCCCAAAATCATGGAATCTCCTCAATTCAGCTGTCAGGATCAGATTAATAACGTGATGAATGATCCTTCCTGATCTTCATCAGTTTTTACTTAAATTTGCCAGGAGAACTCGAAATTCTCCATGGACAGGCATTATTATCCCAGGAGCCACCCAAGGCTCCACTCTGGACTTCTTCCAGGGGCTTCCAACCTCCTCATACAACAGCTCAGGTATCTCCAATGTCAACCCTATGTCAACTATCATCTGCATTCCTGGCAGTATGGTCTTCTCATTCTTGATCCTCAGTGAAATTCCCAGTTTTTAGGATGTCCGTCGGCATTTCTTATCACTTCCTACCAACTAATTGGTATTGAGCTGGGACAATGCCATCATTGTATATTATACTGATGAAGTTGTTTCTCCTATTCATCAGGGCTTCACCATCCTTCTGATATACCAATGATAACGTTTGACCCAATAGGTCAACGTATTATCCTTGAAGCTACATATAACTTTGTACTAGTGTAAACTCGATTCTGATCAGAACATTATAATTTTAGTTGTACAAAACTATTGCTGGCAGAGATACCACCTATGACCCAAATTGTAGTGGCAAAGCACTATAAGCTCCACAGGAGATGGTGTTGTTTGGCTCAGCTGTCCCATATTCCTTCTTATGTTCTAAGCTTGGTGAGATCTTCATCCTCTTTACCAGCCTGGTCGATGCACAATGTTGATGGATGCTCTGCTATCAACAATTGCCCACACCCACACTCGATTCACTTGTATGTCTATATATGTACACTCAGAGTATTTCAATATAGTATTTAATGAGTGTATAGTGTCATTATTAGCTGAATCAAGGGTGTGAAAAATTTGCGCCAATAAATCAGGAAATGATTCTTTTATTGTGCTGAGGGCATTGACAGATTAGCCTCATTTAATTGGACTTCAGATAAGCCTTTGGGATTCTCAGCTGTTCAGATCTTGTCCACCAGTTGTTAGGCGTACAGCTGGGCAACTTCCTTGATTATCTCGGGGTTGATTCCATTCACCCCTAGATCTGGTCACTGCATTTACATCCAGATTGACCACTTGATATGGCTTATCCTGTACATCTTTATCCACGAACAGATCACTGATATCAATTTCCTCAGTCATGATATCAGGAGGAACAGGTTTCTCCGCAGCTCTAGACTGTTCCCTATCTAAAACGCAGGCCCTTTTCCTGATTCCTTGGTGGCAACTGACTCTTTCGCTTGGACCACGTTGCTTTAATCCTTCAGCTTCTTGCAGTGCACGGCGAAATGTCCTTTCCCACCACATTGGTAGCAGACTTTTTCCTTCTTTTTCAGCCATCTGAATTATTTGGGCTTTTCCCCAGCATGGTTCAGTTGTTCATCTCTTTAGCACCTTCATTCCCCTTCGTGAGATTATAATTGTATACCAGATTAGATTTTAAACTTCTTTTTGGGCATCAAATGTTGCTCCCAAAATCTTCAATTTATCTACCATTTAAGAGTTAGTTATTTCCATTGAAAATATGGAAGACATCATGTGATGCAAATTGCTATAGTTCCAAAGGGCCGCTTGTAAGACGAATCTGGCATCAAAGTCATCAAGTACTTTCGCTCCAACCAGGATCTCTGAATCTTGGTAGAACTGATCTGCGAAGCTTGCTAGAGACTCAATTTTATGGAATTAGATTCCCATAAACTCCTGTTTGCGCTTTGACATGCGTGTCAGACTCCCAAATTCTTTCGTGATGGCTGCCTTTGCCTCTGCATATGACCAGCTGTCCCCCTCTAGGTGAGGTAACATTAAGTTCTGGCAGTCAGTATCTAGGCAATTCATGACCATTAACGCCTTTTGATGATCCCTGTAGCCATACATGGGCATATCAAACAGTCGAAAAATGCTGGGGCATTATACCAATGGAACATTGGCAATTTCAGCGTTGCCTTAAATTCCTCCAAGTTATCTCTAGCTGATTCTCTAGATTTTGCCATTTGGCTCGCTTGAGGAGTGACTTTGGGCATCATCTTTGAAATGGCAGCAAAAGTGGGTGTCATGTTCCTTGGGGTATTCAACTTCCCAAAAGATGTGTGAGGACCTCTTTCTTTGGCATTGCTTGCCATATCTGGCTCACAACCGCATTTGTGAGTTTTATTTTCCTCCTTCTGTTTGATCAGTCACTCTGTATTAGCGCTGAATTTTCTTAAATGAACGAGATCCACTTATTGCTCTGTTTTAAATATAAGACCTCTCAAACGAGGTCCCCTTTTTTCTTCTTTAATGAAGTTACTTTCCCAATTAACTCATTCCCAAAACTCGCAACATTATTGATCCCTTCCTTCATCTTGATAACCTTTTCTTCCAAGGCTGCAAATTCCTATGATCCGCTGAGTTTAGGGCATTCTGATTCACAGTGGCTAACTCCATCCACGGTTTGTGTAACTCATCTTTGTACAACATTCTTAAAATTTCTTCAACTCAACTACACCCCTGTAGTGAGCACCAACTTGTAAAAAGTTACTGTTCTGGGTTATTATCAGCAAACAACCCCAGTAAACTTATTACTGCACAGGTTCAGTTTCCTGTGAACTTCCTTTGTGTTGTATAGTATTTTATATTATTAGTTAATAATAGTATGACGACTATTATCCATAGTTGAGTGTAATTAATATATCTCAGCCTAACGCTCAGCCAGTATTTCCAATTAAAATACCTGAGATGTCATGATTTAGGGATTCGTTCCCTCAGTCTGTCCAACCTGATCTTCTATGAGATTACCTGGTTACAGTTTAGTCAGTCCAACACACAGTCAGCAGCAAGCCTCAACTGTTAACCCTTCTTTTTCTAGATCCCTGCTCAGATCTTTACTCTTCTTCCTAAGAGTCTCCCAATTATTGCACACAGCTATAATATCCTTGAGAAGAATAGAATAATGGAAAGCTGATGATGGTTTACTACTTAAACTATATACTGGATGAAAACTATAGAAATTCTTTATAAATGCTGTTCTTGTAAAATACTGTTTTTTATTATGAGTGAATTTTAGGGAATTTATAGTGAGGATTTGGTCATCTAACCCTTAGTTGACACCTCTTCAATGAAATGGCAGCTGTTGCCATTGAATCACCAAATTCTCGTCTTGGCAGCGATAGTCTTCCCCATCCTGGCTAGGATTCTGTCATTGGACATCCTCAAGACCTAAAAGGAAAGAGTCAGAAAACGTGTCCCTAACATTTTCCTCTTAATCCAAGCAAACCAACCATATTTGGCTAGCGACCTGCTTAGGTAATGGGATTTATTACCCATTAAGGCAGGTCACGCACCTCTGTTCAATTTGCTAGTTGCAGGCAGCATCACTCACCTTGCAACTTGCTACTCATTCCCAATCAGTTGGTGATGAAACTCTACTGATCCAATTGGTACACCTGATAGTTAATCACTATCAGATGCCCCTATTTCGTCAGCAACTCCACCCTACGAGATCTTAAGAATTTGTCCAGATTGATCCTCAATGGACACAACCAGGCGATATCCCAAAATCCCCCAAACATAGTTACTCCAAAATTTGGGCCAACCGATTTCCAATTCACCTCACCTTAGGGAATTTTCCCCTAGAGATTCCTAGTAATCTATCAGGCTGGGAATATGGGCAAAAGTCCCATCAACGCCCTTAGGCTCCTTGAGGTTCTGCAACCAACATAATGAGGCATGATCCGTTATGAGTTTAAACCCCACCTCATGCAAGTAGCCCTAAATTTCTTATATATCAAAACTACTGTTAAGTATTTCCACTCAGTCACAGTATAATTTTATCATGGAAGTTCAGGCTTTGACTGCAGTATGCGATGGGATGCTCCTCTCCCTCATTGTCTTTGTGAGAAAGGACAGCCACAACAGTGGAAAGGGACTAATCTGTCTGAATAATAAACTCTTCATCAAAGTTTGGATAGCATAGCACTGGCGCACTTATCAGCGCCATCTGAAGTGTGTTAAAGATATATTGATGGATTCGTCCATTTAAACACTGCACTTTTTTTTACAACTCAAAAAGGTGGCCCCCCAATACAGATAAAGTTAAGATATTAGTGCCAGTAGTTGCTGACCATTCCCAAAAAACCTTTATGTCACGCTTACTATTTGGTGTAGTCATTTTTGGATGGCCTCCATCTTGGCTGGCTGTGACTTCAGCCCCTGGAGTCTACCACAAAACCCAGGTATTCCTACTAGTTATTGAAGAAGTTACATTTGCGAGGCTTTATCTTGATGTTTGCATTAGTGAGCCAGCGGAATACTGCTTCTAGTTGATCAAGGTGCTCAGAAAAGATTCAAGAGAAAACATAAATATCATTGAGGTATATGATGATACACAACAGCTTCAGGTCACCGAGAATAGTGTCCATGGTGCATTGGAAAGTAAACAGGGCATTACACAGCCCTTGTGGCATACATATCATTTGGAAAAGACCTTTGTAAATTATTATGGCGCATTTCTCCTTTTCCGCCATGGGCAACTTAATTTGCCAATAACTGGATATCAAATCCATCGCTGAGAAGTAGCAAGCTTTTTTTAACCAATCCAATGCATCATCGATCTGAGGCAAGAGTTATTAGTCCTTTTTGGTAATGTTGTTGAGCTTCTGGTAGTCTATCATTAACCAGTTGGTACCATCCATCTTTTTTACAATCAGAACGGCAAAACCACGGCTTTCTTTTGGTTTGAGCATCTTAGCTCCAGCAACTTATTAATTTCCTTGTTGACAAGTCTTCAGCTGCCCTCAATTGGCAGATTGGCTAAGACCTGATGGGAGGATGATCCCTAGTTTCCAATCGATGGAACACCTCAAGCACACCTTAATCATGGTCATCAATTGCGAAAATCTCCTCTTATACTTCTGAAATAAAGCTATTGCTTCGTTTCTTAGTTTGAAATCATATTAAATTCTCCTGCGGTAACACCGTCATTACACTGGGCTGCGGCTCAACAGTTAGACCAATTTCATCCATTAAACTGAACTCGTGAACCTGAAGGACTTCCTTGATTGGGGTCAAGTGTAATTAACCACTTTGGTGTCAGCGGATTTGCATTGGTTTGTTCTGGTGACTCTCAAAAAAATATTGATCTCTCCATGCCCTGAGAGTATAATCCCTGGAGCCACATGAACCTCAATCTGTGTTTGCTTATAGGGTCCAATGACCTCACAATAAAGCCCAACTGGAACTTCCGCCTCTAACTTAGTGTTCACTATGACTTGGCGTACAGAAGGAATAGATATAGGCCCAGCAGCTCGGAGAGGTAACCCCTTGATATTTGTATATCTGTGTGGAAGTGGCTGAGTATTTCTTTTTAGTTGATGATAGTGTACTGGAATCACTCTGTCACAATATGCAAGATTGATATGGCCCACGTGCATTAATCCTTTGACACTCTGCGAGAGATAAAGTAAATTGGATTCACTGCCCCAGACTAAAGTGACTCCCCATCATATCAATGACAGCCCTGAAATGTCGCATGAAACAGTTCCAATTAGCAGGTCATAGTTACTATTGGGTAGCACTATCGCCGGAGCTATAACAACACTGGACCCAAACTGCAAAGGTAGCTCACTGTATGCTCTCTCAGAGACTATGCATTCCTCCCCAAAGGACCCCGTACACTATTCAATGTTCCTCATCAGGCTTTAACTTCAACTTCGCCTTAAGATTAGTAGAAACTATGTTGACTGGAGCACCTGTATCTATTATAGCACAAACCCTATTTTTTGCTACAAAAATATAACAGTATGTACACTCAGAATAAGAAGAATATTGACTGTTTAATATGTGGACATATACAGGATCTCTTTTCCTAACAAAAACTTATAATTCCCTCACTGACTTTGAAGTCTTTTTTGATGATATCATCTACTGGAAGGGTGACGTTTACTCCTTTCAAGGTTGGCGCATCTGCGGCTGAATCCAGCTTATCTGAGAATGCTCTATTGAACATTTGGCAAAAGTATGGCTTTGATTGCTCCTGAAGTCCTTCATCCACCGCAGCGTTGGCTTGCGCTCATGTCAGTATGGTCACTCCTTCAACTGTTTGCTGGTATAAAATCCCATCATCATATTGAGGTACTTCCGCTGGATATACTACGATGAATTTAGTTGGGACGTTGGGATGGGACAGCAGAGGTAGATATTCCCATCTCTACACCACTCCCTCTTTTCTTTAGTAGTATTGATCCTGTTGCACACAGTGACCATGATGATTTGGGCAACTCCGTGCCAGGTGGCTAGGGCAATCACTCATAGCAATTAGTCCCATAAGAGCTGCATCCTTGGTTTTAGAAAGAGGGTCCAGGATGATAAATTTTGATAATATTTGGTGTAACCAGGGCCAATTCAGAAGGATAATTGCTGACATTTGGCGTAACTAGGTTTAAGTATGTAGTTGGTTTGCTAAATATTTGCTTAAATGGGTCTGTGGCGAAAGTTGAATTGTTGGGAGTAATTTAGCTGGAAAGAGGTGCACAATTATAGTAATGCTGGGGGTTGCTAGGCAGGAAGTGGTCAGGACAAGCGTATCCCCCCAAATAAGAGGGTCTGGCAGCGGCAGTTTTTCCGCTCCATATTTTGCAGAGGAAAGTTATCAGATATATGGCGTAAAAACTGCACAATTTTGAGCAGGAGAACGTCATCATCCAAAATAGGAAAAATGACATTGTGAAGATTATAGTATGGCTTTACTTCAGAGAAGTCATTGCAATGCACATGTCAACTTCTGCTAAATAGCCTGCTTAATCAGCACACGAGCTTTTGCCAATAATTTGTCAGCGAACTCTGTGAGGTTCTCTTTATGGCGGAACCCAATAGTTAAGAAATCCGCTTTTTCTGTGACATATTTGGGAAACCCCCAAACAGTCTCAGCACAGTGTCTTTCACTTCTTGGTAAGTAACGGAGCTGATTAGAAGGTAGCAGGTTTTGGTCGGAACTCTTGGCATTCAAGGCAGACATCAAAAGTTTTGCTTTATGCTGATCTGAGGCACCTTCTGCTGCAAAAATAAAAACGTTTAAAGAAGCCGTGGATACTCCCATTGTAATCAAACAGATGCAGCTTCTTACTATTGACATCCTCATTCTGCTCATAGATGTGACTTTTTGGGGCGAACTAAGGAATGTGTTGAGACCCATAAGCAGTCTCTCAATGATGAGCTGTCCAGCGGAGGTTGGTAAGTCCGCTGCTTTGGAGGTAATGTGGCTCTGCAGAGGGTAGCACAGCCATCACTTGAGAGAAGTGACTTTTAAATTCATAACCATATCCTGAGCTGCCTTCCTAGGTGTATTATATTCTTCCAGCGTCATATTTCTCATCGTATCATTCTCCACAAGAATCTTCCTGTCATTTTTCCTCTTCCCAATAAAAGGGCTGGGAGGTACCAGTCAATTTCTGCTCTGCACAATGCAGTTGTTTGCAGTGCCATCCAAACGATTAGGAAGCTTCTTGTTTTTGTTGTCCCAGATTTTGCATTTGGCTAAACGTGCTGTCAAGCTGGTACATAACAGTCCATTTTTAAAGAGTTTCATCTTGTTTTTGAGAACTGCGTCTAAAGTATACTTTAGTTCCTCATATTTGACTGATACAGTGCTTCATGAAGATTCACCAGCAAAGCTGGCCTGATGATACATGGCCAGTGATTGGAGGTTTTATTTTTTATTGTTGATAAATGGGCCCCCTGTAGCGAGCACCACTGTTATAATTTTTGGCAATACCGTTGGGATACGCTGTAAAGGTCGCATATGTTAAACCACTGAACAACGGATGGATGATATGGGGATTGTTGGTCCTCCAAAAACACTTAAAAATATAATAAATATGGAGCTATTGCCCTAAAAACACTTTTATTTATCTAATAAATACACCAATTCTTTGCTGTTACGCTCATCCAAAACTACTAACAGCCATCTTCTTTCAATTGCCCATCTCGCTTATATATCAAAGATTTAAAAACAATACCATTCTCTTAGCTTATACTATTCTATTCCGCTGTTTTTCGTTAGTTTCAGGATGGTATTCTTCAATTTTCTATCACCTTAGTTTGAGGCGATCTAGATTATATTTGTCACATGTTAAAATTGTTTTATCACCTTATTTGCAGGCGATCCAATAATAATCTGTTATATCCCAATATCGCCTCATCTCAAGGCGCTCAAATAAATATAAATAAACATCCTAGTCGGAAGATTCTCGCCATTTCACTATAGCTCTTCAGGGCTTATCTTCCAGTCATATCTGAATCTCAACAAGAAATTAAAATTCATCAATCTCATATTAAATAAAAATCCTTTACCACAGTATCTTAAGTTTATCCTTGTTTTCCACTTAATTCTTGGGTTAAAGTGAAAAGATCTCCAGTAACCAATCTGGGATCAAATAAAGAAGATACTCGTTTTGGAAATCCTTTGGTTGCTGAGAACTCCAGATAAGAGGTTGGAATAAAGTTTCCGTTTATTCTTGTGCTAGCCCAAAGTATCAAATTTATGTTTAAGACTGTCAAGGAGAATAATGCCAGAATAGCGATTAAAAGCTCAAATAAGCAAGTGATGTTACATCATATAATACATTGAAGATTTAAACAGTGAGATATACTATTCTCCTTCAGAAGGTTGTCTGGTGTCTACTCTGTGTGGAACAGAACCCCTCCATAGAAAGTCAGATGACCAAGCTAAGCGATACAGGGCCAACAATCTGACTTTAACTATGAACTTTTTTTCGTATTTTATAATAAAAAGTCAACAGAATATATGAAATGTTTTCTGGCTGTCCAATATCCTTGGGAGTATCAATATTAATGTAAAAATCTCTCCACGGCTTACTGATTTAAGTCGTCATTAATGTAAGTGTGGTCATTTGTAAGTTGATTCAAAAATTGCATGCTTGAAAGCTTCTCTCATTTGTCTTGAAACTAGTCATATAGCTAATGAAATACAGTTTTAAGAAAGTTTTATAGGTTAATTGCATCCTGATAATCTTTTCTACGCAAGCAGATAACTATTTTTAGGTTCTATCATAAAATCTTGTGTTTTAATGTTGATAAGAAGGTCTTTTGTTCCAAACAAGTATATCATGTGGTATAAGACTGAATGCATCTACTTGTGGTTGTATCTTCATAAGATTGAAGTATAGTCTAGCTGATAAGCCTAACAATGTCTGTCTTCATTGTTATACAATTTTAATTTATGTAGGCTGTTTTTAAGGCTCTGTGATCTTGTTGTTAAGGTATTTATAAGTGGACTCAAATGCTTTATCTTAGTGTGCTCTTTATATAGTTGAATCTTCTTGTCCAGAGAGTAATGGTAAGTGAGCTAGCGTTAATTTTATTGTATATAGAGCAAGGCCTTTTTGTTTATATTCTAGATTTCTGATAAAACCTTCTTATTCTGTTAAGTGTGGTGGATATCAGGATAGATATCATTGACTAGAGTGTAGCAGGTGAATGTACCTTATATTTTTGGCTTTAATCTGTACATCATCAAGGATGTAAGTCCTGGGGACCAACCCTTGCAACTGGATAGGGATCAGCACCCCTTCTGGACAAAAAGGGGCCCCAAGGCTCCACTGGACCCTCTGCCACAGCTGGGCGACCTATCCCATGTGATAGATGAGCGCTGGGTGACTGCTTATCCACCCAAAGATATCCCACTCCCACCTCTACCCCTCTTCAACCCTGGTAAGTTTGATAGAAGAGGTCTGCAGGGAGATTGCACACATCAGGGGGCATGGAGAGGCCACTGGGACCACCTATACCCCAGACAAACCCTATACAAATTTTGGGAAAATGGCAATTCCCAACAGCAGAGCCCAGCCAGAAATTTCTGGACTCGGGGCAAGTCTGGACTGGCCTGCTCCAAAAATCAGATCAGGATACAGGTTGGATCTCAAACCTGGGTCCAAATGACTTGGACCATCTGCCCCAATGCTCTGAACTGGATCCAGGTAGTTTGGATCGCACAAGTAGCCCAATTGAGGGATCAGCTTGAATTGCAAATAATCCAATCCAAGGACCTCTGCCTCCTGGGATGAATCCAGACCACCCAAACCATGCGAACAGGCCAACTTGGATCACCAGAACCCAGATCGTTAGTATCAACATGGTTTGGCCCCAAGAATCTGGGAAAATTTGCAAAAATTTTCTCAACTTTTACCAAAATCTGGAGCACTTTTCTACCCCCTCTGAGCCAGCCAACCAAATCCCTCCACAGACCCCCAAATGACCAATCCCTCAATATCTCCCTCATGCATTCAGCCCAGGTTAAAAGGCAATTTCCCCAGCTGGGGGTAGTTGTCAGTTCATTCTCTTTCCTTCCAATGAATAAAAAATCAAATAGACCACTTAGCTTGCCGCAGCCACCATCTACCTCTTTAATTTTCTAAAAAATTCTACCAATTGATCTGACAAAGTGCAACATCGCCTAAATACTCCTGCCAATGTTTGCTAACTGGGTTATCCAGTCACTCAATTCTACCACATGGTAGTGGATTATAAATGCTATATTCTGCCTCACCCCCAATGATGAAATTCACTGCTTTATTCATTTTTACACGTCTTGTTAACGGAGACCATTCTGTCTGTTCAGTTTCTGTGTTTTCTGAAACTGCTCCCCGGCTAGATCAGCACCCAGGCGCCTCTGCCCCACTTCTCATGGACTTGTCTTACATAGTCGCCTCAGCTGCTGCTGGCTCGGCCCTAGCAGGATCTAGAGTGCCCCCTCCAGGGGAAGCTCAGTCCCAGCCCCTCTCATGGGTCTTACCATACCCCCACTCAAATTTAAGATCACATGGCAGCCTCAGAGCTGTCCTTCGCTGGCATGCAAGCCCCCTATACAAATATGAAGGCCAGCAACTGTGAGCCCTGGAGGAGTCATCATCCTCCCTGCCTCTCCCACCCTTGGAGATTGCCCCACAATATTACTGGTTGCCCTCAATGCAACCATCGGGTTTTGCCTTAAGACCTTCAGTACTTTACTGAACTTTTACTTTCCTCACATCTCCCATTGAACCCCACTTTTATTAGTCACTCAGACCGCTATGCTTTGGCATTCTGGGGCCTCCACTGGGTGCTTGCGCACCCTGACTGGGAGCCCAGTCTATTCTTCTTAGATGAATTCATGACATAATGAACCAACCACTGATCTCACCTTCTCCACCCTCCTCACTGGCATGGGTGATGCGCTGACCTACACCCTCACTCTGAACGTGCTCTCCCTCTGTGACCTGGCCTTCTCCTGCTGGCCAGTGGCCTCGTTCATCCGTGCCTGCCACCAGGCTCTGCTGAATTGTTCCCCACCCCGCTGAGCACAAATGGCGAGTGCCACTCCATCAGTTAATGTAATAGGGTTGGGGGTTCCCCCTGTCCCTTCTGATGAGGTGGCTGATCAAATCCTGGGCGTCCTAGAAGAGCTCCAGGTGCTCCTCACTGCTGATGGTGGGAAATCCCCGCTTCCCTATGATGCACAGCAGAGCGTGGCCCTCCTGACCTGGATGGGGACGCCCATTGTTGGGTCAGGGGAGTGCTCCGCTCTGCTGCCAAGTCAGGCAACCCCACCCCCTTGTTGGCGTTGGTCACCTCGGCGGTCCAAGCCCCTGAGTCAAGACTGGCGCGCCTCCTCCACTTGTTTACCTTGGGACAAACAGCCATGGAGCTACCCTCCCTGATTGAGGCCTTCACGGTCCTGGCTCCAACGGTACCCATCCCTGGTGAAATTGCTTTCTCTGCATTCTGCGCTGCCTAGGACCCCACCACGGTGGCCCAAACAGCTTGGGACCCTCTCCCTGGATCCTTAGAGGTCACGTTCTCTGTGGCCTGTGCAATTTGGGTCAGGCCCTTGCACAACCCCGCATGTCCCATTGCCGCCCTGAGGCACCCCATATCACATCTCCCCCTGTCAGTGGTTGCGGCCAAGGAAGCACCCTCTTGGCCTAGCTGCCCTTTTCTCCCCCTCAGTGGCAGCCTTGGTTACCCTCCCCCAGGGGAACCCCTGCCTAACGTACTGCCTGCCCTCAGCCCAGATCAGGAGGCTTGATCATTGGGCCCTTAGTGTTTGGAGTCTGCTTGGTGTGGTGAAATTGTCCCCCAGGTGACCCCTCCTCCCCCTGAAGAGAGTGTAGCAGGGGTACACATCAACCCTCGACTACCTATTTGAGACAAGGAAGTAGTAGAGACATCACATCAGTCGCTCCCCACCATTGCGCCCCCAGGCCAGTCTCTCCTGATGTTGAGTCATGCCCCCTCCTCGACTGCCCTTTCTCTGGCACACCCTAATAAAGAGGACCAAGCGTACTCCTTGCTTCCCATTACCTTTCCATCAGATTCAGGGGAAATCACAGTACAAGCCCTTCTTGACACTAAAGCGGCAGGTAACTTTATTGACCTTGGCATGGCACAGTCCCTGGACCTTATGATGGAGGAAGCTTCATCCGTCCTGGGCGCCTCGTCAGAGTCCATGATGTCCTACTGCATCCAACGTCCATTGCACTTCTCAGTTCATGACATTAGATTCACTGACCACTTCTCAGCAGTACAGGACTTGCTCTACCCTGTAATTTGGGGGTGGACTGGTGGCGCCGCCAGGAAGTTCACATCAATCTTGCAACCAACTCATTTTTTTTTAGTACTAGATGGTCAAATTCATCGATGTGCAACCAACTCATTGTTGTTCAAAAACTTCAAGTTGAGTGGTGAGTTTCCCTTGCTAAAGACCCTTCCCCAGGGCACATCCCTTGGTTCCATCTCCCCACCGGACCCAATCCTAGTTGACCTCCCTCCAAACTTTCCCTTTTTAGCCCCATATAAGGCCATCATCGACATATCACTGACATCCAAGCTCTCCTCACACTCTGAATATGACTTGACATTCCAGCTGACAGTCGACCTAGTCAAGATCAACCGCCCCCTCTACCCCTATACAGAGGAAGGGGATAGGGTTTTGGGCAGTTGGCTGGACAAGATGCTAGAGAAGGGGTGGCTCATCAAGAAGACTTCCCCAGTCGCCTCCCCCATAATTTTTGCTAGGAAAGATGGGTCCCTGTGCCCCCTGCGTCAACTATGGTCACCACAACAACACTACCATCCCTGACCCATACCCCTTACCCTTAGAACAGAGCATCACCCAGGCCATTATCAAGTCTCGCATATTCTCAAAGTTGGACTTGGTGAGCGCCTTTAATCAGTTGAGGGTGGCGAGGGGACAGGAGTGGCTCACAGCCATCCGCACACATTGGGGGCTTTTCCAGTTCAGATTGATGCTGTTCAGCTTGAAGAATGTGCCAGCCACCTTACAGCGCCTCATTGATTATTTGTTGGGGGACAGGTTCTTCTCATTCATAGTGGCCTATATTGATGACATTTTGGTCCATTCCCCCACCCCTGAACAACATGCCAGGGTCCTTGAAGCAGTAGTGGCAGCCCTCCACAAGGCAGGGCTATTCATTAAACCCTCCAACTGCGAATTCTTCAAGGACGAGGTTACCTTCCTAGGGAATTTTGTTCTGAAGGATGGATATGACGTCCCCCCTGAAAACTGGAGGCTATTCAGTCTTGGCCTACCCCAACCACTCAAAAACAGCTTCATAGCTTTCTTGGCACCATCACCTTTTTGAAGAAATTTTCCTCCGCTCTTGACCACTGACAGCACCTCTGCACCCCCTCACTGGGAAGAACGCCCCCTTTAAATGGTCCCCCGAGTGCCAGCAGGCCTTTGAGGCTATCAAGGAGGTGTTTCTCACAGCCCCATCCTGCGGCATGCCAACACCTCCTGCCCCTTCATAGCAGCCTGCAATGCCCCGTCGGTGGCAATGGGTGCCATGCTGCTACAGAAGCATGAGGGAGCTGAGCACCTGGTGGACTATTACTCCCAGATGTTTACCACAAAAGAGCAAGCATGGCCAATATATGATAAGGAGCTAGTGGCAGTGGCGCGGTCACTCACCCACTGATGATACCTCCTTCAGGGTGCCCAGCACGAAATTACCATTTGGATGGACCATAAGTCCCTGCTCTACTACTGCAAACCTCAGAAGCTAGGACACCGGAAAACTTACATGTATCAAGACCTCTGTGGGTTCCATTTTAAGTACAAATCTATCAAACGTCCCCTGAACGTTTTTCTGGAAATGCTTAGCCATAACCCCTCCCTGTCCCCCAACGGGGAGGAAGACCCATTAGACCTTATGACAGTAGTGCCCCCTCCCAGATCCTCTCATTGGCCCCCCTACTGTATCCTTCGCTGATGTAGACCCTGACGCTCCACTCCTCCCACATGTCCTCGCTTCCCAAACCTGCTGACTTGAAGGAATTGAGCTTTTTGCTAACTTAGAGTCCATGCGCCGCAAGAGAAATCCATATACCTTTCAGGATGAACAATCTGGTTCCATGATCAGGCCTGGGTTCCTCCTTCCCTACACAGCCATGTCATTGAGTAACACCATGTCCCCCAGCTGTCAGCCACCCCAGTATCAAAAAGTGTGTGGATCTCATAAAGAGAACCTAGAATTGGCCTGGGTCCTCAAAAGTCATTCATGCTTGGATCTCTCATTGTGTCACCTGCGCCCAGGCAAAATCGGATCATTCTGGGAAGAAGGGACTGTTACACCCCTTGCAGTAGGCTGAGGGGCCATGGACCTCAGTCTCAGTAGACTTCATTGTGGAGCTCCCACCCTCCCTTGGCTCTGATGCGATAATAGTAGTTGTAGACCGATTTAACAAGTTTACACTCTTCATCCCCTACCTCTCTTCTATTACTGTGGTGGAGACCGCAAATTTGTTTGTCAACCATGTCTTTGCCATGTTTGGTCTCCCCAAAGAGATAGTGAGTGACAGGGGACCACAGTTCACGGCCTAGTTCTGGGAAGTATTGTTGACCCTCCTTCATATCAAGCCCTGTAGGTCCTTGGCCTATCACCCCCAGTCCGATGGGCAGACTGAGCAGGTGAACCAGGTACTGGAGCAGTACTTGCGCTGCTATGCAAAAGCCTTGCAATACACCTGGGTCAAGGACCTATCCCTAGCACAGCTCACGTACAGCTCCCTCCATTCCTCAACCGGCTTCTCTCCCTTTGAAACCACTCTGGGGTATAACCACTCTTTCCATAATGGTCCCCTACTCTCCTCATAAGTCCCCACTGAAATGACCACATAAGCTCTGCAATATGCACAACTTGGTTCATGAACACTTGACAAAGTCCATTGAGGACTACAAGAAGCTCGCTGATTGGAAGCGTCTTCCAGGGCATAAAATCATGGTTGGTTCTCTTGTCATGTTAGAAGCCCGTAACCTTTCCCAGATAAGCCCCACCCACAAACATGCAGCCATACGCTCGGGACCCTTTGAGGTCAAGAAGGATTTAGGCAACAGAGCCTACCGCTTGAAACTGCCTGTGCACTGGAAGCATCACATTGTCTTACACACCTCCCTTCTAACCCCCTTTAGGGGAAAGGCCAACATCCCCTGAGATGATCATCATCAGGGAATCCCAGGAAGTGAAGGTGGAAGCCATTTTAGCTTCCCAAAGGTCCTGTCAATCCATTCAGTACTTGGTCGCCTGGAAAGGTTACCCCTCATATGAGAACAGCTGGGGTTGCGCGCAATTGTATAAACTGCAAGGACCTAATAGAGGAATTCCATGCCTCCCACCTGACAGCACCCGCCCTCCCCAGAAGATTGCGGCCATTCTTGCCATAAAGTTACTGGAGCGCCACAAGAACTATGCTTTGGTCCATGCCCCCAGGGATAAAATCTTCCCTGTCAAAAAAGGAAAGGGTTGTTTAAGTCCTTGGACCAGACCTTGCAACTGGATAGGGATCAGAACCCCTTCTGGACGAAAAGGGGCCCCAAGGCTCCAGTGAACCCTCTGTTACAGCTGGGAGACCTAGCCCATGTGATAGATGAGCGCTGGGTGACGGCTTTCCCACCCAAAGATATCCCACTCCCACCTCTTCCCCTCTCTTCAACCCTGGTAAGTTTGATAGAAGAGGTCTGCAGGGAGATTGCACACATCAGGGGGCATGGAGAGGCCACTGGGACCACCTATATACCAGACAAACCCTATACAAATTTTGAGAAAATGGCAATTCCCAACAGCAGAGCCCAGCCAGAAATTTCTGGACTCGGGGCAAGTCTGGACTGGCCTGCTCCAAAAATCAGATCAGGATACAGGTTGGATCTCAAACCTGGGTCCAAATGACTTGGACCATCTGCCCCAATGCTCTGAACTGGATCCAGGTAGTTTGGATCGCACAAGTAGCCCAATTGAGGGATCAGCTTGAATTGCAAATAATCCAATCCAAGGACCTCTGCCTCCTGGGATGAATCCAGACCACCCAAACCATGCGAACAGGCCAACTTGGATCACCAGAACCCAGATCGTTAGTATCAACATGGTTTGGCCCCAAGAATCTGGGAGAATTTGCAAAAATTTTCTCAACTTTTACCAAAATCTGGAGCACTTTTCTACCCCCTCTGAGCCAACCAACCAAATCCCTCCACAGACCCCCAAATGACCAATCCCTTAATACCTCTCCCATGCATTCAGCTCAGTTTAAAGGAAACTGCCCCAGCTGGGGGTAGTTGTCAGCTCTTTCTCTTCCTTCCATTGAATAAAAAACCAAATACCTGACTTAGCTTGCCGCAGCCTCCATCTACCTCTTTAATTTTCTAAAAATTCCACCAATTGATCCAATGAAGTGCGCCATCACCCAAATCCTCCTGCCAATGTTCACCAACTGTATTATCCGGTTGCTTGATCCTGCAATGTGGCAGCAGATCATAAACACAATTCTCTGCCTAACCCCCAATGACAAACCTGCTGCTTCATTTGTTTTTATGCATCTGTTTAATGGAGACCCTTATGTATGTTTAGTCACTGTGTTTTCCAAATCTGCTCCCTTGCTAGAGCAGCACTCAGTGCCCCTGCCCCACTGCTCGTGGACTTGGCTTCCATAGTCACCTCAGCTGCTGCTGGCTTGGCACACCAGCAGGATCTAAAGTGCCCCCTCCAGGGGAATCTCAGTCCCAGCCCCTCTCATGGGTCTTACCATACCTCTGCTTAAATTTATGATCCCATGGCAGCCATTGTGCAATCCCTCGCTGGCACCCAAGCCCCTTAATCTAATCCAAAGGCCAGCAACTGCAAACCCTGGAGGAGTCATCATCCTCCTTGCTTCTCCCACCCTTGGAGGTTGCCCCTACAAGATTACTGGTTGCCCCCAATGCAACCATCTGGTTTACCTTGAGGGCCTTCAGTACGTTACTGAAATTTTACTTTCATCATGTCTCCTATAGAGCCCCACTTTTATTAGTCGCTCAAACTTCTATTCCTTTGGCATTCTGGGGCCTCCACTGGGTGCTTACGCACCCCAACTGGGAGCCCAGTATAGTTCTTCTTAGCAGAATCTGTGACAAAGTGGTGAGCAGACAAGTAGTGCAACTTCTTGTAAGCAAGTAGCAAAGAATTTGGATTCTTTCTTTGCATATTCTTCCTTATAATTAATCCAGTTTGAGTCTTTTCCATCCTGGATACTCCTTATTTACCAATTTCACCTGGTGGTATATTCTGGTATTAGGTTTGTAAGCCATTCTGCAGTAAGGTAGTGTTGTTTCTTGTTAGTATGTGCTCCATGCTGCTGTATTGAGCGCAAGTTAATGGAATTCTGTTCTTTGTACCTCATCGCTGCTGATCTACAAAATTGTAAGAGTAAGGCCACTTTCAAAGTGCATAGTATGTCGCAGATACCTAAGAGAAAGTGTCAAACTCAACCAATTCAAACTAGCCAATCAAGGGATCTCACCTGGTAACGTAGACTAGAATATTATATGGAGAGTCAAACCTGTGTGTAGGTGCTAACTTGCGACTTAGAAAGAATTAAAAATGAACTAAAGTCAGAAGTTTATATTCAGTTGCTAGAAAGTTAAGTATAAGATATAAACTATTTTTCCTAATAATTCTTAGGATATATATATATACTTTTTCTTATGATTGTCTTCAGTGGGTTATTTTATGATAATAAAATGGGGAGGCATTTAGATTCTTGCAAAAGGCTTTGTTATTCTCTTGTGATTTTATAATATTGTATACAATAAATGGCGTGCATCAAAATTCCTCAACTTTTACGCTAGTTGCCATCATTGAAAAACTCTGGAACCAAAAGCGCTTCCAGATTGGTACTATAAATTTGCCACTTATTATGTTGATCCATTGAGTCAAAAGAAGTTGTGAAGCTGCGGTGGCCAATAAGTTTTAGTAAGTTTGATTAAATAAGGTTATATTAGGACCAGATAACTCTATAAGATTCAAATAAAAAATAATGGAATTATTTAGTAATTAGGAAAATATTTGCTTGAGTCAAAACCCTTTAAAGGCTATATTATACTGTTTTCTGAATATAGTTTTGTTATAAGGCTGGGTTTCAACCCGTTGATAACATTTATCCTAAAATAATTTATGTAGGAAATTATCATGGAGAAATTAACACTCTGGTATCACATAGAAATAGATATTAGTTTATCTGACCAAGTGTAAGAGCAAGTAGTGCTCTATAGCTACTATGCTTTTTATTTTTGAGCAATAAAATCTATATCTTACAATAAAAATTTATTTTACGGTATTTTGTTTTGTGAAGTTATGGCCCCTGTATTAAATTAAAATTGACTGGTTTGAGGTTGCTAACTTAATAATTACTCTTTAAGGTGGTACTTTATTGGTTCATTGATGTGTATAGCTGACTAAATTTTTTCTAGCAAAAAACTACCCATAGTCATCTTAGTTTTGATATGGTGCTAAAAATCTAGGGGCTTCGCTGCTTGTTCACAAATACTAACCCCAAAATTAATAACTGCATAGGTTTGATGTTGTGCAATCCTCCCGTTGTCTGATGATATATATATATATATGACTGATAATAGTATGAAGACTATTATCTGTAGTTTAATATCTCACTATTGTTAGGTCCAACGCTTGACCAGTATTCCTCCTTGAAGAACTCTATTGTTTTAGTAGGGATTTATTCCCTTATCCGCCTAACTTGATCCATGCTCAGATCCTAGTTTACGGCCTTTCCTCTGGTGAGACACAGTAGGAAGCAATTCCCATATTAGCTCAGCTTCTCTTTTTAGGATCCTCAATCCTTACTCTTTATCCTATTAACAAATCTCCAGTTAAAGCACACAGCAATAATTTTCTTGAAATGAATAGATATTATAATAAATTCTGCTTAAGTAAGGTTCTTTTATTAAGTAAATGCTCAGGGGAATCTATAGAGGATATTTGGCGCCCAACCCTCAGTTGGCGCCTCAACAATGAAATGGTAGCTGTTGCCATTAAGTTTACCCTTCATCATCTCATCAGCAATGGTCCTCCACATCCTAGTAACGATTCTGTCATCAGACATCCTCCAGACATATAATGGAAAACATCAGAAAATGTATCCCTAACGTTTTTACCTAATACAAGCAAAAAAACATATTTGGCAAGCGACCTGATTAGGTAATGGGGCTTGTTACCCATTAAGACAGGTCATGAATCAACTGATTAATTTGCTTTTTCAGGCAGCATCACTCACCTTGAAACTTGCTCCTTAAATTACCAATTGGTCAGTGATGAAACATGACTGATCCCAATTGGTACACATGATAGTTAATCAGCAATCAACTATCAGATGCCCCAATTTCATTAGCAACTCTACCCAACAAGATCTTAAGCATTCACCTGAATTGATCCCCAATATCCTGTTGGGTCTTTTGCCCATATTCCCAGCTTACTAGATTACCAGGGGTCACTAGGGGATAATTCCCTATAGTGAAGTAAATTGGATATCAGTTGACCCTGTTTTTGGGAAGAATGTTTGGGGGATTATAAGTAATTTTCCTGGTTCATATCCATCAGGGATTGATCTGAGTGAATGCTTAAGATCTCATCAGGCAGAGTTGCCAACAAAATGGGGGCACCTGATAGTTTTTTATTGATTAACTATAAGGTGTAAAGATTGGTATTGGTCAGGTTGTATCACCAAATGATTGGGAATTTAAGGATCAAGTTGCGAGGTGCGTGATGCCACCTGCAACTAGCGAATTAATCAGTTGGTTGATGACCTGCCTTAATGGGTAACAAGTCCAATTACCTAATCAGGTCGCTTTCCAAATATGGTTTTTTTGCTGGTATTAGGTAGAAAACATTAGGGATACATTTTCTGATGTTTTCCATAATATGTCTAGAGGATGTCTGATGACAGAATCGTTACTAGGATGGGGAAGACCATTGCTGATGAGATAATGAAGGGAAATTTAATGGCAACAGCTACCGTTTTATTGTTGAGGCGCCAACTGAGGTTTGGGTGCCAAATTCTCACAAAAATTTCCTTAAGAATTTACTTAATAAAAAACATTAATTACCAGAGTATTATCATAATATACTTTACCATAATTCATTACAAGTTCTATTCTTATCAAAGGAAATTATTGCTGTGTGCTTTAATTGGAGACTTTTTTAGGATAAAGGTATGGATCAAGGATCCAGTTAAGAGAAGCTGAGCTAAGATGGGAATTGCTGCCAACTGTGTTTCACCAGAGAGAAGCCATAAATGAGGATCTGAGCGTGGTTCTTGTTAGGCGGATAAGTGAACAAATCCCAATTGAGGAAATCTTAAGTCTTTCAAAGAGGAATACTGGTCAAGCATTGTACCTAACACTAGTGATATATTCAACTAAAGATAATAGTCTTCATGCTATTTTCAATCAAACATATATTCTCAGACAAAGCAAAGGATTGCACAACACCAAACCTAAGCAGTTAGAAATCCTGTGAATTATCAATCAGCAAAGCTCTAAGGATTTATCAATTGGTGCTCACTACAGGTGTCAATAGTTTCCAAGGATTTTAACAATTGTTGCTCACTATAGGGGTTGTAATTGAGTAGGATACACTAATAATGATGACATTTAAGGAAAGGGTATAAAATGTCTCAAATTTTGGCAATGAATTACTAGGGAATGCAACGTCATTAAAAAAAGAAGGAGATTTAATCCTAGAAGCTTTATGATTGAATACTGAACATGAAAAATCATTTTCAATTTCGTTCACCAAGCTCAGATATGGAGCAACTAGTGGTGAAAATCGAAAAATTGAAGTATCAGACATGTGAATGTGACCCATATATGGCAAGTTTTGCCTAAGAAGATACTATAGATTTGGGAAAAGGACTTGCAGCCTAGATATGGAACTGTCTAGCTCTTCAAGAAAACCTGTTCCACAGATATCAACTTAAGATGAATTTATCAGCAGGGACAACTCAGATTGAAATTGTGTCACTTAATATAGTCCTGAGGATCAGCAGGGCCAACTCAGATTGAAATTGTGTTCACTTATTATAGTCCTGAGGATCATCAGGGCCAACTTGTTTGAAATTGGACCCGCTTTAAATAGGCCTGAGGAGAGAGGTGTTATTGAGACACTAGTTGAGACATTGGATGAGTTGATACAGACAGCTATCAACTAGAGTATTGGATTGCAATACCCATGATGAGAATGAGGTCAAAAAAGAAGTGATTGATCCAAGATAGTGGAGGGAATAGTTTGACCCAATATTATTCAATCAATGAGCAGAAATTTCTGGAGATGAGTTCAAAATTAATTCAAGATATAATTGGTTGATTTTAACATTACTAAATCAATCCACGTGAGTAAGGGATCGTTTCAGAGCCATCAGTGAATTTATTTCCAACGTTTTTGATAGCAACGAATGCCAAAATCATTTTTAAAAGAAAAAAATAAGAGAAATTAAATGGAACTGTCAATTAATGAGGAACTCACAATTGTGGGAGATACGTAATCTCAAGTAATAATGGCTGAAATATGAAATGAATTAGGACCTGTCAGAAGAATGAAAAGTCAAAATTGAAGGCCTAATGAATGGAAACATTTATGAGTATTGCCAAAATTGGCAAGTGTTGCCTATACATGAGGAAACCGCGCAGCTGGTCATATAGTGAAGAAGGTCAATACTAAAAACCAAAATTATTGGATATAAAGAAAATAATTACAATGTTCCCAGAGGACCACTGAACCTTTAGCATGGTATGTCCTAAGATTCTGGTCAAGTCCTAAAAGAGGACCACTGAAACATATAAAGTATAGTTTAATTCTTAAGAGAATAAGATTTTGAACCATGAAAACTTGTAGGTCAGAGTATATCTAAGTTAAGTTTGGATGATGGGGAAAATAAGGACCTCTGAACCTAATTGTAGGTTAAAAGTCCCATTGCAAAAGAAAAATACAAAAAATAAAAATTATAAAATATTGATATTATTGGTACATGATTTTCAGACCTACAATGAGATGAGAATACCAACATGGGTTGTTGAGATAATCAATCTATTGTTTAAAGGAGAAATTGGGAACAAGACCCAAGAAATCCAAGGTGCACTTTGAAAAGTGATGGAAAAGACAAGGCTATGGATGGACAAGTTTTCTTAATGATCAATTGGAAGCAAAAACTATTCCCAAAGCAGTCAGAACAAGAGCATTTGTTCAAGCCGCTCATAAAGTTGTCAGGTATGAAAGCTTGAAAAAAGATGCATAATCATATCTAAGGTATTACTATTGAAAGTCCATCAACTACAATGTAGCGGACTATATGACTTGTTGTGTGGAGTTCCATTTGCACAAGCCGCAAAAGAACATGACTGGATACTGACTGGTCCACCCTGGATTTGCTTGGAATACAGTATCCATTGAAATGGTGGGACCACTAACCATGAGTACTGGGGGTTTTAAATACATCATAGTTGTGATTGACATCTGATGAGATGAGAAGAGATGAAAGCCCTGGTGAAAGAGGATTATATCAGCACCTTGAAGTTTATCATAGATCAAGTAGGATACTAACATGGATGCCCACAATTCTTGCTGAGGGATAATGGAACTAATTTCATGTCTCATGTGATCACACAACTGAACAAAATAATGGGGATTCAAAGAGCATGTCTGCCATACAGGCTGAAGATGAACGGACTGGTAGAACGGGTCAATGGGATTCTGGCCACAACGCTAAAGAAGCTGGTTTCAGGGAGAACTTCCATGTGAGAAACGGACCTTAGTTTTGTGATGTTTGACTACAACATAAGTCATCATATGATGGTGGGAAAAAATGCTGTTTGAGTTGCTATATGGAAGGAGGGCTACGTTGCCACCAATTTATACTTAGTGGTGGAACTAACATTGGGGATAAGTGCCAAACAATACCTGAACAGATTGTCAAATATCCTGATCAAAATGTAAGCAAAAGCATCTGATACTTCTTTAAAGAAGAGGATTTGAGAAAAATGATGGATGATAAGAGCTGACTGGCCTTATCAGTTTACCAAATAGGAGAAAAAGTTGCCTATTGCAATACACATGGTTCCAGGAGAATAAACAAGTTTGATGCGTTGTGGTCAGGTCCATTCAAGATTTTTGCTAAGATGGCAATGGACACCTATTTCATCAAGGACGCCTTGGATGGAAGTATAGTAAATTGAGTCCATGCTAAGTATTTAAAGCAGTGGATCAATGAAAAAAATAAAAAATTGTTCCTGAAGGACTGCTGAATCATTAAGTTGGTTAAGTCCTGATGATTTGGTTAAGTCAAAAAAAGGACCGCTGAACCACTTTTCCTTCCTATAACAATAACATTAGTTACCACAATTCAATTTGAACAGCAAAATTTGATAATCACACAGGAGAGATGGGCTATTTCAACAAATCAAAATTTAATTTTGTAAAAGCCATATCAGGCAATGGGCAAAATGGTGCACCAAAGGGTAAGAAACGCCCTGGAGGGCACCAGGAACCAATGCTGCCAAGAAACCACAAACTCAGAAACTGTCTGGGTTTGTGGAGTTCACCACTAAACAAAAAACTTGTACATGGAAATCCAGTATGCCCAAACTCTATCAGCTGTAGAGCACAGGCTCTGTTTCCTAGGGGTTGACTCTACAACTCTTTGGGATAAAAAGGCAAGGCATAAGCTTTCTTTTCCCCTAAGTGGTGTATGTTACCGCCCATACCATCCACCACGGCTGGTTTAATATGGGCTTCGAAACTGAAGAAGATGCAGATGCCGCCGCAAACGTCTACATCAGAAAATTGCCCTCCCCAAGGGCAAACGAATTTTGTGCACCACGTGCACCAGATGGAACAAAGCAAAAACTTTGTTCATCTTCAACTTGCTCCCTACCAACCTTCCCCACAAGGTAATTGAGGAGGAGCACTGAGCTGGATTTGCCAACAACGGAGAACTCAAACAATTAAAATTACAGCGGTTTCACCTGATGCTGAACCTATGAACAGGAAAAGTAATCGCCATGATCAACCTGATTCCTGAGGTTGCTGGAGATCTCACAAAAATCCCACGCACAGTGGTGTTTCACCTCCTGGATGGGGAAGAGTCAAAGGTATTCCGCATCACACTGGAAAGCACACCGCCTATCTGCAACCACTGCAGCGCATTGTGGCACAAGGTACATGCATGCCCTGTGAAGGAGGGCATACTGGCCTTATACTTCTGTGATGACACCATGGATGAAGAAGATGTAGACTTCACAAAAAAGTCAACACCAACCACGCCTTCCTCTGGGGAGAGGATGGGCAATACATTCTCATAGACCTAGTATCACCCAAAGTACGCAAAACGGTACAGAAGGCCTGCAAGTGGGCAGCCGCTAAGGCTGCATCACTCGTGGCCTCCTCCATTGACCCTGGCCAAATTCAGGAGGACATATAGAAGAAACCGAGCCAACTAATCTGAGAAGAATACTTAAGATGAAACTTTTTCAATAATTTGTTTGAATCACCACGTGGTTTTAATCAAGCAAATTTAGCCAGACAATTCATCTCCACTATTGGCGAAAATGTGGGACTCACATCTACAAACTTGAACCCTGAAACCACAGAAAACAATCAGTACACCACTAAACCACCATGAGTCATGAGCGGGAAAATCTGACTCAAACCCTAAGAACTGAAAGACTTGTGCTAAATTGGCACATGGTAAGGGATCAGATGATAACACAGAGTGGGCAAGACCAATGACACGGAGCAAGCTCAAGAAATGGTGTGCTGGGTTTGGGACAGGCGGCCCTCCCAACTGCTCCTGAGGCGCTGCGGCACCTCAATGTCAATAGGGGCATTAAACATCGTGGGAGTTTGAGCTCAATCGTCCCAAGCCAAAAATCTGGACTTCCTGAAAAAACCACCTGTAGATACCTTGAGCATCCAAGAAACCCACTGCTTACAGGGGGAAGAGGGATTCTGGTCAGCCAGGGTCTCATCATCATAACTGGTATGGAAGTCCCATTGTGGGGTGGCTGTCCACAATAACAAAAAAAAACTAAAAATCAATAACTCCCCTTTGCATCTGCAAGGCTGCATCCTGGTAGTAATGATCACAAACTAAAAGGACACACTTTTGGTAAAATGGATCTATTCAATGTGCACCGCAGCTAAGAGGAAAAAATTCCTCAAAAACATCCCAACACTCACCCTCCATTATATACCATCCTGCTGGGCGACTTTAACTGCTGGGATAACCCCAACATGGACTGATGGCCTAACCCCAGTTGATGCCCCCAGGGCACATTGAATTCCATGTAATGAAGGCATCCCTTGGCCTACATGATACCCTCCCCCAAATTCACCACTCCTCCCCCACATGACCCATCCCAACATACTAGAGGGAACACTCATCCCAATGAGCCACGTCGACTTCATCCTCAACCCAAAAACCCACCACTCAAACATCTCCAACTTTTTGACAAAAATGATCAACTTTTTCAACCACTGACATATTTTGGTGCAGCCTTTGCCAACCCAAACTCCCGCACAGGCGTTGACCTGGAGGAAGTTAAACCTGGAAAATATAAAATTGCCCAAAATATTTGACTGGGTAGAATAAGAGGCCACAGATCCAAAATTTGTAACTCCATTCATATTGAACCCCATCGAAACTTAGAAAATTTAAAAGTCAAACTAATAATTAAAACTCGCCATATCTCCTTGCATAAGTGCACCACTGAAACAGCCATAATCAGGCGCATCTTGGCGGAACTAGACCACCTTGAGCTCAACACCCTGATGTTTGGCTACAGCCCCAACTGGGGCAGAAATGGGCGATAATACACGCCTGCCTAAACGCCCTTATCTTCAAACACCAGGAGAGAAGTAAAGTTTTGAGAAAAGGTAAGTTTATAAAAGAAGGCAAAACCTGTTTAATGTACTTCTGCCAATTTTTCTCCCACGGTAACCAGCCAACGTGCACACCGGTCTTCAAAGATGATGGCTTCGTGTCAACCAACCCAGCAGATGTCAAGGAGGAAGTACACCGTCACTACACCAAACTATACTGCGACACCACAACTGACCCACAAAATATTAAATATTTTATACAGACTTTTGGGAATACAAAGTGCACTGATTTAATATATTCTCCTAAACATAATCACACAGGAGGAGATCTGGTACACAATCCATGGTGCACCACGTAGGAAATGCTCAGGGCCTGATGAGATACCCTAGAAACTCTACAAAAAAACTTCATGCAAATCGCCCCCTCCTCTTGGCATCAATGAACCAGTGCCTGCTGGAGACACGCCTCCTACATAGTGGACAGGATTCCTATGTCATAACCCTGTTTAAAAGGGCGATAAACTGGACCTGGCCAACTGGCGCTCAATTTCACTATCTAACAATGATACAAAACTACTTTCAAAGATTTTGGTCACCAGATTAGGCACACTAGCATCCAAAGTCCTGTCGCCCAATCAGTTTGGGTTCATACCAGGGCTTTCAATCTGGACCAATATACACTATGTCTCCAACATCTTCCAGTTTAGAGTAACTGGAGCCCTGGTATTCCTAGAATAGGAGGAGGCATATGATCGCGTTAGTTAGCTAAGCCTGAAGGAATGCCTAAGCGCCTTTAAACTCCCACCCAGATTCATAAACTGGGCGATGCTCCTTACAGAATCCGCATCCATAGCTGTATGCGTGCCTGGCTTCCTAATCAAAAAAGATCACACCACACAGAGGTCTCAAAAAAGGGGACCCCCTCAGCCCACTGCTGTATAATTTCATTATTCATCCACTCCTTTGCGTCGCTGACTCACGCCTCATGGGAATAACTGCACAAGGCCAACCAACAGTCAGGATACTAGCCTTTGCGGATGACTGCGTGACAGGTATAGCTAACAAAAATGATGCACGACAGTTGGAACGCACCCTGGAGTAATATTCCATCATGAGCAAGGCATCGCACTACAAAAAGAAAACGGAAATGTTCCTCCTAGGCAAGTAAACTAACAACTGGGCCACAATACCCAAATCTCCTAGCCCCCCACGAAGGAACAACCCACTCATCCTACCCTTTGCATCACTTACCTCAACTAACCATGTTCGCCACCTTAGGATGTGTTTGAAAACAGGGGGTATTCCAATGAGACAACTGAGAACAAACTACTACAGAAAATGTCCAACTGCATCGCCTCCCTTAAGGGTAGATCCACAGGACTAACAGGGCGAGTAACAGTTGCCAACTCATCCTCTCAATGCTGTGGTTCCCCGCCCATGCAATCTCCTTCTCACCTAAATTCATATCCTTAGTCCGCACACTTATCCAGGGATGGCTGTGGCCTGGGTCCCAGAAACCTGTACGGGTGAAAACACTCTTTGGCCCATGCTTCAGCAGAGGCATGGGCCTAATAGACTTTGAGATCCACACCAACCGTATATTGGGCACCTGTATAGAGTAAGTCCTGGCCCCATACCTCCCACAACAACATTGGTCTAGAGCAGCTAGGGCCAACTTTACACAGGCGCTCAAACTGTCCCACTCACACAACCCGTCCAGCCTTCTCACATATCTTGCAAATCGCCCCAATGCAGCAGGCCCACATGGAACCCCCTCACTTCAAGCGCCTCCTACGCACCATTTGGAACATAGGGTGGATCGTCACTCTCACAGGAACTAGTCAGGGAAGGGGAGGCCCAGATCTCACTTCACGCTATAGAAACCAGACGACTACTCCCAGAGGGACACACATGATGTGGTCCCATCTATTGTAAAAATAAGCTACTTGGATGCTTTAGACATCCTTACGCCCTCACACCACGAAGGCAATATGGAGGTAACACGTCATCTGCTACTCCAGCCAAGGGTAAGAGCTAAATTTGGCGTTGCCACAGAAGAAACTACAAAAAAAAGATCGCTCCAACTTTATTCATGAAGCGTGCGCAGTGTGTGGAGGATATGACACCCTGCACAACCACCTTGAAGCATGCCCCCATATAGAGCCATATGGCAGGAGTTACACATTTGTTGAGAACCCACAATGACCAGGAGCTGTCAATCTCTAGAATCCTCCTCTCACTATGTTATTATTTTGGGCGGTACCATTGGGATCTGCCATAAGGGTCACACAGGTTGAACCCACTGAGAAACGGACAGATGATATGGGAATTGTTTATCATCTGAACAGACTGAAAATATAAGAAATAAAAACAATTGCCCTGAAAACGCTTTTATCTATTCTAATAAATACAGCATTTCTTTGTTGTTCCACTTTTTCTCTACTACTAACCAACATCATCTTTCAATCATGAATCTCGCTTATATATGAGCAACTTCAGACAGTACTGTTCCCATAGCTTAGGCTATTCTATTCCACCAATTCTCATTGGTTTTGGCTGTTATTGAACTCTCTATCGCCCTAATTTGAGGCGCTATAAATTATATTTATCAAATGTTGACATCACCTTATCGCCTTATTTGGAGAAGATCCAAAAACAACCCAAATTTTGCCACTATTGCCTCATCTTGAGGTGCTTTTTAAAACTCAAAAATACAATTCTATTGGCGGATTCTCACCATTCTATCATAAATATTCTGGGCTTATTGTACAGTCATAATGGAACTTCAACACTACCCACACTTTGACTGGACGATAAGCCTCCTATTGCTTTTATGCTCAGAGAAACTTCGTGTGTACTCAAAAATGATTCAACCACTTGCTGGGTCTTTGATGGTATATACATCGACACCAGTTTTCTCAAGTATTTTGAATGGACCAACCCAAATAAGGTTAGCTTGTGTTTCCACCCAGACCCGTGCTGCTCATGGAACAAACCATCTCACCATCTTGGAATTGGGTCAACCCACTACTTCATACCTGATAGGCAGCCTGAAATTTAATCTTCTAGGCCAAGGTAAATGAGTACGCTTCCATTTACAGCCTGATCAATGAGTCAGCTAAATTCGTCAAGTGATGTTGTAGATCCATTCCGCCAGTATCTTCTATCCATGAATAGAGCAATGCTAGAAGAGCGGAATGCCACCCATATAACAGTCAAAAGGGGCTCTTCCCCATAGTGGAATGGTAGCTGATATTGTAAGCAAAGACAGCAGTAGACAGGAGGGAAATCCAATCAGAGGGTCTATCAGTTACCAGCTTCTGTAGAATGTTCACCAGCGTTCATTAACCTGTTAGACCTTTCCTTTGGACTCAGGGTGGTATGAGGTTGTCAGAACCCCATGAAAGCCCATTAGCTTGTTCAATTTTGAAAGGATGTGCGAGGTGAAGTTGATTTCATTATCAGTAAGGAGGAACTGAGGGCAGCCATGTCGCTTAATAATAAATTACATTACAAACTTGGCCACTGTGACCGCCCCTAGATCTCATATTGGCACACTTCACCCACCTGGTCAAATGGTTGATAGCCACCAGAATGTACTTACACCAGTTGGCTCCTGTTGGCAGAGGCCCATCAATATCCAGGGAAACCATATGCCAAGTAAAATGTGGTTTTACTAACCAGTATGAGGTCTTCTTACGGAATGGCTTTTCCACTTGGCACTGGTGGCAACAAGAAATGGTTTTAAGCACTTCAAAGTTCATAATTTCCCAATAATACTGAGGGCGCAACAACTCCATTGCCTTAAGCACATCACCATGTCTAACTGCCTTGTGGCGCTCATAATAATTTCAGGCCACTCTTAGGGTCGCAGAAAATTAACCATAGAATCATTGATCCGCTTGTGTAGCTCCCCCTTCCATTGGAAGGTATTTGCTTGCATCTTGTTTAACGCTTTGATCATTTGGGGCGGTTCGTCAGCATATGTTCCGCTGAGCATCTTCTCATACATCACATCGCTGAGATCCGTCATCATGGTAATGGTTGGCAATTGAGATAAACAGTTGGCGTTCTGATAATTAGCTCCTGGGCAGCGAAGGATCCAGAAGTAGTAAGCCTGCAGCTTTAGATCCCATTTTTTAACGCCCTTCAGTCTCTTTGAGGTTTTGCAACCAAATTAAATGAAGCATGATCCGTTATGACTTTAAAATTTACCCCATGCAAGTAGACTTTAAATTGTTTATACACATATATTACCGCTAAGTACTCTCATTTGGTCACAGTATAATTACGCTCATGGAAGTTCAGACTTTGACTGCAGTATGCAACAAGATGCTCCTCTCCCTCACCATCTTTATTAGAAAGTACCGCCCAACAGAGGAAAGGGACACATCCACTTGAATAACAAACTCCCTATAAGAGCTTGGATAGTGCAGCACCGGCACTCAGATCAGCACCGTCTAAAGTGTATCAATGGCGTATTGATGACGATCATCCATTTAAACGCAGAATCCTTCTTAACAACTCAAATAACGGTCCCCCAATACAGCTGAAGTTGGGGATGAAGCGTCGGTAGTAACTGATCATTCCCAAAAAACCTGTATGTTACATTTACTATTGGATTTATTCATTTACTGTATGGCCTCACCCTTGGATGGTTGTGGTTTCAACCCTTTGGAGTCTACCACAAACCCCAGGTATTCCAACTGATCTTTGAAGAAGTTATATTTTCAAGGCTATATTTTGATGTTCGCCTCAGCAAGCTGGCAGAATACTGCTTCTAGATGATAAAGGTTCTCAGAAAAAGTTTCAGAAAACATTGATAGAATTGAGGTATACAAGGACACAAGATAAATTAGGCCACCAAGGATACTGTCCATGGCTCGTTGGAACATAGCCGGGGCATTACACAGCCCTTGTGGCATATGGGTCAGTTGGAAAAGGCCTTTGGATGTGATTACAGCGCATTTCTCCTGTTCCACTTTGGGAAGCTCAATTTGCCAGTAACCCAATATCAAGTCCATTGCTTAGAAGTAACAAGCTCCTCCTAACTGATTCAAAGCATTTTTGATCTGCGGTAAGGGGTAAAGTCCTTTTTGTAATACTATTGAGCTTCTAGTAGTCTATTACCACATGGTTGATGCCATCCTTCTTTTTTTACAATTAGAACAGGCAAATACCATGGACACTTGGACAGTTTAAGCATCCCTTCTCCAGAAACTTGTGAATTTCTTCAGTGACAACATCTTCCGCTGCCCTTGATCAATGGATTGGCTAAGACCTCATGGGGGATGATCAACCCTTTTTAATCAATGGACTACCCCTGAGCACACCCTAAATTGTGGTCGTCAACGGCAAAAATCACTTTATACTTCAGGAATAAAGCTATTGTTTGGTTTTTTAAACTTCTGATAGCCCTATTAAGTTTTCCTGCAGTACCATTGTCATTATGCTGGGCGTAGATTCGACGGTTAGACCAAATTTATCTAATGAACCAGAAACATGAACCTGAAGGACCTTCTCAATTAAAGTCAAGTGTAAATATGCTACTATTTGGTGTCAGCATACTTTTATTGGTTCACTCTGGAGATTCGCTAACAAAACCTTGATCTCTCCATGCCCTGGGAGTATAGTCCCTGGAGACACATGAGGCTCAAGCCACATTTGCTGATAGGGCTCAATGACCTCCCCTTAACGCCTGACAGGCATTTCCACCTCTAACTCGGTGTTTACTAGGACTTGATGTCCCGAAGGAATAGATATAGGCCCTGAAGCTCAGAGAGGCAGCCCTTGGTATTTGTATATCTGCTGGGGAAGGGGCTGAGTCTTTCTTTTTTAGTCAATGATAGTAAACTGGAAAACCCACCACTATATGCAAGGTTGATATGGCCCATGTGCACTGGATCCTTCAGCACTCCACTAGAGGTAAAGTAAATTGGGATCCGCTGTCCCAAAATTTGTGAAAGTCTCTTCCGTCATATTAACAACAGCCCTGAAATGTCGCAGGTTAGAAGTTCTGATTAGCAAGTTGTAATTTTTGTTTGGTAGCACATTGCCGGAGCCACAATGACAATAGACCCAAACCACAAAGGTAGCGCACTGTATGCTCCCTCAGAGATGGTGCTTTTCCACTCCTGTGGTCCCATACACCATTTAGTGGTCCACATCAGGCTTTAACGTCAGCTTTGCCATCAACTCAGTATAATTGTGTTGATTAAAGCATCTGTATCTAATATAGCATGAAATCTATTTTTTTCTACAAAATATCATAGTATGTACACTCAGAATAAGAAGAATATTGGCTGTTTAATACATGGACATTTACGGACCATCTAGTACTAAAAAAATACATGGACATCTATGGGATCTCTTTTTTTAAGAAAATAATTATCCACTCACTAACTTTGGGGTACTCTTTAACAATGGCATCTACTGGAAGGGCAAAGATTACTCTTTTCAAAGTTGGCGTATCTTTACATAATCTAGCTTGTCTGAGGAAGCTTTATCAAGCATTTGGCAGGCGTACGTCTTCAGTTGCTCTAGAGAACCTTCATCCGCCATGGCCTTAGCTTGAGCTCATGTCATTACATTCACTCCTCCAACCGGCTGCTGGTATAAAAATCCATCATTGTACTGAAGGGCTTCTGCGGGAAATACTACTATTGATTCAGGGATTTTGCGGATGGGATCACAGAGGCAGAGAGTCCCATCTCTACATCACTCCATCTTTTCCCTGGTAGTATTGATCTTGAGGACGTGGTACACATGGCAGTTAGGGAAGCTTCAACCAAGTGGCCAGAGCGGCCACATTCATAGCAAATAACCACACTAGAGCCACATCCTTAATTTTTATAAAAGGACCAGATCAGAAAGTCTAAAGATGTTTGGCATAACCAGGTCCAGGTCAGTAAGATGATTGCTGGTGTTTGGCATAACTAGGTCCAGGTCAGTAGTTATGTTTCTGACGATTTTTATAAATGGCCCCAGGCAGTAGTCAAACTGTTGAGAATAATTCTGACAAGGATTAGGCACAGAATTATAGTAAGGCTGGGGGTTGCTAGGTGGAACATGGACTGGACAAGCGTATTCCCCCAAATAAGAGGGTACATTGAAGGAGGTACTTTTCCATTCCATATATGGTGGCGGAACGTTATGGGATATGTGGCGCAAGAAATGGACAATTTGAACAGGGGAACGTCATCATCCAAAATCGGCGAATTGACATTGTGAAGCTCACTTTATGGCTTTACCACAGAGGTTATTGCGATGTACACATCAGAGTCCAATAAATAACCTGTTCCAATCAGCACGTGAGCTTCCACCATAAATTGGTCAGCAAACTCCATGATGGTCTCGTTATGGCGGAATCCAATTGTAGGAATCCAGCCAATGCTTACTCACTGGTGTTTGACGCCTACTGGTTTCACAAATTTTTGTAAATAAAATTAAAACATAAGGAACTAATAAAAATTTGGATTTATTATAAATTTTTATTTTAGAACAATAGAAGTAAAAAAATGACCCCCACAACATCCGACCATTTAGTATATAAAGTATTTTAGGGTCAAAGGAAATTTGAGGATATGTTAAGAATAGCTTAGCCTAGTCCAAATTATAAAATATGGGAGAATAGCGTATCAAAACTCAGGTACTCACTTCATGGTAACAGAATGAAAGAAGAGGAATTCTGATTGGCCAAAACATACCCATGAGGTAACAATTTTATGAACTTCAGCCAATCCCTGTTTGATTAATTTCTTTCACCTAAGGAACCCCCTCCAAGCCTATAAAAAGGGGTGGGGTCCCCGCATAGGTGCTTTGAAGGACTTTGTTGGGGTTGAGGGAGTGCCTTCCAATAATCGCCCCAAGGTCTGTCATGTAGTCAGAGTAATCTAACCTGTCAAATTTACATTGAGTGCCTGTGCAGGTTTCAAACTGGTGTTACCTGATTAATGGGGTCCACCAAGAATTGGCCAGGGTCTTTTAGCCAATATCCTCAATATTGTCATGCTTATTATTTATAAAAATACCTCATTTAATCATCAGAAAATTTCAAATGGACGAAATTTCCCCTTTTTGGCTGAATTTGACCTAAAACATTATTATTCTTCAGCTGTGAGGGCAAATGTCTGATATCACCCCCCTCAAGAAGGTTGGGGGGAGAATAAGGTTGTTTGAAACTGCCATGTATGTGATTGATGGCAATGCCTGTAGCCACAGATTTGATAGAGTACTCATTTCCTCTTTTGTAAGTGATGGTGAAGGGATCCTCCCATACTGATCCAAGCTTAGCACTTCTAGGCGTGATGCAGATATGGTAGTATAATACCATGTCAGACACTTGGAATGTAGATAAGGTAGTTCTGAGTTCGTTGGCTTCCTGCCCTTATTTAGGCATCGTTTTGGATAAATTAGTCATTGCCTCAGATTGGAATTGGATGATGCACTGAGCTAATCTGCACATAACTTTCTTAAGTTCCTCAACTCTAGAGGAAAATACATCTTTAACCAAAAGAGCAGGTATTCCTGGATCCCGCCCATACAAGACTCGTAATGGGGACATTTTGAAGATCTGATGATAACTGATCTGGTAAGCCATAAGGTCACTGGGTAAGAATTGATCCTCTTTGAGTGGATCAGAAGAGGCCATTTTGCATAGGATGAATACCAAGGTTCCATTGGCTCTCTCCACAGTTCCATTGGTAGATGTATAGTATGAAGCTGAGAAATGTTGTTGAGCCCCTTGGAAGTGGCCAGGATTTTTACTACTCTGGAGATGAAGTTTTTACCATTATCGCAGAGTAGTACTTGGGGACAGCCATGTCGAGAGAAAATGTTTTGATGTAAAAAGGTGGTTGTGGCCTTGGCCGTTTGAGCATAAATAGCTATTGCTTCCACCCACTTAGTGAAATGGTCAATGGCTAACAGAATAAATCGGTTGCCACTGGTAGTCTGAAAAATATTACCTACTACATTCAGACTAATGGTGTGTAAGGGTTGTTGAGGGGTGGTTGGTTGATACTGGTATCTAGTCTTGAAATCGGATTGCTTCTTACACATAAGGCAAGCTTCCAAGACATCAACGATAGATTTCATCATTCCATTCCAATAAAACCGATCCTTAAATCACTCATAAGTTTCCTTGGCCCCTCCATGACCTAGAGTGGAGTAAGCTTCTAGGATAGCAGGTACACGTTCTGAGGGCTGAAGGAAAGACAGCCATTTTATCCCCACCTCTTATACAACTTTTTCTTGTTCTCCACTTTACTGACATGGGAGTGTCAGGCTAACATTTTCTGTACAGGCCCATCCTCATCTTCCCAGTCATTGGGGGTCATCAAGTAATCATGTAGCCTCTCCTCCTCACTATTATCCAGTGAATGACTGGTAGCCAAGTCAACCCATCAACATTCATGTGACTGGTTTCAGTAGTGGTGTTTGATCTTCATGTCATAAGGCTGGAGCTTTAGAGCTCAGCGAGCTAACCGGCCAGTAGGATCCTTCATGTTTTGTAACCATTTCAGAGATGTGTGGTCAGTAACCACAGTGAATGTAGTTTCATATAGGAAGGGGCGGTAGTACTTTATAGCTGACAGAACTTTAAGGCACTCCTGCTCCGTTACACTGTAGTTATTTTCAGCCTTTGACAGTATCTTACTAAAATAAGATACAGTATGATCTACACCGTTTTCATCCAATTGGCTAGGATGTCTCCAACAGCTTAGTCTGAAGCGTCAGTGAATAAGATGAACGGTTTTATATATTCAGGGTGCCGTAAAATAGGGCGTTGTTGCAGCAGTTGCTTCAGCGTCTCAAAAGCAACCTTCTGTTATGCACCCCACTGAAAAGGAGTGTTCTTGTTTATAGGCATACAAGAGGCTTGCTGAGTTGTGCAAACTTTTGGATGAATTGATGGTAATATCCCATAATCCTTCAGAAATACCTAAATATCCCATAGATTTTTAGGGGGAGACATTTTTGAGATGGCTTCAACTTTATCTTGGATTGGTTAAATTCCTTTTTGAGAAATGAAATGACCATGAAAATCCAGTTTCTTTTGAAAGAGAATACATTTGGAGGGCTCTAACTTGATATTCGATTTACATAGTCATTGGAACACCTCCTTCAGGTGATCAAGATGCTCGTTTTAAAGTTTTAAAAACACTGTTATGTCAATGAGGTAGATGATAACGCAACTTAACTTCAAGTACTGCATTATATGATCCATCGCACGCTGGAAATTTGCAGGTGCGTTGCACAATCATTGAGTTAATCAGGTTAATTGGAAGAGACCCTCACTACAATTGAGCGCACATTTCTCCTGGTCCTCAGGGGATAGATCCATTTTCCAATAGCCGCTAGCTAAGTCCATGGCAGAAAAGAAATTAGAGCCAGAGAGTTGGGCTAAGGCGTCAATGGGAGGTAGAGGTAGCTATCCTTTTTTGTGAGGTTATTTAATTTGCAGTAATCCATGACTATCCGATGACCTCCGTTTTTCTTTTTCATTAGCAGGAGAGAGGAATACCAGGGTCTTTGTGAAGGAACTAGCTTCCCCGCGTCTAGTAACTGATGAAGCTCTGTCCTCATTTGCTGTTCTTACACCTTTGATTTGTGCTAAGGTTTTGACCAAATGGGATGGGCATCACCCACATTAATGGAGTGGCACCAGCTCTTCATGTGGCTATAGTCTTTATCTGATCTGGAGAATATGTCACTATAGTCGTCAAAGAGAATGTAAGCTTTTTCCAGCTCATCTGTGGTCAGCTCGTCGTAAATATGGACGTTGGGTAAGGTACACACTAGGTTATCCGTTGGCAGGCCTATATCCATCATGGAACCAATGTAGTGAATTTGTTCAATGTCCTCCACAGGGACTAACAAGCCTCTGCAGACCTCCTGGTGTTTTTTTACAACTATGTTCTTTGAGGTGAGGTTCCCCATTAGCAAAGTAATGGGCCATTGGTAAGCTGGGTCAAGAATTCCAGGAAATACTTGAGGCTCCAAGGGACCAACACCCTCAATACTAACGAGGTGCAACAAACAGTGGAGTGGGACTTAAAGCATGACTTTTGTATCAACCACTAGTTGTTCACCAGGCTTAACCACGACCTCATCTGCAGCATAAAAAGGGATACCTTCCCTAGAATCCACTGAATTGGGCAACTTCTTTGTGTTGCGCCCAGAAGTAGTATAAGACAAAGGTATAGCTAATAGGGGGTATATAACCAGGCAAGAGTATTTGTGCTTACCGGATTCTTTATTGGATAAGACTAATGGACCTTCATAGTTGAGTAACGAGAGGTAACCTTGCTTCAGGTTTATTATCCCCTCATACTCAATCATAAATTGAGAGCCAATGAGCATACCATAAGCGTTGTTAACTAAATCCACAACAGGGGCTGATAAAATATGATTACAACTCGAATGGTAAAGAATATGCCCCAATATCATGGGAATTGTTGGGGGCCAGCGGTTCCAAATTCTTGCGTGTACTCCAAGGCATGCGCTAGCTTTATTTTCTAGATAAGCTTAGTGGAGATCACGTTGACTGTGGAGCCAGTGTCCAGGATGGCCAGTATCTGGACCTTTTGAATGACCACATCAACCTTAGTGATCGTTCCTCCAAATTTAGACGACAAAGCTAAGACCTCCTTGAGCTGTAAGGTGGTGGTGAGTTTTTTAGCAGTCTCATGGTAGTTCTTCATGATAGATCTTATAGGATAAACACGCTGAAGAGGTCAAATCAAGCCAGCTAGGTTTGGTCACCATCGCTGGCAGTGTGAATCACTTTTGGACACCCTAGAATTTGACTGAGGTACGTCTCCTCAGGTATGGTGGTCTCGTCTACTCATCCAGCATTCAAATGATCAGGAACCTCTACCTCTGTGGGGCTCCTAATATGTTTTAACCAACGTCATCATAACCCCCCTCAGACTCTTCCCCAATGGTATTCTCAACCACGGGAAAGGCTGCGATGGAGGTAGTGGAGACGGCCACAGAGGATTGGGAATCATTAGGGGCCACATTTACCAGCTTGGCTGGAAAGGAAGGCACAGAGGCTTGAGTGTGCTTGTGTGGACGGATGGTTGTTACTACCTTACATGGCTCAGAAACTAAGAAGGAGTGATAACCTTTATAAAGACGCACTGAGGAAGCAGGTTTTTCAGGGAGGGTAGGCATAGGTTGCTCACCCTCAACTGTTCAACTGGCGGTAGCTCCTCAATAGTGAGAGTTGAAGGATTCACCTCATCTTCCTTGGATGTTGCACATGAATGGAAATCAGCAACATCTACTAATGCCTCCTTTAGGTCACGGATAGTTTTTAAATAGCGTTTTACTGAGATAATATGCCTGGCTAGAGTGGGCTGAGAAGCTAACCCAGTTAACAGGGCGGCAATAGCATTATTAAATGTGAGCATGTTAGAGGTTGTTAACCTTTTCTCAGCGAGGTAAAATCGGTCAGCAAAGGCAAGGAGCGGTTCACCCTCATACATGCTAAGGCGCATAAAGACCTGTTTTTCCCTGGGTAGAATCTGCTTTGATCTTGATTCAGCCAAAAGAGCCTCCTTCACCTCTGCCCAAGTGAGCGAAGGGTTCAGGTAAGGAACTATCAGCTCTTGCTCTAGGCGGCTTAAACTATAGAATTTACTAAACTTTTTGCGTATCAGTTGTGCTAAACATGGCAGCTTCATAAACATACAGAAAAGTATTGATGTTTCCTTCGCCTGAGGTGAATTTTTCCTTAAGGGGGAGATTGTAAGGGCGCTGCTCAAGCTTCTTAAGGCGAGATAAAATGCTGGTCAGTTGCTCCTCAAGAGCAATGATTCTGGTTATACAGGGGTCTCCTGTAGTGAGCACCATTTTGTAGGAATACAACTGGTTTGTGCTCTCTGGTGCTAATGCCACTGATTCCACAAAAGAATAAATAATTTTAATAAATATAAACTAGTAAAAAAACTTGGGTTTTTTGGTTTTTTATTAGTAAAAACGGGGTAAAAAGAAATTGTTCCTCTTGATACTCGACCATTCAGTATTTAAAGTATTTGGAGGGTTGAGGGGAATTTGAGATTATGTTCAGAATAGCCTAATTTTTTCCAAATTAGGTAAAGTGGGGGAACAACGTATGAGAACTCAGGATACTCATTTCTCATTAATGGAACGATAGAAGGGGAATTATAATTGGCCAAAACATACCTTTGAGGTAACAATCATATGAACTTCACCCAATCCCCATTTGAGAAGCTTTCTTTACCTTGGGGGACCCCCGCCAAGCCTATAAAAGGGGAGTCCCTGCATAGGTGCGTTGAAGGACTTGGCAGTGAGTGGGGGAGTGCCTTCCTGTAGTCGCCCAAGGTCCATTGGGTGATTGGAGTAATCTGACCATTTGAATTTTCAGTTATTGCCCATGCAGGTTGCAAAATGGCGTTTCCCCAATTAATGGGGTTCCACCTTGAATCAGCCAGGATCTTTTTGGCCGATTCCCTCAACATTATCATTGATATTATTATAATCATTCTTAGAAGCATTGGAAAATCACAAATGTCCGACCTTTCCCATTTTCAGCTGTTTTGACCTGAAAAATTCTTATTTTATAGCTGAGAGGGCAAATGTCCAACAGTTTATGAGGCCAGAGGTGTCCATCACCTCAACATATTGAGCAAGTTGATGCTCAGCAAAAGTGATGAGATCAGGAACACAAGTAAATTACTTGATGTGCCAGTGGGTTTTAGGATAATTAGGATCAAAAGAGAGGTTTTTGCTGCATTGATGCAGGCACGGCTTGCACCAAAATCCAGCTCCTCAATCTCATACTTCACCTCTTCCTCAAAATCATGAGGGAAATCGGGATAGGAATACCCTCAACCAGGGGTTCCATTTCATATAAAGTTGCTGGCGGAGTAGGGTGTTGGCAGGAGCTGCAGCGGCTTCAACTGCCATTTTAGTTAATTTTATAAATGAGATATCCATTTCTAGGATGAAAATGGCAGGGATGTGATTTTGGAGAATTGATGAAAAACTCCTACAATGCAAAATCTGGTTTGATGTTATATTACAAGTCATTTTTGTCAATCCAATAGAGACACTCAAAAGGATTCAACTAGGCTAACGCTGGCCCAGCCACTGGAGTTGGCAAGTTGGCTGCCCCTAATTGGCTGTGAACTGTCAACCATGGCAACTCAGCTGAGACTTTTTTAGCCATCATCTCAGGTTGGCATAAATTGATTATATTTTTTAATTTTTATAATTTTGATTGTCTGCAGCTTTGGAAGCCATGCCAGAATTTTCTGAGGTTGGGGTAGGAGAATTAAGCCCCTCTCAAGAAATTTGGGTGCGGCTTCAGCTGAGCTGACACTGTAGGGGGAGCGACAGAAACAGTGGAGGCAGATACCACTGGGAACTTTCACTTAAAATGGTTGAGTTTGAAGCATAAGGGGCAAATGTTGCAGCAGCTTTTAATGCACGTCCAGAATGGGTGATCAGGTGCAGGTCTAATCACAGTGCGAGGGAAAGGGGGAATTGTGAGGTGGGTATCATGATGGAAAGGGTGGATTGTTGCAAAGGCATAAGGCCCTGCTAAACGATATCCCCATTTCAAACCACAAACTGCAACACAGGGTCTGCGCCATAAAAGACTAGACCCTCCATGATCTTGTGGTGGAGGTGTTCAGGGGAAAGGTGGGAGGGCAACCTGGAAAACTGGACCACCAAAGTGGCCTCATTCAAGAGCTGAGTGTAAACAGTTGGTAGGGGAATATTTTTAAAAGTCAATGGCAGCTTGGCTGCTGCCATTGCATTGGCTTCAGAATGAAAGTTAAGATCGAAATACCCCTTAAATGGGGTGGAAGTTGATATATCCAACAGGTTTAAAAACTTTTGTGGCCATCTCAATGATGGCCATGCTTGCATATGGGAAAAGTTCTTCATTTTCAACCTGGAGGCTAGAATGCAAACTTCTCCATGGGAGCACCAGAGGGCTCTAAAACACCGCTTGGGAACTTGTGAGGTGGTGGTCCAAGTCCTGAGGGGGACATAACGCTTGGTATCATTGAGAGGGCTATATGAGCCATCCCAGGCATGCTTTGGTGGCAGCTGAAACACACCAGCAGGCTGCGCACCACCGCCCCATGCCAGGGCAGCAGGCGTCAAAAGCATCAACATTACTAGATTTTTTCTTATTTGAGTGATCATGTTTTGTATTTTTTAAAAATCCAAATTTGGCTTCAATCATAGCTATTGCAGTGGAAGAAAGATAAGATTGGAGCGCCTTGCTATTCACTATCTCAGTTTGGGTCATGATGCACAATGTTAATACAGTCATAATTGTCCCCTAAACAAAGTTCATCTAACAGGATTGAACTTGGGAGGCAGTGGTCATTAAGTCTATACTCCACCACTAGGGGTACCCTCACAGTACATCTCAATTCAGAAAGTTAAATTTTTTGGGAAAATAGTTTAAGAAGCAGCTATTTTGGCATGCCTCATCATACCTCACACGTAAAAATTCATGTGACTCTTTTACAATTCTGGTTTTTCTTATGTGTGAGGCTTAAAAAAGTCCTATAACCAGAAGATATCAAAGAGTTGTAGGGTCAAAGAGCAGTGCAGCCACTCACCAAAGCACATTACTCTTTATATAGGCCAATGCCCGCAATTATATAATTACTGACCTAGTTTTACTTTTCCCTTCACCAAGTTTTAAAAATCACCTTTCTATTTGTTTTTATAATACTTTTTTTAAAAAATTTTACATCACTGATCACATTGTGGATATATTTGGACCCACTAAGATAGATGATCTCTCAGCGGATAGTGAGCTTCTGGGACCATAATCATATTAGTTTATTTAACACTTTGTAGTTCTGTGGAAAATGCAAGTTTGCTCCTAAAACTAACTTGGGCTCCCCTGGTCCTCACACTGATGCTGCAGTCACATAGGTAGAGACACCTCATCTAGGTATTGTTTGAAAAGCTTCAATTAGTTTTAGATAAATTGTATATTTATATGCTTGATATGCCCTATATTGCCATTATTTGTGCATAAGTCTATTAGGAGGTTTTAAATAACACCAAGGCGAGTATTTTCTAAAAAGCTATATTTTCTTTAGTGATTCTTATCCTATATATTTTGATACTATAAAGTGCTGTAGTATATAAAGATCATAAAATTTTGGGCACAGATTACCTTTCTCAGCCACTCTAAAGTATGAGTTTTAAAGATTCCTGCTTTTTTTAGTACTAGATGGTCCCAACCCAAGGGAGGGATTCATCGATGTTTAAAGATTCCTGCTTTATTGTTAACTTACCTTGAAAATTTCTGCACTATTCAAAGCTCTATAGAAACTGAATCTTTTTTGTTTTTTGTAAAATGCTAAGGATTTTTGTGTAACTGAATATTTGAGGTTATATATGCCTCTCAGAAATTAGAGTTTTATTCAATATAGTACATTGCCCATGGCCAGGGATCATTGAGTGCATCAATGCTTACTAGAGGTGAGATGGAGTAGTCAAATTTGTGGTATAAGTTTTTGAGTCATAGCCAAATTAAGGTTAATCTATTATATCTCAGAAATATACTATGCCTGAAAGGGTATGAAAAGTCTAAATTTTGTTTTTCATCTCTTTTTTGGTAATATGGTATCAACACTTGAGTTCAGCACATTGTAGAAATATCCCCTAAATAGAGGACTTAAATGTCTAGATTATAATATACAAAAAGTATTCAAGGTGGTCAACCTTAGCACAAATATACCACACCAAGAATTTAATATCCAGTACAGGTTTTGAACTTGTATTGAACAAAACCTGCACTAGGTGGAAGCAGGCATTACCCTGACAAGCTAACCACCCTTTTAGATTATAATATATGCTCATACAAAAACTGCTGTTTGGAAATAGTTTTGTCATTAACCAAGGTTCAAAAATTAGCTTAGATATCTGCACACATTTTTTGTTGAGTGAAGTTCTAAAGATTGCACCCTGATAATTTACACCCCAGCTTTAGTATCAAATCCCATCTAAGACCCAGATACTAAAATCAATAAAAAAAGCATTGAAAATAAGAGCTTTACTTTAAGAAACTTCACTCACCCCATTTTTGTAATATTTTCACTCTTTAAATGCGATATCTCACAAAAATAAAGAATGAAAGATAATAGCATATATGACTTGATGATACAAGTCTTTATTGTACTTTTATACCTAATGATTTTACCAATTTGATTTTAAAAGCTATGACTATTTAAAATAGTTACAATCTTGTACTATCAGTGTCAGAATATCAGCTTAATATGAAATTTGATCAAATCTGATGATGAGACCTAAACAAATACCAGAGAAACAATCACTTCTGATGTTGGGGTTTGAACCCAAACCAAGTGATTTATATAACACAACTGTTGGGGTCCAAACTTGATATAAAAGATTGAATACTTCTAATTTTTAAAATTTCATAATAATGCCAAGAATTGAGGAGAACAAATTGTACAAAGAGCTTTATCTTAGAAGCACCTGGAGCTTTAACTGAAGAATTAGTGCATAAAACTATATATATATACTACTCTCTTTATAAAGTGAATTACTGTTTATATGCAATATTTTGGTCGCCACATATTTGTTGCTAGATTAAGGATATAAAATAAGGTGCGAAATTTCTCTTAACTGTTTATCTATTAAAACCTTACACTAAGGTCTTTGGGTTCCATGAACCTTTTCTACTTCTGGATTTTATCCACTTGACCCAGTAAATCTCTGGTGCTCCCGACAGGTATCTCAAATCCCTGGTGAGCCTCAACAACTGCAATAAACAAAAGTGAAATTGCTATAAAAAATTCTTCCTATTGTGAAGCCCATGTTTCACTATGTGTCCTGTTAATGCGCATTTAGGAGAACCTGTTGCGTCACATATCCTTTAATTACCAGATTCCATGGAGATGGTCCTTGCCACCCCATCTGCTTCCCAATACCAGTTACAAATCTATGAATTCTCAGATTCTGTACAGTCCCTAATAAGTGAAGCCTTTATCCCTAGTAGATGAGCATATTGAAGACAAGATCTTGCTAACCAACTACAATGATAGGTCTATGCTCTACTGAAACTCTAAACGTTGAACAAGTTAAAGTGGGCCACACTTTAGCTTTACCTGTACCAATTCGTCCACCCATCTTTATAAAATTTTTTGCAGGTGGCTAGATTTCATCTCCAAGAATGACTCTGGCATATCCTCCTATTAGAAACCTTACATACTCAACTATTTGATAATATATATCTCGCTTCCTCTTTCAGTATACAGAATTGTAGTGTATTACTGAAAATTGCAACTCTTGAATGACATGTAATCTTAATTAGCACCCCTCAATGAAGGAATAATCATATATGTCCGTTCTGAGCTCTTCACCTAATCAAATGATCTGGAGGGGTTCTTTAATTAGTTTAGCAATATCACAACAGAAATAAACCCCATATTGACACCTTAAGAGACTTTGTGGAGGATCAAATCAGTTATATTGAGTAATTAATGTATCAAAACTAGGAAACACCGGATAATTTAATTTTATGGTCCTCTGGGGATTCTTGGTGAACTTGGCCTCCTGTAAGCCCTAGATTGTTTTCCCTCCTGAAACTCCTGGAATAGCTGGACTCTCTGGAATCTCTGATTAACCTAGATACCATGGTATGTCAGGCCACAAGGCCCCTAAGCCTCCTGAGCCTCCTGAGCCCATCAACAGTTTGGGAATTTGGGAAGACAGACTTAGATTCTTTGTTGCAGCAAGTTCATCTGATAGACACCCAGACAAGAAGCGTTGCTAATTGGAGTGAATTCACCCAATATGGGGTGCCTTTATATGCGGAAGTCTCTTTATCTGCTTAACATTTTCAAATTGGAGAATTGTCAGACTTACCTGACTCTGTACAAGAGTTGGAACAGTGATTTTTCACTAAAAATCAGTATCAACTTGAGCTTAAGAGACAATTTCTAGTATTTAAAAAGGATTTAGACAGTTGATCTGAACCTTGGCTTTCTAACTTCCCTTAATTTAGTCCACAAGAAAATCACCTTGTGTGGGATTTTGTAATGCCCGCATCATCCAGCGTTAATGGGTTATAATGAGAGTCTGATTTATCCGCTAGGGTTGGATTTATTATAAGAAAACCTACAAAAGATGTGGGAGTTATCATAAATTTGGCAACTATTGTTTGGTTTTATTCTTTAAAAAAGTTAACTAGTTAACCAGATTCAATTATATATTGATTATTAATGTTCCATAAGGGATTATCCCTGACAATGTTTTCAAGTAGTTTAATATGATATAAATATTAATAAATAAATTATCTTGCGCGGATCAATTGGGCTTTGTTCCAGTCAATAAAGGTTTATTGGCAGTTGCTGAAGCGTTGACAATGCTTTTATTATCAACAATTTGCATGTTAGCCTAAAAGTAATGTAACCAGTTATTAATGGTTAAAAGGTCCCACCCTAAGCAGGTTGATACTTTAATAAGGTATATCTGTTGATGTGGATAAAGGCGTTTGGATAGCTCTTTAGAAATACAAATCAGGAGGTGCTGTGGCATAGTTGACAAAGGAATATGACTAGGCAGATGAGTTATTCATCATATCAGATGGCTCCTAATGGTTAAATACATCAGCGATGGATGCTGTTCCCATTGGGGTGCCAATATTAGTTGGGCGCCAAATTCCCCTATATAATTTCCTTGACTTTATTTAATAAAAACAGACACTTTCAGAAGACATTAGAGTAATAATTTAGATAAAAATAGACTTGTTTTATTGTTCTCCTAATAAGAGTTTAAAGGATAGTTTCCCCTGTCTAGTTTGTATTGTCTTCAAGACCTTTTGTGTCAAAAGTGGAAGGGAGAGGTTCCCTTGTTGTCCAGAAGTTTCCCAACTCTTAGGGAATAGACTTGAAGAGATAGCTTTTAGCATATGAATTGTTTTCAAGGTCCTACAAGTGGATTGAAAGAAAGGTGGCAGTACCTGTCTATAGAATAAAATTTGAGCAAATATAGTACATTTGATTGTGAAGAACCAAGCTATGATAATTCTATATTGCAATATTACTGTACCCATATTATTATTATATCATTATAAATAATATCTCAACACACACCTCAAACCATTGCAGTAAACTCAAAAAGTTTCTATTTGGTGCTCTCTATAGAGGGTAGTTGAATTTTCAGGCCAAATATTACGTCAGAAATTACACTGGAAAGTCATGCAAGAACAAGCTCTGGAATTTGTGGACATAAAAAGAAACGGGGATAAAGAATATGCTAAATTCTACGTCACAATCTGATCTAACTACTTTGAATGAATGGGTGATTAAAGCTGAGGAAAGAATACAACAAGTCGCAAAGATCAATAATGATCTTAATGAGAAATTCACCTCCTTGAAGCATAAGGAGACTGAAGTAATTAAAGAGTTATTTTTTCAAAAGACTGCTGGGAAGAAGATATAAAGTAATTCCGTTGAATTTCAGAATGATGTAACACAAATCCTAAATCATGTACAAAATCTCAAATTTTAAGTCTGATTGCACTCAGATAGAGGCAGATGGAGCAACAACTAGATAGGTTGAGAAAGTTTCACTGGGAAAGTAAAGCCCTAAAGAAATAAGCTTGGAGCTTTTACTGCAATTTCAGATATGGCCCTCAAAAATACCCCATTGTTGGTAGGGGTACCAGGCATGTACCTACCGCCACCATAATTATAGAAGAATTTAAGAATATACCAAAATTATCTATCTTCCACCAGGATAACTCTCTAGCGTTTTTCCACCTATTTAAATGACAGTGTTCATTTTTGGTGACAGCCATAAATCATTAACAGTTATGAACTGCTTAGACACATTTTTTAAAACCTATTGTTGCCCCACTTAAATGGGTATAATTGGACATAAATAACACACCAACTAAGCGTTATGGACGGATTTGGCTGCCTTAAATGGATGGCTAGTCATAAACAGGTTTCGTGGAATCCAGTTTAGAAAGGATAGATCTTAGCGGATTTTGCTGATTATTTTACCAGGAAGTAAAAATCCTGTCAGGAGCGAGACTTATCTTATTTTGATTCATGTATTGCAATTCAGATGAAGCTTTATACCTAAAGAGATTTGCAACGCACCATGGTTTTGAAGATGGTTAATCAGACTTCTACTTTGAAAATGGTGGAATATGTGAAGAATTTAGGCTCAACGTTTAATGTGCTTTATTAAGCTCTTAAAAAGATTCTGGCTGATGAGGATCAGATTATGGTTGAATTTAAAGATAATAATATGGGAAAATTTAAGGATTTAATAAACTGAGCTTTAATATAAGAAAACCTAATGTACAATAAATGAGCAATTGAATTCAAAAATGCTGTTGTAAATAGGGTGTTACTGAACATCTTACTGATCAATGTTAAATAAAGAAGCTAAAATAGAATTTTAGTTCTGTTTTTCCTCAAAAGGAGTAAATTGTTCGAGATTTGGGAAAAGGTTCAGCAGTCTAGATGCAGAACAATCTAGTGCTTCATTAAAAACTGCACCTTCATATATTATCTTAGAATAATTGGTTATTAAAGAATTGTTTGTAGAAGAGCCCAGAGAGAATCCACTGTATTAATTCTAGACATCAAACGTAATGCCGTTTCAAGAGAAAAATCAAAAATGAAGATAACTGTTTCAGAGATTATAAAGTTATATACTCAGCCTTATGCTCAACAGTTAACAAAAAAGCATGAAATACCAATAATGAAAATAGTCCACTTTAGTCAAAGTTGGAATATGTTAACGAGTTTTTACCAATCCACATAATTAAGGGATCATTTACAGATCAGTAATAGTCATTACACCATATTAGCCACAGCAAATAATGCTGAAATAATTTACAGAGAAAAATAGCATCTGCTTAGATGGAATTGGCAATAAGAAATAAAGTCACTTATTATATTCCAAATGGAAAAAGTGCAAGCCTCAATGAACAAATTAAGATTGAGCCTGTCAAAATCAGTGAAAATTGAAAATAAATGCCCATCAGTTTGGACCATTAGAAATTATTACCAAGTTTATAAATATTCCTATGCACTAAAAATTATCTTTGAAGTTCACATAATGAATCAAGACTTAGTAAACACTTAATGTATTAGAATAAAAGAAAAGTTATAAAAAAGTAATATAAGATAAAGAACATAATGAAAAATATAAAACATATAAAAAATTATAATTATAAGGAGATCATCCTTGAAAAACTTAAAAATTAAAAACTATTTATTTAATAATATTAATTTTTATTCTGGCCATAATCATATAAATCTAGCGGTGATCCCAACTTTCATTATATTGTAGAGAGAAGGGGGATGTAATTTGATGCTAGTAAAGAAGAGCGGAAATGTTTGGAAGGACCAACTCATGTTAGAACTGGGTTCACTGTGGAGAGTTAAAATAAAAGAGAATTTTAAAGAGAGCATAAATCATTATTTGAGAAACCTGACCTGGGGGTGCAGAATTTAGTAATTTATTAGCAAGATTGACTGAGTGATCCAGTTATGGAGTTTAAATGTGAGAGCTTTGACCTGGGGGGAAACAGGCATTGAAAACTTATTTTCAATATATACCAGATAATTCTGGTAAAGAAGGTAGCCATGAGCACCATCCTTGTTAAGAACTCCAACCTGGGGGAAAGCAGGAGTTTAGTAATTCATCTTTTAGCGAGATTGATTAAGTAACCCTGGAGAAACCAAGATGTTTTGAGGTGGCAGTGAATATGAGAAGGAGAAGAGGAACTGCGCTGCCAAGAATGGGCATGAGAAGGTGCGTCATGAATGGAGAAAAAGATTCATATCCACCAAAAACTATTTTAACCATGTCATAAAAATAATGATAATGGACCAAAATGGCCTCCACTTCCAAATTTCTATTTTTGCTAGATAAACTGATCAAGCGTGAGGATGTATTGGGCTTTTGGAATGCCCACACCATCCAGCGTTATTGAAATATATAAAAATTATCTGTTTATTCACTAGGGTTCAATTTATTTAAAAATCCTATAGAATTATATAAGAATTATCATTAATTTAATAATTATTGTTTGGTTCAATTATTTATACATTATTAAGATGTTCACCAGACCCAATTTCATAGATTATTAATGTTCCATTGGGATGATCCCTGACAATGTTTGAAAGTGTTTTGATTATTGACTACATATAAATAAATTAACTTGCGTGTATCAATTGGGATTTGTTGCCAGTCAGTAAGGGTTTATTGGCAGTTGTTGAAGCGTTAAAAAATTTTATTGCAGCAACGTGCAGTTTAGCCTAAATAATGGAACCATATATTAATGGGTAAAAGGATCCATTATCTAAACAGGATGATAGCTTAATAAGGTTAATTCACTTTGGCTGGATAAAGGCGTTTAATACACGCTCCTTAGAAATCTAATCCAGTAGGGGTTTTGGATTAGTTGGCGGTGGAATCTGAATAGCAGATGAGTTATTCATCATTTCAGATGGCTCCTATGGGTTAAACTCACTGGCAATAGATGCTGTTTCCATTGTGGTGCCAATAATAGTTGGGCACCAAATTCCCCTATATAATTTCTTGACTTTATTTAATTAAAACAGACAATTTCAGAAGACATTACAGTAATAACTTTGATAGTAATACAATTGTTTTATTGTTCTTTTAAAAGAGTTTTGGGTAAATTTCTCTATCTATTTTTTATTGTTCTCAAAATCTCTTGTGTCAAGGGTGGAAAGGGTAAAGTTCCTATGTTGTCCAGAAGCTTTCCACACTCGGGATTATAGTAGAAGGGATAGTTTTCCTTGTTCTGATTGTTTTCAAATGCCTTCAAATGGGATCAAAGAAGGTTGCCAGTACCTGACTATAGGAAAAACCTTAAGCGGATATATTATATTTTACTTGAAGAACCCAGCTAGGATAATCTTATTCATACAGTTATCACTGTATCCACATATATTATTATAAATTTATCAACAATATTCAACGCACACCTCAAACCTGTGAAGTAAACTCAAAAAGTTTACACCTTGCTATTAACGGTGTGAGTGATCTTACCATCAAGTAGATGCCATTTAACCATATTTATATCTTGGCAATACTAAATCATCTTAGCCTGAATGTGTACCTCCCGCGTCTATCCATGTAGTTAACCCATCAACTCCTCCCTGACAATTCCTTTAAACTTCTCTAAGTACAAATGAGTCCTGCAAAAATGAAGTGTTTTTCCTCCTTGTACTGTTATAAGATTGCTCTGGAGATGACTAGCAATCATTAAGGCTTAAGTATCTATCCAACTGCCTTACCCAAGTTGCCCAAAATATTATGATCCCACACTTAATGAATTTTCATACTTGGGCCATTGTGTAGGATTGCTCTACTCAGAGAGTTTGGCTTAAAATAACTTTGGCATTTAGAAAAACAGGCTCAAATGAGGATTATCCTTAATCAAGGAGAATCATTAAATTAGTTTACTTAAAAGGTTCTAACTCAATGCTCAAATTTTATGTGCAGGGAACTGACTCAAATTAAACAGTACAATCACAACTGCTTTATCTGCGTTCCAAGTCAATCTTCATATCCTGTTGTTCCTTAACGCGGTTAAACACACTCTTAATATTTTTTTGCTCATTAAGGAGGCGCTCATGGAGATTTTGTCTAATATTTTTAAGACTCCTTGGCCTTCTTATTTTAACTCTAATGCTTTTCCTTTTAGTCCTAGCTTTGACACATCCCAAATCTCCTACACTGACAAAGTACTGCTTCTATTGCAAGCATACCAATAACATTGTGGATATCTGTTTCCGTCGCCCTCAGAGTGAAGCAGCAAAAAATTGGTTAGCATAAAGCAAGAGCTCCTCTGCTGAAGATTCCCAAGTTCCTTAGAAAAATTAGTTACATTCCTAGTACTACTATATGATTTGTATTAGCCGCCTTGGTTAAATTTATTGTGCTCCCTTCTATTCAAGGCAATACAGACCTAAATATATCTTTTACCCTTATATTGGACAATTACAAAACAACTTATTACAAACAGCTCTACTGAAGAAAGCCTATTTTTAACTGACAAAACTTTTAAGCAAGTTGAAAACATTGAGTTTGGTTTATGCAATAAACACAGATAGCCCCACTGAAAGTTCTTTCTAAATGTCTTCTAACAGTGAATTTCAGTTAAGATCTTCTATTTTAAGAGTAGTAGTGGTAGTCCATAAATTTACGTTTTGGACATAGTAGACACTGGATCCTCAGTTCATGTTATATTCTCCTAACATTCAATAAAATCATAATGCCTTACTTGATCTACAAGGCTGAATGCAGAACCGTAGAAGCTCATCCCTTTAGAGCTAATGGAGCATACTCAGCTTTGCTCCTTAGTTTTGGGAAGCTCCTTATCACTACTCAATCTATGACCATATTAAACAGTAATTAGTAATACTCATAAGAGTCCAACTAATTGGAGACTTTTAATATATAATGATCATAAGGAAGGATATCTATCTTCTCTAAACATCTCATATCAAAGCTATCCTATATTCAATCTAAAATACAGGTGCTTCCAAGAAGCTTTCTTGCCTCGTTAAGTATTAGCTTTCACCTGTCAGATAAAATACTAATTTTTAAGGCAAAAAACTAAACTTCCCTCAACGCAGTTAATGCTAAGGATGTAATACCACTCTATTCCCCCATTCTTTTACTATATCTCCACGCTCTCAGTTTGTGGTGGACTCCTGAGTTAAGATTCATATTCCAAATACCCATATTCTATATTTATTTACAGACCAACCCATCTATTAAAGGCTTTACCTGTTTCAAGATCCTACCCTGTCTATGAAAAGTCTATCTCTGCTTTATTGGGTAACTTAACTATTACGATTATATATAACCCATGGCATGCTGTCATCACTTATGTTAAGCCATGTCTTTTGAACATATTATGGATGCAAACTGTTTTTGGCACACTATAAGACTTAGTTATTGTCCTACCTACCACTATTCTCCTGGTCAATAGTAAGATTAGTAACCTCATTATCCCAGACCAACGTCCAGATGTATAATCCCTAAAAAGCACAAAAACACCTCTCTTAGGAGTTGGCGACTATGAGAAATGTATAGAGTCATCCATTGAGTGTAAACAGGAAACATTGCCCTTTTAAAGCTCAAGCTTATCAGAAATCTAAATAAATGAGGCCCCAAGTGGCTCTTAAGTTAAAAAACTATCATATAGGTTGGACTACTTAACCATTAAAACTCCTCGGGGTTTCCCTCTGTTATCAATCTGCAAAAAGGATGGGGCTTATTGGCTGTAATGGACTATTGCCGCCTAGATTTCATCACTTAAAAAGTATAGTTACCTCATTCCTTATATGAAAAACTCTTTATGTCTTTAGTCTGTATCAAAGTAATTTTAACATTGGATATCGCCAATGATTTTCTTTAAAGTTGACCTTAACATAAGGATCAAAAAAAATGTGCTCTTACCTTTAGTGAAGGAATGTATAAACCTTCATGGATGCCACAGGGGCTATGCAATGCCACTTCTATCTTATAAAAAACAATGTGTTGCCTATTAGAGAATAAAACAGTCTTTAGGTGAGCTAGTACGGTAAGCTGGGGTTTCCACGTGGTGCAACCAAGAAAGCCCTGGAAACATGGGTGAGTAGCTGACACCAGCACCCAGAGAGGTACATTGGTCAGTTCTTATAGTGGCCTGAAAGAATTGTAAGTCTCAGGGAGTGTCCTTTGGCTCTTGATCGAGCTATCTTTCTGTTCCCAAGTAAGAAAACACCAAAGAGGATGGCAGTACCCCTCATCACCCAAGGCAATCTCGCCCACATAGTTGATGAGCGATGGGTGACAGCTCATCCACTTCAGATCCTACCCCCAATTTCCCCACTCACCTTGGCAGAACTGTTGCGGAGAATCAGTGAAATCTGTGCTGAGATTATCGAACTGAAATCAGTTGGATCCAATTTAAGTGGCAATCGAGCTGATGGCTGAAATTTGAATGGTTGTAAAAGCATGAAAAATGAAACATCAGCCAGATCGCCCAATGGTTCCAATTTGACCCCAAAATCAGCAGAACAAATATCGGGCGCCATCTCTGAGAGTTCAAAACCCTCCAATAGTAATTCAGGCATTGCGCCCAATGGGCCTCTATCAACTGAACGAATGGTTAATCAACTGAGTGTGGGCGGGTTGGCCATCCCAAACTTGTTCCCAACCAAATGGTCCCATCCCTATATTGGATGGCCTTGGGGGATTCCTGTCGCTTGTTGGGCTAAACGCCATCATGCTAACCATCAGAAACATAATTGACCCCTGGTCCAGACGTTTGAGGTCAAACTGACAGAGACTCAGCCTGCTGCCAAATTTTGCGATGATGGTTCCCAAAGAATAAACCCCCTCTACCATCCAATTCGCCAGTTAAGCCAAATTTGTGGATCCTGACCACATTTTCAACCAATTGACCACTATTTAATCAGTTGCAAGGCACTGAGAATATTGTTGGTCAATTTTTCTTACTTTGTTTCCCAAATAAAAATTTTATTGAAAAAACCCCAAATTTTTATCTCCCTCCTTTCAACCACATTCCATATGGTGTTTGCCTGGTGGTCCACCTCTCCACACTCTGGGAGGGCCTTACCAATTCTCTTGGTTACCATGATTCTCTCTATCGCCAATTGGGCTTGACAAGTCCAAAATTTTTGGTTCTACAACCCGGTTCTCATGACCTTTTGGCAGCAATATACAGGGATTTTATGGCCCTATGTTCGCCAACTACAAGAAAAGATTCACCTCTCTTTTACCCCCAACGAAATGGTCTTAACAACCAAGAGTCACGCAGTAACTATCCCAGTAGTTTCCACCCCTGTTATCAGAAACCCTGGGTCTGAAATCTATTCAGTGTGGTTTGCTGTTGGGATACTCCTAACCTTGACATTCCGCCACCAATTTGTGGTATCCTATTTCCAGGCTCCATATCAAGTCATATGGTCGGCAATGCCTCTGGCATTCTGGCTTGCTTTCTGGATGCTTACGCACCCTGACTGGCAGGCTGGCCTAAACTTCTTCTGCCATTTCCATGACAATGGTAGTGATGACTGTGCCAACTTGTTCTAACGGGTGTCTACTACTCCCTGAGGGGAGAATATGGGCAGGAAGGGGGTACAAGTCAGGCATGGTGCCTTTCAAAAGGCTTTTCATGAGCTTGGGTTGCATGGGTGCAGACCTTAGGACAAGGGAAGGGCAATCCTGGTTGGCTGCACTTCGGTGCACCTGCCTACAATAATTGCCACAGTTTGCTGAGTTGGCCTGAAGCTTGGCTATCTGCAGGTTCAGTCAGCATGAGCTGGCTGGTGGCAAAGCATATCATGCAAAAAAGTGATAGTAGATCTAAAAGAACTTCAAGGCTTCCTGGACAAAAACTGTCCGGAGAGCATAACTCTGCTAAAAAGAAGGTGACAAAGGGGAGGGCTTTGGCTTCTCCCCCCTCAGGGGCCTTAAACCTGGGGGTCATTGGTTCTTGTCCCCTGCAAGGGGGATGAGAGGCATATCGCCTGTCCTAACTGGTGCAGACGAGATGCCCAGTACTTAAATAGGGAAGGCATATGATAGTTTAGGGGGTAGTGTGAGCTACTCCCAATCCCAGTCAGGCCCACATTTTTAAGTGGTGCTTAGATTTGCGCAGCCCTAGTATGGTGGGGGCATCACCCCAGGTCCTCATCCCACATTAGTTTCCTGCACTATTAGCCCTTTAAGGCTTTTTAAAACTCAAAAAATAACAATCTTAAGTGTTAGTCTACCTTGACAACATACCTTTCACAGAGCGTTCTGATAATAATTAGACTGTGCCAGATCTCAGTATTAGTGAACACCTAAAGCACCACCATAGTACCTCTGGTACAATCATCCTTATTGTGGAATTCGAAGAACTAGGCTAACAACTAACACCAGTTAAAAATTGCCTAAATTTGGAAGTCATACCCACTAAATGTTCAGTGACCTTCATAAACTCACAGATAAATTGGATTTTTAGGTTCTTTTTAACCAACTAAAATAGCAGAAAACGGAAATTAGAGTGACAATGGAACTTGTCAGAGTCTGCTGCCTTATAAACTCACTAACATAGGAAATGGGAACAAATGCATTCACTATCAGGAATAATTTGTGATCCAACTATGGTGGGTCAACAACACCAATTTTAAAAGAAAATCAGCCTCATCCTAACCAGCTGACTTTGGCTCAAATTTTTGCACCAAATTTTCCCTCCTGGCATAATTCCACTAGGCGACTTGACAACACCTTATCTGGTGGATGACTGGATGCGCCAATGGACAGGCCACATATGGGCAGTCCCATTGAGTGGGATGGGGTTTATTGCATTCATACCTGTCATGGAACTCTTGTTATTGTTAGTGACATAATGTAACAGGTGGGTTCGCACCAATATGCAACAAACAAATTGGGCAGTAAGAGCCAAGTTACTGACCATACTAGATATAGGCCTGCAGAGGCCTATCCCTAAACCTGACCGCCATGTCTCATCGTTGCCACAAATTCTCAGACCACTGTTCCCATGATGCTGCACATCAGTAGCAGGGTCTGGGACCAGGAAAGGGCCAAGAACGACGCCAATACCACACCAAGCTCACTGGTGGAGCTCGTGACTTTGATCCAATCTGACTATCTACTAAAATAATTTTGAATAAAATCTGAGCTTAGCAAAATCCTTTATTTTTGATTTCCTCATAGAAGACACAACTGCCCTACAGGGCTGCAGCGTCTTCCCTTAAATAGACAGTTGCAAATATTGAATAAGCTTTCTTTTAGTTAGACTCTTCCTATCCCTGAACACCACATTGTTAGTGAAGATTCGCCATCCCACTGGATCACCATCCACGCCCTGCATAAGCCCATCATCATTCCGTGGTGGTGATTCAGATTTGTGATGGCAATTTTTCCCAGCTCCAGACTTACCAAATTCGAGGCCCATTAAATCAGAGCCACATTCAGATCAAACTCCACCTGATCTGAGTCAATGTATAATCAGGTGCCTCCTGATTTGTTACATCAACCCTCTATGAATACCAAAACTTCTGGACCTTCTCTGGGCACCGCGCACAGTCCTCCATCATCTGCCACATCAACTCCTCTACTGGATAGCCCTTCCACTTCACCAACAGCTTCCGTCAGCCTCTCACCCACTTGGCATCCAGTATCTGTTCCACCTCATATTCTGGTATCTCCACTTCTCTAGGATTCAGTGGACCAGGGCGCTCAGGCCCCTCACCCCCCAAAAACCTGCAGCTGGGAAGCGTGAATCACTGGATGGGCTCTGGAACCCACTGGTAAACTCAACTCAGTGGTGACCCAATTAATAGCTCGGATGATCTGGTACAGGCACAGAAATTTTGGTCCCAGCTTACGACTCTTGACAGGAACAGCATAGTTCTTGGCCGCTACCAAAACCCAATCCCCAGGTTCAAATGCCAGATCTGGCGCCCTTTATCAACCTGCCTGCCACTTCTGCTGAGCTACCGCCTGCTCCAAGTTTCTCCGTAGCATATTTCTGATTTCTGACATGGTACAAATCATTTCATCCACCCCCTGAAATATGCCGCTCACAGATCCCCCATTTGATTTAGGGTTGAGTCCATGGTTTGTGAAAAATGGTGACATTCCCACTGAGGATTAAGAGTGGTTGTTATAAGCAAACTGGGCCATCTGGACCTATGATACCCAATCATCCTGTTGTATGGACATGTAACACCACAGATACTGTTCAAGTATCTGGTTCACCCTCTCCGTTTGACTATTGGATTGTGGATGGTACGCTGAGGACTGACCTGGTCTGATTTCCAAACTTTCTAGTAGACTCAACCATAATCTTAAAACAAATTTGTGGTCCACGATCTGAAATGATCTCCTCAGGTGAACTATGATAGAAAAAGATCTCATCAATGAAAACCCTTACCGCATCCTTCGCCAAAAAACTCCCAGTGCATGAGAAGAACTCAGCGTATTTGGTAAGTCTATCCATGACCACCATAGTCGCGTCCTTCCCCTGCATCTTTGGAAGTCCCACTATGAAATCAACACTGATTGAACTCCAAAGGGTCTGCGGTACTGGCAATGGATTCAACTTACCCAATGGCGGTTTCCTCAATGGCTTTAACTTTGCACATACCAAACACTCCCACACATACTTCTGGACATCCTTATGAAGGCCCAGCCATAAATACTCCCGCTGTACCAACTCCATCATCTTCCCCACTCCCGGGTGACCTGCCAGCGGATGGTCATGAGAGACCCATATTATCTTCCACCATAATGATGGGTTAGATACCCATACATGTGACTTGTGTTATAGCACCCCAACCCTCTTCATGAAATCCGTATGGTACTGGTGCATCTGACCCTCCGTTATCTCGGATTTTAGCCTTTGTGCAAACTCTGCACTCTTCTGCTTCCAGAGAACTTCCTCCCCAACTCACCCCCCTTCTTCAACCATCACAAATTGATTCAGATGGAGCATCGTTGCTGTGTTGTGCTCCTCCAATTCCCCCTTCTCATACACAAAAGCTTCATCTCGGCTCAACCAATCTGCCAGGACATTTGAAGCCCCAGGCTGGTACTTCATCTGGATATCATAGCGGACAGCTCCATATGCCATCTGGCTTTTCGCTGGTTCATCTTTCTTGGTTGGCGATAGTACTCTAAGGCTTTGTGGTCCATTAGAATAACAAAAGGATGCTGGGCATAAAGCAGGTGATGTTGCCATTCACTCAAGGCTGCCATCACTGTCAGCAGTTTCTTATTGTATATTGGGTAGTTCATTTCCATGAGGAGCAGCTTGTGGCTGTAGTAACACAGATATTCCAACCCATCTTTTCCCTCCTGAAGCAATACCACCCCCACAGCATAATTTGAGGCATCCGTCTCAACCACAAAGGGTTTCCCCGGATCTGGATGGGCCAGCACCGGTGTGGTAAGTAACTTACCCTTTAGTAATTCAAACGCCCACACTTCCTCCTTTCCCCATACAAATGTAACGTCCTGGGTCAAACGCGTGAGTGGTAAGGCCGTCTGGGAAAAATTCTTCACAAACTGACAAAGGAAATTCTAGGTACCAAAAAAACTCTGCACCCCCATCTGATCTGTGGCGGCCTTCCATGCCCATACTGCTCGAATCTTATCTGGACACACTCCCAATCTATTCTGGAATACCACGTTGCTGAGGAACATCACTGAACTCCAGTTGAACTCACACTTGGAGGGCTTCAACTTTAAACCCCTTTGGCCAATCGCCCCAGAACTTCCTGAACATCTCATACATGCTCTTCCTGGGACTGCGAGAACATAAAGATATCATTCATATAGATAGCACAGCATCAACTGATCATACCTCCAAGGACATGATTAATCGTCTTCTGAAACACTGCTGGAGCATTCCTCAGCCCAAATGGCATTACTCGATATTGGTACACCCCCAGGTGGCACTTGAACGCCATGTATTGCTGATGCTCTGGTCTCACCGGAATCTAATTAAATGCATCCACTAGGTCAAGCTTCATAAACATCATGCATTCGGTAACCATTGGAAGAATGTCCTCCAATAGGGGCATCAGATATGGATCTAGCTCCGTGACCGCGTTTATACATCAGAAATCTACACATGGGCGTAATTTGCCACTTGCCTTCGGTACTAACAACACAAGAGACACCACTGGAGACTTGGAGGGCTTGATCAAACCCTTGTTTAACATGGACTCCACATGGCTCTTCAATGCTTCCCTGGCCCATTCATTCAGAGCATAGACCGGACATCCCCCTGGGAAGGTCCAATCCCTCCTTGAACCGAAATGAGAATGCAAAAGAACCCATAGGGGAAAAAGGCGAACTTCCAATGGGACCAAATATGTCAACGAAGTCACTGTATTTGGGTGGGAGCTCAACCTCCTGCATTCCCCCTAAGCTCCTGCATCCACTCGGTACATTGCCCCCAACCTCTATCTTCCATGACATCTGAGGATCAATCTGGGGAGATAAGGTAATTGTTTTATGCAACACATCAATCCGTGGCTGGAAATGATGCCACTATCGCATCCCAGCACCACAGGGTGGTCCAGATTCTGGATTGCACAGAAACCCTCTTTCAACCATCAGGGGTTCTGCCAAATGACAATCAAGGGCTCCAGAACCCACAATGGGGCTCTTCTTGATACATTGGCAAATACCACCTCAGGACCCCTTCTCATCTCTAACTGCAAAAGTTCTGCTAAGGCAAACTCCACATAATTTTCCTTGGCCCCTGTATCCACCAGAGCCAGCACCTTCTCAGACTGGCCATGTGAGTATAACTCAACTGGAATAAATAACTTGGGATAAAGCGAAGAAGAAGGTTTAATGTTAGAAGCATTCTCAGATTGCAACTTTGCAGGTAAAGTAGGTCAGGTAATATAGCTCTGCCCGGGTCCCTGGCCTGTTCTACCCAACTCCTCACCACTACCCTGACGGGATCCCCCATGGATGTTTTCAAAATTCCGTGGAGAACCCCGCCAGCCTCCTCGTCCTAACTAGCAATGACAGGCGACTGGACCCTTCCCAGGGACATTGAATCCTCTCTCCAGTTCTGTGCCAACGCCAATTGCTTTTCCAATTGCATTGCCAAAGCAATCTCCTCCGCCAACGAACCCTGAACTTTAGCTGCCGCCATGGCTGCCAACATGTCCACCTGCAGCCATTGTCTAACCATTTGCAACAATTCCGAATCTGAGACTCTTGCTGCTTTCACCAATGGCCGAAAAATCTGCCCATATTCTTCCACCAAACTTCAGCCCTGTCCTACTGTCAACAAAGCTGACCAAGCCTCATCCTGCGCCTCATCCAGGCAAGCCGCTCGGTCAATCCAGTCCACACAATCATCCATGGATCCATGCAGGCGTCTTTGCTCTTCAACCAACTCTTGCACCCACCCCTAAAGTTCTGGGGGTAGTGCCTCCCTGATTTGCGCAATCTGAAATGATAAAGGGGTCTCCTCACCCATTGCTTGGGCCAACCGCGCCTGAAAACGAATCTGCAACACCACTTGATGAATCTTCTCTTAGGCTTCCATAGGAAAAGCTGCCCAACCTTTTGGGGATACAAGTCCCCTTGGCGTTCCTACAACCTTGTGGGCCTTGAACTACAGACTTGGATCACTTCTCTTATTACAAATGTGAGCGAGAAGCTCACCATCACCACCATCAACACATGGCAGTACCATTCCTTCCGCCTGGGACCACCTCCTCTTCTTGGGGGCCCCACAAAACTGACAAGAAAGTATTAAAGTTGTGTCAAATATAACAGGCAGGCTCACGCCAATACGCAACAAATGAATTGAGAAGTAAGAGCCAAGTTATTGACCATACTAGGTACAGGCCTGCAGAGGCCCATCCCTGAACCTGACTGCCATGTCTTGTTGTTGCCATGTATTCTCGGACCACTGTTCCCACAACGCTGCACATCAGTAGCAGGGTCTGGGACCAGAAAATGGCTGAGAACGACGCCAATGCCACACTGAGCTCACTGGCGGAGCTCATGACTTCAATCTTATCTGACTATTTACTAATATTTTTAATAAAATCTGAGCTTAGCAAACTCCTTTATTTTTGATTTCCTCATAGAAGACACAACTGCCCTACAGGGCTGCAGCGTCTTCCCTTAAATAATATGTTGCAAATATCAAATAAGCTTTCTTTTAGTTAGACTCTTCTGAGCCCAACCACCACATTGTTAGCAAAGATTCGCCATCCCACTATATCACCATCCACGCCCTGCATAAGCCTGTCATCATTCTTCATAGGTGATTCAGATTTGGGATGGCGATTTTGTCCATCTCCAAACTTACCAAATTCGATCGCCCATTGAATCAGGGCCACATTTGGATCAAACTCAACCCAATCTGAGTCAATGTACAGATCAGGTGCCTCCTGATCCGTTACACAGAGGAGAATGGCAGTTGAGGATTTCCAAGCCTAAAACTAAATCATTCAACTTAACTTTGCTATATTGATTTAAATTTATTAGCAAAACTTGAACGGGTGGTGACAAACACTTGTGGGGAAGAATCGCTGCCAACCCTCTGCTGGCGATGGCCCCTGGCCACCACCACTTCCCAACACAACCCAAATTTTCTGGACCGACTTATGGTTGGGTGTCATAAAGGGAAAGGGGCGATTTTCAAAGGGTATAATGTCACCACCCCTCATCTACCACATAGGGTAAGTTTCCCATGATGATAAGTGGGACAGCCTCTGACTTCCTCCCCTTCTTGGTACAAAATGGGAATTCTCTAATTTAAGCTTCAGAGGTTTTTACCAATACTTACATTACCTCTCCTTTTGAGTTGGTTAACTAACCCACTAGGAACTTGGACAAGCGCAACTTTTTGTACGCCTTTAAGAGCTCTATTGCCAAGATAAAGGCAACCTTATGGGGAGGACATGGAACGTCTGAATGTCTGACGTGGAAGGCCACCACCAACTCGTGGAAATTAGCACAATTTCTGGAACTAACCCAGATGTTCTCATAAGTAGGAAATCATTTCCAAGCCACCAAGTACTGCACCAAGCAATACAATCATCATGACTCTAAAATGGCATCCATTGCAATCTCTGCCAAGTCTTTGATCATGACTGGTTCAGGCTCAGCGTGCTGCGTACCTTTGAATGGCAACAATTGTGAAGCATGAAATATGGGGTGCTGCTATCAATGAGTGGGTAGAGACAACTGGAAGGCCCTATTACCTAAGTCCTTTTCCGCGTGTGTGAGGGCCCAAGCACTTGCTCATAAATTTCCATGAGGGAATCTTCATATGCAGGTGGTGCATATTGGTCATGACCAATGAAATCACCTTAATCTCATGGTTGGGGAGGCATTTAAAATCCGCAAACTGCTTGAAAGCACTTATTGCGTTTGTTGGATATTCCTGAACCAGGGATTAAGTATTCCAGATCTGCTACAGATGTTTTGCAGCAGCAAGTACTACAGGGCGAAGGGAGGGGCCCATGGTGAATAAGGGGTTGTACCTCAGGGTGGCTTTGTATGGGGAAACCCAAGTGATGAATGGGTGGCATTTTAGTGCGCAAACTGAACCCGGGAAAGGTCAGAGTCCCAGGTATCCTGTGTGTCAGAGGCATAGAAAAAGTGGAACTGCTCAAAGATCTTATTGACCCTCTAAGTTTGGACATCTGAATGAGGGTGTACACAGTGGAACTTCAAATATTAATTTTTCAAATACACAACAATGTACCCTAAAGCGGGCAGTAAAATGAGGCCCCTAATCAATTACCAACTCTTGAGGTAAGCTGATCCTAGAGAAACGTGGCATACGAAGAGCAAGGCTGTGTCCTCAGAGGTAATGTCTGACATACAAGGAATAAAAAATGAGGCTCTTTAAACTGGTTCATGCCCACCATAATTGCAATGAATATATTAAAATTGGGGAGCTCAACAATGAAGTTAACAGATACTGAGGTCCACGGACCTTGTGCCAGCTGCAGTGGATGTAGAAGACCATTACTACCTGATCTATCAAACTTAGCATTCAATAACATCACGCAACTATAAATTCAAATTGGCAGAACCTTGGAAATACCTGGCCAGTTGAACGTCCATTTTTCAAATTGAGACACTTTTTCCCTGGGTGACCCAATGCTGGGGGATCATGATGCATGGAGATTACTTCATCCAGATATTGAAGGGAACCCAAACACTCTTTGAACAAAACCTGCTCCTCTTCTAACAAATAATGGGTATGTTTGTGACCTGGAAAACCCAACTGATCGAAAAGCTCTAGCCCCTCCAAGCAGGCAGTTTGACCCACTAGTGCCTGAGATAACAACAGCACATCCAGTTCCAAGTCCGCTCTAAAAAAGTGTGGGAGGAGCAATGGCGAGAATCTGAGCTGAAGAATCACCATTGCTAACTCCTGCGCTTTCTCTAATCAGACTCAGGGAAGCGTTACAGCTCAACAGGTCAGGGTGTTATTTAATGCGCCTTTTACAAACTCATATTTGAAATTAGTGCTGTACAGGTTGCAAAAATGTCCAAGCCTGACAGTGCATTGATTTCTGGGGTCTTTGGAAGTACATCAGGGCCTGGTGGTCCATCTCAACAACCATTCCATGACTTGCGACTTGAAGCAGGTACATCCAGTGAATAAAGTAATCATTACACAGCGGCAAGCTCCTTGACATAAATGGTCCAAAACTGCTCCACAATGGAGAACTTGTGCAAGGAATAGGTGACAGGATTTTTCACCCTAAAATGCTTTTGAAGCAGAACAGTTCCACTGCGGCTGTTAAGGCATCTCAAAAAACCATGAAAGTCCAAGATGAATCATCATTCTTGAGGACTGGTGATCCCATAAATACCTCCTTAATCATCACAGATTTACATTGGCAATCTTCTGTCTTTTTAAATGGAACATTCTTCCCTGTCAGAGAATGGAGAGGCACCGCCAAACGGGAGAGAACAGGCGAGAAATTTTTTAAGAAAATAATGTCCCATAAGACTATGCAGTTGCATCTGGGTGATGGGTGCTTTGGAAAGAATCTCCGCAAGGTTTCTAGGAGTAATGACTAGCTGTCTTTAAGGACGAAATTACTCAAAAATTTAACCTCCTTCTTGCAAACTCACACTTTGAGATCTTTACAAAAAGATCCGCCTTCTTCAGCGCTGCTAATACTGCATTCAGGCCCCTCTCGAGCTTTTCAGGGGTAGGGAGTGCATCAGGATATTGTCAATGTATGCCACCGGGCAATTGAAGTAAAAATCTCCCAGTACATCATCAATCATGCGCTGGAAGGTATCAGGCACTTCTTTGAGGCCAAAGGGCATCAAGTGAGATTGAAAAATACCCCGCTGGGTACAAATGGCCAAATATTCCTGGCCTTCTACTTAACAGATTTGATTGAAGGCGTTTACCAGGTAAAGCTTGAGAAACACTCAGGATTTGGCAATCGTCCGGCTTATAGTTTCTCAAGGATTGCTGATGGGTATTGTTCACGGTGATATTGTTTAAATGGCCATAGTCCACACAAAGGTGCAGCGTATTTTCAGCCTTTTGAGAAATAACAATGGGGGACGCTATGGGAGTGGATTTCTTAAACACTCAGCCCTCATTTGAGCATGTCATCAAATACACCTTCAGGGCCTTATCATCTTGCTCTGTATATGGATATAGTGGACAGTTAATATTGATTACGTTTATTGTCAAATTAAAGGCCAAGTCATACTCAGAGTGAGAAGGAAGGCTCTTAATTTCCCTAAATCAAAAATATCCTTGTACTGCAACAATACCAAAGGGAAATCTGGAAATAACTTGTTGAGGGAGGGAGTTGAAGTGATTTAACCACCGCGTTGGTGAGGGAAAAGATGTCATAAGATGGAATTTGCCACATGCTTGAAAGTTTGCAAAAGACAAGAGGTTAAGACCCAGATCAATAATAACCTGTTAACGCCGCCCTTAACTAACCCCATTAATGAATATAAACAAAAGCACAGCACTGCAGTAAATTGATTACAGAAGCTAAATGAATGCAACAAGAATGGCACTGGCTATCTCACTGGATAACTAGTCATAGAGGCTAATGATGCACTCCATCCTGAGGACTCAGCGTCAAGATCTAGGGATAAATCCTGTGTGACCTGCAGGTTAATAAAAATTGCTGCACCAGTATCCAAGAGAGCCTCGTCTGATACCATATGTGCTTTTAAATGAATTTTATTTGGTAAATTGAAGTAAGTCTGCTCCTGTTTGTTAACGATTGTTCAGGACACAACTGGTGATGAAGGGTTAGTTACTGTCAAATATGTCAGACCCTCTCAAAGGACAAAACTGTTTCCTTAAGCACCTGGTCAAAACCTAACTCCGATGATTATACCATGGACAACAGTGGCACAAAAGATTCAAATATATCTGCTCCACAGGAGCATCAAAGTCAACAGCAAGTATACTAGCACCAGAACAGATAATGGCATGACAAGAGTGAGTGTTAGATAATGTGGTTGAAACAAAGTTATCCCATCAGAAAACCATTGTTGCTAATAGACTACTCCCATTGATGGATCCCTTAATCCTTCCCGATTTATCTGCATATTTCTATTAAACCAGATTAGCCTCAAAAAACGCCTTGATCGCGCTTAAACATCCCAATTTTTATAGCTAATAATAGCTCTGATATAATTTATTATAACTGATTATGTGACCCACCTGGGTTAATCAAATGGATTTATAGAATAACTTAATTGCTTTTACGAAATTAATGCAATCATTATTAATTTATAATGGATTTTTGTATGTCAATATTTGTAATCAGCTCAATAGTACTTGCTTATGATCGAACTTATTAGGGAGTACCTAGTAGTCTTTAGAGGCCTGCTGACGTTCCAATTAGGGGTGCATCATTATTTTTCTATAGTTTTATTTAACCAAGGCAAGCTGACCAGGGGACGGACATTACTGATGCTCAAAAGAGCTAAGATCCCAAAATAAAATAAAGTAAAGTAAACTTGAAACGAGACATATGGATCTGCTTAAAACAATGTGAAATTCAAACAAAATATATGAACCAAGTTGGAAGCAGAAAGCCACTATACATCCATGGTGGTGGGTGAAGTGGGATCAGGAGGCTCTTTTTCCTCATCTGTTGTGGACATGTAGCAGCACAAAATAATAGCAATGGTGTGGGTGCATCATGGAAATGGAGGATGAGATAACAAAGGGGTGCTTGAAACTCAATGTGTGCTATGATGAGGGTAGAAATATAGTCTGCAAGTGCCTTTTCCACCTCAAGGCGTACTTTAGGTAGGGTGGCGATGATTGCAAGGTTGTTGTGGGTTATGTGGATCTTTGGGCCAAACTTTGTGACTGCCACAACTTTTTGAACTGCTGAATTTGCCACCTGATAGTATTGGAGATGGTCTTTTTTCTGTTTTGGAAGCTTGGTACTAGGTAGGATAGGAGGTGGCAGGCCCATAGCCAGTACTGCAACTGAGTTTGCAATGGCTTTATGGGTTGGGCGACATTTGGGGATGCAACTGCCTCTTCAGCTAGTTGGTGGTCACTTTTGAATGGGGCAGCATCGGGGTGAGGTGCATAATGGCGCTTTGTGAATTGGCCGCATAATCAGTATTGAGGTACATTTTGAGTTGAGGGGCCCCAACCCATTTGGATTCAGGGATAAGCTCGCCCAATTCATCAACCTCAACCAAATATTCCCATGGATTTTGGTTGAATTTGATTGGGTTGTTTGCATATGGGATATCTGTTGCAATTGTCTGGGAGGATGGTTTAGAACTTACTTTAGTCCATACTGGTTTCTTATTGGTTGGTTCAGAAGAAGAGCTTCGTTGAGGTAATTTTTGGTTTGTTGATTCATTGGTTGCTGTGGCTTCCACTTTGGTGGAGGGGAAAAGGATAGTTCCCCATTTGAAAAATGTTATCAGATTAGCTATGGGTTCATCATGCATAGAGTTGGGTGTGGATGCCATGGCTTGTGAGATGAAGGATCAGCGCTGTTTTGAATGGTCCAGTTTGAAACAGGTAGGGCAAATGGTGCGCCCTCCATCCACTTGAGCCCAAAAAGGATGGTCTGGGGTAGAGGGGATAATGGTGCGAGGGGGTTTGAGAGGGCTATTTTTGTTGATACTGGATGAATAGTCACAGAGGCGCGGGGGCCTGCGAGGCAAGTAGCTCCATTGGGAACCACAAATTGTATCATGGGATTGGAACAATATTCTGATAAACCATCTATAATTTCATTCACTAAATTTTTAGGTTGTAGGTGGGTAGGGAGGCCTACAAACTGAGTCACAAGAGTGGTATGAGTGGGCAACTGGGTACGAGTAGTTGGGAGGGGAGTGCCCTGGAACACCAGGGGATGGTGGCTGCTACTGAAGCATCATCTTCACTTGAAAAAAAGATAAAAATACCCCTTGAAGGGGTGGAAGTCAGTGAAGCCTGCAGGCTGCATAAGAGCCTGGGCTAATTTGACAATGGCTTTGTCTGAATAGGGGAACAACTTACCATATTTAACCTGAAGGCCAAATCACATGTTACTTTGGGTGAGCACATGGGGGCAGCGTGGCACTGCCTGGGTTCAGGCGAGATGTAAGGCTAAGTCCTTAGGTGGGACATAGTGCGCTGAAGAATTTGGAGGGCTAGCTGATCTAGCCTGAGCACGTTTCAGAAATGGCTGAAAACATTAGGATGGTGCACCACTGCCCCACATGGGGCAGCGGACATCAAACTCATTTACATAGGTAACTTGAATAGGTCAATGATGAGTGGAATTGTTTTTACTAAATTTAAAACTACAATTTAATCAAAAGTGAGCAAATTGAGAGAGAGCTATTTGAATTCTATAGTCTTTTGCCCATTTTATTGTATTTAACAGCTGTATGATGAAACGGTATTGGGCTGGTTGTAAAGTTAATATACACCGCTGAGGTGCTAATACACCTAAAAATCTTCCCAATTATTATGATAGTAGAAGTACCTACAATTAGCTGAAACAATTGTAACTAAAGTTAACATAAGGGACGAAAGAACTTGTGAAATTTTATTAAAAAATGCCATAATCCATAGAGGATTGACATGGCTTTAGTTAACTCATCTAATTGATAAGTATGGCCAAGAGATGTCCTAAAGTATAAAATACTGGCGCCTGACTACTAATAAATTATTATCTTTCCATCTTATATCTTATTATCTTATATCATCTTCAGTTAATTCTGTTTTCATATTAAGAGTGTAGACAAGCGTTAAGAGGAGATTATAATTGTTACCTGCATCAAGAGAGTACCCAATTACAGGAGGGAAATTTATCCAAAAGAGGCCATAAGAGTAATTATTGTTTAAGCTTTGTGAGCTTCATATTGGTTAGGAAACACTGTAAATCATCTATCAGAATCAGGGATAAATTAGCTAAAACTTTTCATCAACTATTAAAGCAGGAGTAAAGTCAATAAGTGAGTAAAAATCTCAAACTTAACAAGTGGTGCTCACTAAAAACCACAGTACACAACTTAATATGACAACCATACTGGATACCAAGCAGAAGCTGCCAGAAGATTTGATGATAATGATATGGAAACCAATTATTGAGAAATCACTGAGTACTGAAACACAGGCTGCCAGAACACTGAGGATAGTACTTTGTACTCCTTAAATCTTATCACGGTGGAAAGAGGTCATGTGGAGTCAACAGGCTCTATTGAGTTTACCTTGGACAGAGTAAAAGAGATGAGTGAGATTCTCTTTCATGGCTACAGAATTGGTACATCCCAGATGGACCCATATTTTGGACTTTTTTATTACCTTAAGGATCAAGCCTTCAAGATGTAGATGTACATGCAATACCAAGAGACAACAATGGCAACTATAGCCAGACGCCTTACTAGTGTACAATCAACCAATGAGCTTTTAGTCAGTTTTTTACAGCCATTCATAAAGCATCCCCAGAGGATTCTGGCTTAGCAGAAATAGATCTTACAAAGATCAACTGAGTTCAAGAGGAAGAGCGATCTTCTTGATCTAATCTACTGTATAAGTTGGATTTTAGCTTAACTGAAGTCAAAAAGGCCATTGTCACCAATACAAAGCACTATAACGATGCTCATAGAAGATTAATTACATTAGAAAAACAGCTCAATATTAGAGATCCTAAGGTTTCAGCTGAAGTCTTCACTTATAATGGTTGACCAGTGAGTGGGTATAAAATATCAATAAATTCTGCCAGAAATTATAAAATCATGTAGAATTACTTCTTCTCAGATTGAACGCCTGACCAAAGATGTCACCTCTGCTTGCAGGAATCATCTGGATCTAAAAGCAATGAAGGTCCAGTTAGATAGATATGTCCAAAGTGAATTGGGCATTCTACAAAAGATATTGAGGATCTTACTGCACTACCAGCAGGGCTGAACTACAAAGAGGTTTTTGTACAAATCCATGATGGATTCTCAAGGCTTCAGTCAACAGTGTCATATGTACAAGCCAAGAATTATTATCTCATCAAGGATAAACGAGGGCTCCAAACTCAGATATCTGCGATAAATGATCATATGGTTGACCTGACCAAAGATGACAAGCATTTTTGACATCTCAAGTCGTATACAAAAAAGAAATTGAGATCCTTAAAAAGTAAATATATACCCTCAGTTGAAGATCTGTCATTGTTTTACCAGTCCTTGAGGGGGAGAGTAATTTAACCTTCATATTATATACATAAAATGACTAGGGAAACTACCCAAGGCACAAATTTATGAGTTTAAATCTATCAGTTCAGAACAATTACACGAAGCAGAGTAATTAGGGATTGACACTGAAGCTGAAACTTATATTCATACACTCGTTCTATGCCTAAAATTTTTTCTTCTATCCCAACTCTTGATAACACCCATCCCAAAAGTTGGCCAATTTTAATGGAGTATTTTCCAAGACGTTCAATCTCTAGATGAAGTGCGACCCCTCTGACTGAATCTGGGCGCAATGACTTCAAACCCTTAAACTTGTTGAAGTTTGAAAAAGATGGGAATGTACATTCATTCTTAAAGTTTTAAAAATTCTATATGTGGAGCATCTGATCACGCGAAGTCAACAGCTCTTATCAATTGCCTGACTCGTAAAATGTTGACTTGTTATGCCCTATTTGGTAATATTTGGTTCTATTTGGTTGCAAAAAATTCAGTGATAAGGCAATAAGGAGGTCCTGAAAAGCTATCAACCAAAAACAGATCTGCTTAGCATCAAATTCCAAAGAAATGAGTCTATCAGAAACTTTGCTAATAGGTTTTACAATGAGGCTCAAGTCATACTTGGGTCTAATGCTATAAATAATTTGACACAAAAATTTCTGTAGAGCGTGCGGTTAATTTGTACTGTGACTTGCAGCATGTTATGATTCCAGCATATTGTAATTTCATGAGAAATTGTGATATTCAGGAGCTACAAAGGCTACAAAATTATTAGTTTTATGGCTCTAGCAAAGGTAGAAACAAGGCAATGAAGTTATTAGTTTATTTGCAATAATAAATTCCAATTGGAGTACTGAACTTTGTTATGAGTTGACCAAAATAGAGCTAAGCGAAACAAGATATTGTGGTACTTTATTAGTTAAAAATGAGGGATATTTTTTTAGTACTAGATGGTCCCCTAAAAATGAGGGATATTTATAGGAGTAGATTTGGTAGTTCTTCATGAGGATCTTCATGCTTCAACCGAGGTAATATCTTTTCTAATAGAGGAGCAATATTGCTGATTATTATTAATATACTTGTGATGGTCAGATCTGATAAGCTTCTTATTGAATGGGATTGACCTTCTTGTGGAGGGCTTAGCCCCTTCAGATTGCTTAGCCTCATCTGTCAGAGGAGGTTGATAACTCTGAAGGGTTGATCGTCAGTCTAACTGAGAATTGGATATCTCTGATGGGGTTTTTAATATTTTATTATACTGAGACACTGAACCTTGATCTTGGTTATAATTGGTCATTGCAGTAGAATATCCAACAATGCCCCCCTCAAGACCTTGCCTAGGGGGGACGTACTTATGAAGAAACCTACTATGAACTCTATTGATAACAGTTCCATATCAATAGCTGAAATGGAGTATCAATACCCAGACAATAAATAATTTGGTAAGGACCAGACCATAAGGTATCAAGTTTGTGAACTTATCCTCCAGGTCTATGATGATAAAAGAGTACAAGATACCCAATTTGATATTCAGGCAAGGTAGGTAGAATAGCTTAGGTTCTAGTTCCCTCTTTTAAGGATGTAGCAGCAAGTGAACTCGAAGCTAAGGCATGTACTCTGATAATTTCATCAGCTAGCCTCCTCATAGCTAAATCATTAGTTTGCGGGGTTGCAGCACTAAGTATAGATTTTAAGCTTGAGGGTAAATATTATCCCAACTGTAAAGAGCCTTGAAGGGAGACATCCCAATTATATATTAATAGCTAACCCTATAGGCTAACATTGCACTAGGTAAGTAGAGATTACATCTGCCAGGATAGTTGGAGGCCATCTTTCAAAGAATGGCTACAAAAGTACCATTAGCTCATTTGACCGCACCATTAGTGGAAGGATTGTAAGGAGCCATAAGCGACTGATAGGTACCCATTAATTTAGTAAGCTCAGATACCACCTGAGAAATGAAGTTGGTCCCATTATACAATAACAGTACTTTTGGGCTACGATGCCTGGTGAAAACTTGCTTAAAAAGGAAGGACGTGGTAGCCTTAGCGGTGACAGTGAAAACAGAGACATCTTCAATACACTTGGTAAAATGGTCAATAGCTAATATAATATAACGATGTACATAAGTAGCAGTAGGGAGAGGGCCCTACATCAATGCTCAGTGGAAAAAGGTTCTTAATGTCTTACAATTTTGTGTTGGTAAATCAGATTTTCCACTACGCTGTTGTTGGCAAGTAAGACAAGTCTCAAACACATTGTGCACAGTTTCCATAATGTTATTCCAATAACAATAACTTTTTAACCATTGTAAAGTCTTAGCGACATCTCCAAACCCTACAGTTTGATGAGCCTCAATAATAGTATCAGTCCTCACAAAAGGCCAAATAAAAGGCAGCCATTTAGATCCCAAATTCTTATATAAAGAACCTTCTTTAACTTTAGTATTCTCAGATAAGAATTGTAGCTTCGCTATAACGTCCTTTGATTCATTTTACCAGAGTTCAGGTCTGCCAATCAGATCATAGATAAGATCCACCTTAGCAGTGAATAAAGTTAGTATAGGTAATCAAAAAAGTCCATCAGCATTTTGGTGTATATCTTCAGCTCAATGTTGAATTAAAAATCATAATCATGAATCTTTAACGCCCATCTAGCTAAGCGTCCATCAGGATCTTTCATTTGTTGTAACCATTTTAAGGAAGCGTGATCCATGATGTTAGTAAAATGTTTGCCATAGAGATGAGGGCGAAAATGCTTGATGACAGATAGGACTGCAAGGCATTCCTGTCAGTAATGTTATAATTGCGTTCTGCTTTGGAAAGAGTTTTACTATAATAAGCGATGGGATTATCTACCAGGTTGGAATCATGCTGAGCCAAAATAGCCCCAATAGCTACATTACTGGCATTGGTAGATAAAATAAAGGTTTTGAAAAAAAGGATGGGCCAAAATTGGTGCACTAACTAAAGCTTGACACAAAAGATCAAAAGCTTGCTGTTGCAATTCTTCCCATAAGAAAGGCTCTTCCTTATGCAATAAATAAACAAAAGGCTCCGCAATCTCAGCAAAATGGTGGATGAGTTGTTGATAATAACCAAATATCCTAAAAACACTTGAATATCTCACAAGCTTTTAGGAACAGGCATGTCTGAAATAGCTTCTATCTTATTAGATAAGGGTAAAATCCCATCATGATTAACTTTATGGCCTAAGAATTCCATCTCGGTTTTAAAAATCACGCTTGGATGGTTTTAGATTGAGCTAAGTGCGGTGCATTTAAACAAATACTTCTTTTAAATGAGCTAATTGCTTATTAAAAGTGTGATAGAAAGCAGTAACATCGTCTAAATAAACTAAACCGCAGGAAAGTTTCAGATCACCATATAAACCATCCATGGCTCTTTGAAAAGTAGCAGGGGCATTAAAAAGCCCTGCAGCATATGATTAGGTTCAAATAACCCCTCACTAGAGATTAAGGCGCATTTTTGATGGTCTTCCAGAGCCAGGTCAGTTTACCAGTAGACACTAGCAAGGTCCATGGCTGGGAAGAACTGTGACCCAGACAATTGTCTTAATGAATCATTAATGCGAGGTAAAGGATAAGAATTTTTGGGTTATAGCATCAAGCAGACAGCAGCCCATTACCACTCTATGACCTCCATCTTTTTTTCTTAAGAAGTAGAGGGGAAGCCCATGGACTTTGAGAAGGCGTTAGTAGCCCCACATCAAGGGGTCGTTTCAATTCCACTGAGAGCTGAGCCTCCTCAACTTTAGATTAGTGATAAGGCCAGGCTTGAATAGGAGGAGTTTCCCCAGTTATATCTGATGCTGCACATCTTTCATTGGCCCAAAATCTATGGAACCCTTGGCGAATATATCCACATACTCAACTATTAGAGCCTTGGCTTCATGCTGTCTTTCTGGAGTAAGTGAATCTCCAATTTTGATGTCAACTTTAGCAATGATAGGTTGTTCTTCCAACACAAAATCACATAAATCCCCACATCCTGAGATGGATAAAATTTCATTCACAGGAGTAGACAGCACATAAGTGATATAGTTACTTTAATTCAATTTCATGGGTCGAGAGGTGAGATTAGCTAGTAATACTAGAAATGTCCCATTATAAGTGGGATCAAGAATACTGGGGAAGGTTAAGGCCACCAAATGAGGTGGATTACTGTTACCAGAGATCTCTAATACATGATCAGCTGGCAAAAATACTTTTACTCCAGTATCAATAATAACTTGAGCTTTTGGAGGAATAGTAATCAAATTGATAGAGTATAAAGGAATTCCTTGTGATGCACAAGCTGATGGAGGAGGAAGAATAGTCTTGGGCCCCAAAATTCAGTATTTAAGACGAGAGATAGAATAATGATATTTTAATAAATAAGTGTCGTTTGAGTTTGCCTTTGCTATTGGGGACATCTTTTAAAATTAAAGATACTCAGTATCCAATTAAAGAAAGATAATTGTCTTTAAGACTAATTATCGCTTCAAAATCAATAAGAAATTTGGTTCCTAAAAGCAAGTCATAGCAGTTATTGCCCAACACTATAGCAGGGGCCCAAATAACCAACTTTTCAAAGAGCATTGGAAGGGAATAATAAGCTCCTATGGATTTAGTATATGAAGGGCAGCATTTACATAGTCTTGAGAATGATTTAAGTCTGGAAACACTTTATTCTTTTTATAAAGCCTGGATGAGATCACATCTATGGGCAATCCCATGTTGATGATAGCCAAAACTTTTACTTTGTGTACTATGACTTCCACATGGGTCACATCAGTGCCAAAGTGCAGGACTGAAAATACCAAGGGACTAAATGGTCAAATTAAATTAGAAGATGAAACAGAACCATAAGAAGAAATAGTATCTTTGTTGATTATTCATCAGAAATATCAAGTTCATCAGGAGCATATATCACATAACAGTTTTTAGGAGTATTGAAATATTTTGGTTGAGGCACATGAGGTAGGTCAGCACAGGGAGCCACCTGCCCTATGCTGACTCCTCTTTTTTCGACTCTTCAGCTTGTTTCTTCCAACATTGAGTTTCCATATGACCCACTAGACCACAATAGCAGCAAGGATCCTTTTAGGTACAGGTTTGGGTCTAAACAGCACCGCATGGATATAGGAATGAGGGTTATTATCAGAGGTTGGGTGCACAATACCATTAGGAATCTCCATCAACGCCTCTTTGATGTCAAGAATAGATCTGAAAGTACCTTTAAGAGATTTTAAATGTAGTAACAACTGAGTATGAGAAGCAAATGCACTCATCACAGCTGAAATGGCATCACCTACAATTATACGATCACAAGTAGTGAGAGTCTGGGCCTCATGATAAAATCTCTTAGCAAAATCTTGAATTGACTCTCCTCGCATGACTTGGATGCTCATAAAGGCTTGCTTTTGATTAGATAGAATTTGATCACTTCTGAATTCCTTAATAAGGGCTCTTTTCACTTGAGCCCATGTATTGCAAACCTTAAGGTGAGGGACCATGATTTCTTGAGTGAATCAGCTTAGACAAGAAGTAATATGACGAACTTTTTGTTGATCTGTTGCCCCATCCATTTTTCACTCATAGAAAAATAGAAAAGAATGAATGCTACCTTCACCCAGCTCATACTTATCCTAAAAAGGTGGGTTTGAAAGCAATGGTTTCATTGCTTAAGAAGTGTACTCCATATACATGACTGGATCAGCTTCAGAGGTTATACTCAGTTATATGGGCTTAAGTAGATATTTGGTCAACTTGTTGTCATAAATGGTTGAGATCATCCTGTAAATTTTGGACCAATTGTGTAAGATGGTACTTTTCAGGCGATTGATCTAAGTTGGAAATTTCAGTGAGCATTTCTTCTTACTTATTCACAAGTACTCCGTATTTAGCAGTTAAATGATTAATAGAAGCTTTTAACATTGCAAACTGAGTTCCTTGATTAGTTTGGTTAGCATCGCATAGATGATGAGCATTATCAACACCATTTAATAAGTTAATTAATGAATAATCTGGGTTAGTTCAAAGGCCTTCTAGAGATAAGAAACACCCTTGATCTATGGCTCAGATTTAGTTTTTAACGCTTGCACTCTGGTTACCAGTAGACTTGAAGGTTCAAAATCCTGAACTGAAAGCGTTAGGCCGGGGGACTGGGAGGTCCTGGGGGTCCTTGCAAATTATTACAACCTTCAGGCCCAGGGGGGCCCTATTGACTCCCTGGTCCTTGAGGACCTTGTTTACCAGTGGGTCCCAGGGTCACTGAAGGAGAACTAGGTGGTCCCAGAGGTCCAGGAGGACCAGCAAGACTGGATCCACCTTTTCAGATATTATTTACAATTTTGGACAAGTTGTTGAAGTAGCCTGTCGAGTTCAACAAAGCGTTCCTCATGTTGGGCCCACAATTGTACCAGTTGTTTAGTAATCTCATCTTCAAGGGTAGTGATTCAGTGTTGAATAGGATTAGCGACATCATTAACCTGTTGAGATACTTCTTGGACAAGGCAACCCACAACTCCATTGTCAATTCTCATCAGATGGTTATGTAGAGCATTGATTTCCCTCCTATTATTGAGAATGGCTTCATGATTATCCCGACCAAATCTATAAGCAGTCTCATAGAAAGAGGATAGCTGACAAAGAATTGTTGCGCCAGGGTCAACTGGCGTTGGATCTCAAGATGATGTAACCCCAAAATCTGGAGTATGTGATGACTGGCGGGATGCACGTACTTCCAGAGATACTGCTCTGTTATTGCCAAACTGACTTTGGTATGTTGAAAACTGCTCTGTTATATATTTTCCATCATGCTAGATGCAACCTTAGATGCTCATTCTCAGTTAGGATGGGCAATGGCTTAATACCCCCTTATTAAGCCCTAAACCGTTTCTTCCACGCCTGCAGACTGAAACTGATAATTATCCTGGTCAAGACCTTTAATGTCCAAGTCCATAGATGCTCAAAAGTAAAGATCACTGATATTAGCGGAAGGCATCTTCTGCCTGTTAGAGTGTACCCTTGGGTTATACTCTTTGATTCCTTGGAATAGGGGCTTTCTTCACAAGACATATTCATCATCGTGAAAATATGTTTTAATCAGATAGCCTCAGAAGCAGACCTGGCAGAAAGCACTAGTATTGTAATTTCGTGAGATATTGCAATATTCAGGCGCTATGAAGGCTACAAAATTATTAGTTTCGTGGCTCTAGAAAAGGTGGAAACAAGGCAATGAAGTTATTAGTTTTGTTGCAATAATAAATTTCTAATCGTAAAACTGAACTTTATTATGAGTTGACCAAAATAGAGCTGCTCAAGTCAAAATAAGTGGTACTTTATTTAAAAAAATGAGGGATATTTATAGGAGTAGATTTAGTAGTTCTTCATGAGGATCTTTGTGCTTCAACCAAGGTAAGATCTTTTCTAATAGAGGACCAATATTGCTAATAATTATTAATATACTTGTGATGGTCAGATATGATAGAGTTCATATTAAATGGGATTGACCTTCTTATGGAGGGCTTAGTCCCTTCAGATTGCTTAGCCTCATCCGTCATAGGAGGCTGATAATTCTGAAGGGACAATCGTTGGTCTAACCAAGAATTAGATATCTCCGACAGGGTTTTTAAGATCTTATTAGACCAATACACCAAACCTCAATCTTGGTTAGAATTTATAATCTCAGTTGAATCTCCACCACAGCCTTTAATCAGACCATGGTAGCCCTGGAACTCACAGACTCTTTAAGAAAGTGCTATAATAGCTTCAACGCCCTAATCAGCTAGAGATCAATCAATAATTCTAAATTTTGGGACTTAAGAATACCAATTTGAATGCTCAAGGAAAAATATGATTTTGCAAACCAAAAACTGATCAGCAACCAGGGCTGATTACATGTCATAATTGTGGTCAAAAGAGACGCTTTTCCAGTCAATGCTATAAACGGGAAGACAACAAACCTGGAGTTAATGTGGCTTTGAAGGTTAGAATTGAGGAAAAGGCTGGAAAAGAGCAGGCGGAGTAGAGGCGGAATGCTCTACCTCCACCAATGCCCTACCACACATTCTATCTGACCCATGCAAGATTTTTAATGGTAAGGTGGCTGAAGAAATCCTGCATCACATCGTTACTAATGATGTCTATATGGTTACCACCCAAGCTAAAGTAAAAGAGTCAAAGCAGCTAGAAGCCACTGAAGAAGCTCAGGCTTAAGTATCAAACCCCTACGCCAAACAGCTTGTCAAGGGTTAAACAGCCATCTCAAAATTTTCTCTGACCTGTTTTCTCTACATGATTTACAAGTTGCTATTCCAAAAAAACTTTGGCAGAAAATTTTTAGAAAGCTGCTCAAGTTAGAAGTCCCACTTAGACCTGAACAACCATCACAATTTTTACTTAATAAACAATTCTGAAACCTACTCTGAATGTATGTATGTGGATATTATTGAATAAGGTTTGAGTATGGGCCATAGTTGATAGTGGAGCACCTATCAACATTTTCAGCACCAAAATAGATAAGAAGTTGAAGATTGCGCCCAATGCTGCCCCTCCCAAGATTATGGCACAGCAGGAGCCCACACCACTAAGTCGCTTAAGGCATACAGCATGCTACCCTTGCGTTTTGGATCCATTATAATTTCTGCACCAGCCATAGTATTGCTGAATATAAGCTATGACATCCTAATTGAGACCAATTTCTTGAGAAGATTTGGTGTTGTCACAAACCACAAGAAGGGGACCCTCACCATTCTGGAACAAAGTATCCCATTATACTATAACAAAAGCAGGAATGCTGAGAAGAAGAATCCTCATTTATTCTTCAACCTGTCCTATAAGGATGGTATAGTCCTTATTGACTATATCAAATATCGCTCAAATATTAAGAACCTACCAATGCATATTTATGAGTTAAAAGGAATACCATTACGCTTAAATCAGCAAGCTACTGTGCTGCCTTTAACTCAAGTAGTCATCCCTGTAATGGTCAAAAACGTCCCATTTTTTGACTGTCATCTTGCCATGGTAGAAAATTGACGCCAAATGATTGTCTCATTGAGGTTCACTAGAAGCAAGTGTTTTGACTCATCATACTCACCAATTCAACCTCAGATCTAGGAGAGTTTGAAAGCGAGAAAAGACAACACAGGTAAGAGAGGATTTGACCCAGGAATAAGCTTTAATTTCTTTATTTAAAAATAAACATGTGGATAAATTTAATCCTAATAGTATAATGGCACCGCGAATTATACATAAAAAACTCAGAATTGGATCAGCAATCAAAACCTAAAAACCAAAAAAATTTGTTAAGGCACAAAAACAGTTTTGCCATGGGATATCAGGTAAGACAATGCAAGGGCGGCATCGTGGCCACCAGAGAGACCCATGAGAAGGTGGGAAACAAAGAATAATTATGAACTGAGTTCATAATTGCGTGGGCCTGACCTTTTAGGGTCGTCCTTCTGGAGAGCCTCCTGCACTAGACTTTAGGCATTAAGAGCATAAAGAATATCTTGGGAGGGGCACAGACCAGCGCCAAGCCACGCATAAACCACAAATCCTCAAGAAGAGTTTTAACTCGAGATTCAAAAATCTGAATCTCAAGTTGGTATGTAATTATTGGTTCAACCTGACCATTACATCACCCTAGATAAGAAGGAGCCCCCTACAAAAGGGTGACCCATAGTCAGAGGTAACCACCTTGAGGCATCTGAAAAATAAATGAAGCTGGAATTGGACTGCAAGAGCCAGTCAACCCAACAAGGGGAAACATGCCCAACGTGTGGCTGGCCAGTTATCCCACACAGGGTGGACTGACTTTGGGGTGAGGGGTCCTGCTGGGCCAGGTCCCCTTGGTGCCAGCCATATCCCTGGTGAGGGGAAGCCCCACTGGTATTTTGGACCAACAATCGCTTCAGGTCTAGGGTTGTCCATTAGTCACCAGCTCCCCACAGTGCTGGTTACCCAACAACCAGGACTTGGAGCAACCACCAAGGTCAGCCAAACTAGGGATCTGGTGGCGTGCTACCAGCACAAAGAGTTCATAATACTGTAACGAGCATAAACGTACCAGTTTTTAACTGCCATCTTGCCATGTCAGAAATCTTGACGTCAAACTATTATCCAATATGAGGTTCCCTTGAGGTTAGTGTTTTGACTCATCATACTCACCAATTAAACCTCAGATCTAGGGAAATTTGAAAACGAGAAAAGATGACACAGTAAGCAAGGATTTGACCCCAGGATTAGCCTTGATTTCTTTATTTACAAAATAAACATGTGGATGAATTTGATCCCAATAGTATAACAGCACCGCAAACCACACAAAACCCAGAATTGTATTAGCAATCAAAACCCTGAAAGCCAAGCATCTTTTTGTTAAGGCACAAAAACAAGGATCGCCGTGGGATACCAGGTAAGACAAGGCAAGGGTGGCCCCGTGGCCACCAGAGAGACCCACAAGAAGGTGGGAAATGAAAAATTGTGTACTTAGTTCAATTGCGTGGGCCTGATTTTTAAGGTCGCCCTTCCAGGGAGCCCATCCTGCACTATTCTTTAGGCCCCTAAGATCTTAAAGAATAGTTTGGGAGGGGCACAGCCCTGTGCCAATCCCCACATAAGCCACAAATCCTTAAAAAAGCATCTCAACTCGAGATTTGATAATCTGAATCTTGAGTCAAAATGTAATGATTGATTTTAATCTGACCGTTACAGTCCCACCAGGCTGAAAATTAAAATTCCAGAAGGGCTTTATGGGGAAATATTTCAGCTGTGGTTTAGATCCAAACTAAAACCGGATATTTCACTTGGTATAGTCATTCTTGGACAAAAAGAGATTCACATCCTATGTGCAAACCTACAAGCTTGGCTATTGCTATACGGAGGCTTCAAGTTATTGCCTACTTGCATTTATTCCCAACTATAAAATTTTAGGCCTTTAATGTATTAGGGACCCTAGACGAGATAGGACTTCCCAACGAAGAGGCAATTGGCATCAATAATGTCATTCAAATGGCCAAATTAGAAGACTGACCAGAAAAGGCTCAAGTTCTGGATATATTTCTGAAATACTGAGAAATATTTGAAAATGATGGCTTTACCTAGGCTGTGGTAGGAACATGATACACACCATCAATACCGGTGATCATGATCCCATACAGTCACACCCAATTAGATGCTCAAAAGCAGCATAAGAAGCTGTTTTAAAAGAAATCAAAGAGCTCCTAAATTGTGACATATTGTCCTATTGGAAAGTCCTTGATTAGCCCCGGTTTAATAGTAAAAAAAGGCCGGGAGCAATTGGGTTGTCATAGATTATTGAAAGATAAATAATATCATGAAGAAGGATTTTTATCCCCTTCTGCGAATTAATGGCGCCTTGGTTTTGACTAGGAGGCGCAAAGTTTCTCTCCACTATGGACCTAATAAGCAGATATTGGAAGATCAATATGCCCAAAGAAGAGCTTGAAAAATGTACAATAAGAACTCAAGAGGGCCTATTCCGGCCAACAAGGATGCCACAATGGCTATGTAATGCCCAGCTACGTTCCAATAAGTGATGTCCACGCTCCTGGTAGATCTAAAGTTTTCCTATGTGTTAGTATATCTGGACGACATAAAAGTCTTCAACTGCACATTTAGTGATCATCTGAAACATTTAGAGGAGCTCTTCAAGAAATTAGTGGCTGATAGTCTGAAAATCAAGCCCAGGAAGTGCAATTTTTAAAGACCAATTGGAATACCTTGGGTTTGTTATAAACAAAAAAGGACACCGACCTCAGCCATCCAAACTAGATGTGATATCAAAAATGAATCATCCCAAATCCAAGCGTGATATTCAAGGTTTCCTGGGCATGATTGGTTAATATTGCTAATTTATTATCAATTTTGCACAAATAAGACTTTTTATTTTATTTACTCAAGGATAAGGACGCATTTGACTGGAATTGTGCCTGTCAAGAGGCATTTGATCAGTTTTGACTGGCCCTAATAAAAGAACAGTTCTGTGATACCTGTACTTTAAATTCAAATTTATTGTCCAAACTGATGCCTCATGCATGGCAGGTGGAGACGTGTTTTCCCAGAATGTAGAAGATGGCGAGCAAAATAAAATTTCCTCTACTAGTTGGACCTTAAATGTCCATGCAATAAACTACATGATGCCAGAAAGGGAATGGTTTGCAGTCATATACACCTACAAGCAATTATAGGTTTATTTTAACATGGCACTCACTTTACGTTTATAACAGAACATTTATCCCTAAAATGGCTGAACAACTTGAAAGAACCTGAGGGCCAGTTAGTGCGGTGGGCATTGAAGCTTCAAGCCTATAATTACACAATTAAGCATCATGCAGGAGTGAAGCATCAAGTTGCCAACTGTTTATCCTGATTACCTACCATTGCTACAGTAAGATTAGCCGCTGATGAACTTTTTCAAAAAATGATCTGTGGGGGTTTCAAGAAGAGCCTGAATCTGTTCAAAGAAAATTTGGATCTATGACAAGGCGTTTTAATTGAAAATGGAGTTTTATACAAAGTGATTAAAGGAAAAAAGTGCATTCCAGAGATCTTCAGCATCAAGGGATATAATAATGACTGCTCATAAGGCTATAGTACATGTTGGATTAAATAAAACAAAGGAGCATCTTAAGCAATATTACTACTGGAAGTTGATGCACTTTGATATTCAGATGACACTGGAGTGTTGAACTGAATGCCAAGGCGAAAAACCATTTTAAAAGAGCACTTCTTATCAGCTTGTTCAGCCCAAAAATGCTTGACATACTGTGTTGATAGATGTTATTGGACTACTTCCTACTAGCAATTCCAAGGCAAAAATATATCATTGTGGCTATTGGCCACTTGACAAAGTGGGTTGAAGCCAAGGCTATTTGGGAAGTAGGAACAGGGACAAAGGCCAGATTTATCCTCAAAAATGTCATTCACAAACATGGTTGTCCATAGGTTGTCCTGACCAATAATGGAAGGAATTTTACCGCTAATGTTATCACAAAATTCAATTAATTGATAGGAGTGAGAGGCATGCTCTCTGCTCCCTACCAACCTGAGACCAATGGAACAGTTGATTAGGTAAACAGGATGCTTGTGAACTTTGTCCAGAAGTTAACCTCTGACAAACCATCTGACTGAAGCATGTTCATAAGCTCAGCCATTTTTGTCTACAACATCTCTATCACTCCACCACTAAGATGTTGCCTTTCCAGGTTTTATATAGTAGGCATCAAGCCCTACCATCACTGTTATAAATGGTCCTATAAGACCTGGAGGATGAAAAATTACTACTAATATGTTAAGAAGCTTGCATCTACACTAATCAAGCTTCAGGCTCAAGCCTTCAATAACAGTTTTGCTGTTAAAAAGGCTTGACTTGGAAAGGATTCTAAAAATTAATATTATTTAACTAAATTCCAAGTCAGTGATGAGTGTGGGAAACCAGCTCAATTGTGCTTGCTGGTGCTTTCACTAGCTGGTTTTCACAAATAATTTTAATAAAAATAAAAATTTAAAATAAAATGTGCTAGTAAAAATGGGTATTTTTAGGATTTTTAATGCGCGCAATAAAGGGAAAATGATGATCCTTAACCTCCAACTATCTAGTATTTAAAGTAATCTTGAAGGTCGAGGGTAAATTTGGGAATATGTTTGGAATAGCCTGCACACATCTGAATTAGGAAATATGCAGGAACAACATATCATTGTTTGGGAACTCACATCAGGGCAGCAGAACAAAGGAAGTGGAATTCTGATTGGCCCAAACATACCCATGAGGTAATATTTTTATAAACTTGAGCCAATAACCACCTGAGAAATTTCTTGCACCTTGGGGGACCCCCGCCAAGCCTATAAAAGGGGGGTCCCCATGCAGGTGCATTGAAGGACTTCATTGGGGTCAGGGGAGTGCCTTCTGATGATTCCCCCGAGGTCCATGGTGTGGTCAGAGAAATCCAACCCGCTGAGTTTACTAATGACTGTATGGGTTTCGAACTGGTGATTCCCTGATTAATGGGGTTCCACCAAGAATTGGACAGGGATTTTTGGCCAATTTTCTCAGTTTTTTCATTACTTTTTATAATAAACGAGCTCTTATTGACTTTGGAATATTGCAAATGGCTTACATTTCCCTTTTTCAGCAGAACTTGACCTACAGCATTCTTATCTTTAGCCTGCAAAGGTAAATGTCTGACAATGAGGTAATATTTTATAATACAGAAAGTTGGGCTGATCAAAGAGGTTAAATTGCATTTGGGTAGGCCCTTTGTAATTATTAAAAACATCAAGGTCCATTTACACAATCAAAGAAGTTAAAACAGGAAATATCTATAATCACATCCATGCAAAATTCATTAGAAGATTTAATAAGAGGGCTGATTTTTAGATAATATACTTAATAATAAGAAAATACATATATAATTGAAAAGAAAAATTAAAAAACTAATTTTTTGGAAAAATCTAATAGTAAAAAGGGTAAACATATATAGTTAGTAAAAATTACCAATAAGATTGACTAATAAAGATTTTTATTCATCTGCTTCAAGGAGGAGGTGACACTTTTCTCTCTCATTGCAATCACTAATTGCAACAAATTCAATTCAAGCCTAGGTAATTTTATTATCTCTTTAGGGAGATTAGTGTGCACCCAATGTTGGGTAGCAGTTGGGCGAGCAAAGTAAAGGGCATGATATTGGGCTCTGAATTATCTAAAATATGTAAACGCCCTAGCAACACCAGTGGCCTAGATAAAAAATAAAAACTGGAAATTAGTATTTCCCCAGAGATTTTGGCCTGGCAAGTGAAATGTAACCAATTCATCAATACTCCACATTCCCAGCCCCTGTCATCAGTTGAGCACGGGGTTCTAGTTTTTCTGGATATTCAACAAATGGCGCTTTGGGAAAAGTTCTTTGGAGATGTGCACAATCATTTCCTGAAAGCAATATATGTAGCATTACACTCCATGACCTGAGGTTGATTGAATCTTGGGTTTAAAAACAAACAAGCAGCAGATGAAGCTGCACAGGTGCATGTGGTGGTAGATCTCCCAGATGGTCAACATGTGGTTGAGACAAAGTATACTTGGTGGACCAAGTCAACTCAAATTTTTGTAACCTTTGACTTCCTCCCTACAACAATAAAGCGCACAATGCTGGAGCTCCACCTCAAGTAAGGGCTTAAAATCTATGGGGAAATTAACTCATTTGAGATGCAATGCTTTAAACTCATGCCAGACCTGTGCACAGGTAAAGTGATTGCTGTGATCACCCCATCCGCAGGCATTGTGGAAGATTTGACCCAAATCCCCACACTGCAGTTGTGTTTGTTATTGGGCTGGAATCCCGTCCTTTCTGCATCACAGTGGATAATGCACCCCCCTTCTGCACCTTTTGTCACGCTTTTGGCCACAAGGCCCACACCTGCCCTGCCAAGGAGGGCATTACACAAAATGAAATCCTCCCTGACGCAATGGACAGTGCAGACATCCAATATGAACCAGCTATAGACACCAACGCCGCCTTCCCATGGGACATGCAGGGGTGTTACATTCAGGTCAAACCTGTGTCCTCAAAGGAGTGCAAAAAGGCCAATCAGGTCCTCATAGCAATGGCCATGGAAGTAGCCATTGCTGCGTCCATGATCCTGACCGCCCAGACCCAGAATGATATAGAGTCATTCACTGTGGAAGCGGTTCAAAATATGAGCACCAATCAGATTGGACCAACCAACCTGATGATCTGATGGGTGAGTCAGATTTACCTGAGCAAACTTACCAAGCCTTAATCAAAACTGATTTTATCACCCATTTCCCTCCAAAATTTCTGTCAGCCTCAGCTGATGCATCGCAGGTGCACAGTAATTCAAAGATTTGTAACAGATCAAAAGCCAAAAAACCAACTTCTAAATTCACTGCAACGAATGCTCTCAAGGATGCAGAGAAACCATACAATCTGCGACCTCCAAAACTGCTGCTGGGAAAGCAGCAAAGGAAGGCCAAGGGGACCCTTCCAATAGCACCTAAGGTGTGATGGGGTGAGCCTTCACAATAGGGACGTTAAACATTGCTGGACTCAAGGCCTCACCATCCTGGGCTAGGAAACTGAGTTTTTAAAACACAATTTACCTGTGAACATCCTGGCCATTCAGGAAACCCAATGTCTACATGGTGCTGAGGAAACATGGGCAACTTGCTCCCCCTCACTTTCCTTTTGTTTGCTGCACTGTGGGGTGCTTATATGTGTGACCTGTAAATTTAAATTTATTTCTAAAAATTTGTACCTTGATGGCCGTGTGCTTATAGTGTCCTTTTTGTGGGATGACGAAGTGCATGCTATTATTAATAATTATGTCCTGACCTGTACATGGGCTCACTGGGAATTCTTCTTGACCATTACTTTCCTCCCACTTCCCCCTGACCCATTTGTGGTGGGTGACATGAACTGTTGGGCCAACCTGGCCACTGACCGCTGGCCTTCTGTGACTGCCCCCCACAGGGGCACATTAAACTTCACATTCTAAAAGACACTTTGGGATGTTTGATACCCTACCTAAACATGCACCGCTACTCCCTAATATGTCCTGTCCCCATGTGCACAACGGTCAGCTGAGGTCTATGTCCCAAATTGACCTTATTCTTGCCTCATTGAACTTTCAATCTCAGGTTGCACATTTTATGATGATGAAAATCGATTTCTCTGACCACAGGATTGTTTCAATTTCCTTCTCTTTGTTGCACCCCACAGCACAGGCGCCAAAGTGGTGAAAATATCATCCAGATGAAACCACGTCGCCCAGGTTTTCCTCATGGGTGGACACCAAAACCTCGGCACTGGAGTTCACCACACCATTCTGTGTGGACCCACTTTCTACCTGGTCAACCTTCAAAGTGAACACCATCCGCCAGGAACACCACCTCTCATCACATCACTCTTGGGCTGCTTTAACAGACACTTTGCACACGCTTGAAGAAGTGGACCACCTGAAGTCTAATGTCCCTGCTGCAGGCTACAGCCCAGCTTGAAGTCACAAGTGGGCAGAGGTGTCCGCTCACCTCAATGCACTGGTAAGGCAACACAAACAGAGCGTTTGTGTACAATCAAAGCAAAAAACATAATGGCGGGTGACATGTGCTCCTCCTATTTTTTCTTAAAATTCTTTGCACTGCAACAGAGTTTGGCTTGCACACAGGTGCGGTAGCTGGACCATTACATCATGGAAACTTCAGCTAAAGTGGCAATTGAAGTCTGAAACTATTACTATGAACTATGTTACTCTGATCCAGTTGAACTTGCCAAAGTTGAAGAATTTCTCAAAAGAGCAAATATCTACACTGTTTCCCGTTATCAGAAGTTAATGAATTTAATTTCTTGATGAACTCTGGTATACCATTTGTGGTGCACCGCATAGGAAGTGCCCAGGTCCAGATGGGATTCCTTATGAGTTCTATAGGAAGTATTTTAACTATTTCTCCTCTTTGTTGCTAGTCTTAATGAACCATTGTTTATTGGAAATTTGCCTCCTTCCTAAGGTCCAAGATGCATACACTGTAACGCTGTATAAGAAATGGGATACGCTGGACTTGGCAAACTGGCTCCCCAGTTCATTTACTAACACAGATACTAAATTATTCACTAAAATTATGGCCAACCACCTAGGGGAAGTTGCCTCTGATATAATCTCCTCTGGGAAATTCGGTTTCATTCTCAAACGGTCTATATGGGACAAAATACACACTGTAGCCAACGTCTGCCAATCCACGTCTACTGGGGTACTTGTTTTTTAGACTAGCAGAAGGATTATGATAGAGTCAACTGAGATTACCTCAAATCCTGCCTCCACAAGTTCCACCTCCCCCATTGGTTCATTAATTGGGTGTTGTTGTTTATGGAATCCGCCACAATGGCTGTTCATGGCTCTGGCTTCCTCACTGAGGTAGTTTTCCCTCAAAGGGGCCTCCGCCAAGGGGACCCTTTGAGCCCACTCTTATATAACTTCAGCCTCGACCCACTTTTACGCAATGTGATGCCCGCCTTACTGGTGTCCATGTGCAAGGCCAAGCACCGGTTAAGATGTTGGCGTTTTCTGATGATTGTGTGGTTGGGGTGTCTAACAACCAAGATGCATGCGCGCTTGAGGCTACTATCCAGGTTTACTCCAGTGTAAATAAACGCTGCACTTAACGCCTCCAAAACTGAAATCATTCTCCTTGGGCAGTTCCAAGCCCGCTGGTCACCAGCACCCCGTTTCCTACCTGCTTCAGCAGCTAGCTCACGGGTTCACTTGCCCTGCCCACCCCATACCGCCCCGCTTGTGCTCCCTTTCATGCCAAGACCCACTGCTGGTCCAGTACGCCATTTGGGTGTGTGGCTGGAGGCGGGAGGGTACGCCTCATCGGTGATGGAGCACCATATTCTGGACAATGTCACAAAACGCATCGCCTCCCTCAGAGCCCACCAAACTTCCCTCACAGGCAGATATGTGCTAGCCAACTCTATGCTCCTATCTAAAGTTTAATTTGTGGCCCATGCAATCGCCTTTTCCCCATCTTTCTTCACCTCATTATACGCCCTCCTGCAAGGGTGGCTTTGGTTAGCTCGCCCACCACCAGTGCGCCTGGATGTCTTGTTTGGCCCTCGCCATAGTGGTGATATGGGCCTTCTCAATTTTGAGGCCCATGCCGCCAGAATACTTAGCATCTGGATCGCTGCAGTCACCAACCCCACACTCCAAGACTAACACTGGATACGCGCGGACCACTCCAATTTTTCCTGCGCCCAGGGCCTCAGCAATCCTACCCACCCCCATTCTCTGTTAAAATATCTTGCCTCACATCCCTCTGCTGCGGGCCCACATGGGACGTTGCCCCACTTCAAACAAATTCTCCTCTCCTTGCAGAGCGCTGAGTGGAGAATTTGCATCAGTGGGCACACCGCCCAGAGGGGTCGCCCTACTCCCCGCTTCACACAGAAAGTACAAGGCCAAGCTGTTCTGAATAGTGTGATATTAAGGAGGTCCCCTATCATGGCCAGGGTGGATTATCTGGACATGTTGGACATCCCCTGCTCCATAGAAACCCAGAAAGCCATTTGGAAGTACACCCATCAACCTCTTTTGTAGTTGCGTGTTTGTTCCCATGTGTGACACTGCTTGAAATGGGTATACCATACTGCCAAGCACTCCAATGCATCACACTGCTCATGTGTTGTGTGTGACCAATATGGGACTTTAATCAACCGCCTGGAAGAGTGCCCTACATCAAAAGCGATCTGGCGTGAGGTTCAACATCTCTTTTGCCAGGAGCAAACACAGCCCTACAGCCTATGTAAGGACATCTTTGCCTTGTCCTTGAATTCCCCTATATAACCTTCCCTATGAGCCTTAGTGGTAGAAATTGCAGTGTGGACTATCCACATGGGTGTCTTGGATGCCATTTCAGGCTCTACTCCCACCCTCCAGGAGGCTGTACGCCAATTTCAGTCGCACCTTATGAACCACTTAAAAAAAGGTTGTTTAGTTACCTACCATCCCATCACCAAAAGTTGGTCTTATCCTGGTTTCCAGTTTGGTTCATCACTTCAGACCCTTTCCTTCATGCGTGCCCAATAGTGGTGTAAGCCTCTAGTCACAATACCCCTCTTCCTTTATTTGGCGTTCCTGCTGGCAACAGGAGACAGCATTAGCTTCTTTGGGGTGCATCTAGCTTATATTAGTGCTTGTTAGTTTACATATCAGAAGTGTCCATCTCATGGTTGGCCTTCCCCAAATAAAATTAAAAATTTAAGGAGAAGGTGACGCAGGAACAGATTCCTCTCTGCGTGTGCCAATTCAGCACAATACATTTGTTAAGTGACAAGAAACAGGGCCATAGTAGCATCAATCCAGATGTGCCGCATAGTGGTATTTGCCAATTACCAGCAAATAATTGGGAGTTGGGGCACAAAACTGATATTAGTGATCCAATTGAGCCCACAATTGGGAGGAAAGCAAACACCCAAAAAAAGACAGTCAATTAAAAATTGATATAATATTGATAAACCTCTGGGGTTGCTAGACAAACACAATAAACTTTGGCTTTCTGCCATTTGATGAAGGGGGCGTGCAATATTCAGCCTGAAGGCATCCAACCGGGGAAAATATGCAAAAGATGGTTGAGCAAGGCCATCCAGGGAAAATATTCATCAGTGTTATCCTGTGTAAGGCTTCAAAAGTTGTACAAACGGCTGAGATGAAATGAACATTGTGGACGTCATGAGTATTTAGCCCAAGTGACAAAGCATAATTGGTCCTATTTTAAAGCATCATGTATTAAGTATCAATAACCTCCTCCATAAAAGCGTCAGCGTGAACAAGATCTTGGGGCCAAATTGAAGCATCTTTGGTAAAAAATGAGGCAAACAGGGCCAAAAAAGACACTTATATTCAGCCCTTGTTTGATCAAGAAGTTGACCTTGATGCATAAATTTTAATGAACCCAAGGTTGCTGGATATTCTTGGGACATCAGAAAATAATTGGGCCAAAATAAACACTGCCAGGAGGTCCCCATCCTTATAAAGGGTGACAGCAAAAAATTTGCATCCCTAGGATCAAAGATGTGACTGATAAATCTTCTGGAGGATTAAGTAAGGAGTGAAGACAAAGCCTATGTCCCAAGGTCCCCTTATAAATCTCCACTTCTGGAATAACTTCCTTATCAACAACAGTTTTGGGCCAAGTAGATGCCATTACTGTCAGCGCGAGGATGAATTGACCCAATTCAGACTATTGGATGGAGCCTAGGAACGTATGAATATGCATAGTTCTATCCATTTGATTGAACTGACAGCGTTTTTTTGGGAGTAAGAGCATCAACAAAATTGCGATAGGCTGAGGAAGAGCTGTTTACAGACATTGTTGAGAAAATCAGGAAAATCGGGGTTTTTATTCCAGTCAAGTAGGGGAAACGTTAAAATTTTGATGGTTGACTCAAAAATAAACCCTATGAGAAAACCATCAATTTTTGATGATTACTCCCATTGATGAATCCTTTGATCCTTCCAAAAGAAATCTTCACAATCTGTTAATTCAGATTAACCTCAAAAACGCCTTGATTGCGCTTAACCATCCCAATCATATAGCTAATAGTAGCTCTGATATAAATATTATGACTAATTATGTGACCAACTTGGGTGAATTAAGTGGATTTATGGCATAAACTTAATTGCACTCACAAATTTAATGCAATTATTGTTAATGTATAATGAATTTTTGTATGTTGATATTTGTAATCAGCTTAGTACTTGCTTTTTAGATAACCCAATTAGGGAGTACCTAGTAGTATTGAGAGGCCTGCTGACGTCCCAATTAGGGGTGCATCATTAATTGAATTCATTAAATTTTCCCATTTTATTGTATTTCATCAGCTGTATGACAAATCGTTATTGGGCTGGTTGTAAAGTAGTATACACCGCTGTTGTGCTAATATTATGCCTAAAAAATCCCAATTATGAGAGTTTTAGTACCTCCAATTGGGCTAAAACAGTTGTAACTAAAGTTAACATAAGGGCCAAATTAAATTTAGAACTTATAAGTCTACTGCCATAATCTTTAGAGAATTGACGTGGCTTTGATGAACTTATCCAATAGGGGAGTATGGACAGGGATATATCCTAGAGTATAAAATACTGGTGCCTGCCTAATAATAAATCATCATCTTCCCATTTTATCTGACTATCTTATATTATATTCAGTTACTCTGTTTTCATATTAAGAATGTAGACAAGCGTTAAGAGGAGCTTGTCATTGTTACCTGCATCAGGATAGTTCCCGATTACAAAGGAAAAATTTACCCAGAAGAGATGAGAAGAGTCAATTATTATTGTTTAAGCTTTATGAGCTTCAGAACCGTTAGGGAACACCATAAGACAATTATCAGAATCAAGGATAAATCAGCTGAAACTCTTCCCAACTATTGAAGCAGTAGTATAAAAATAAGTGAGTAAGCCCTTAAACTTAACGGGGAGATCAGTGGCCGCAAGGACAAGCAACACAACCACGCTTGAAACCTGTTCTCACCAGACAAATTGAGGAAATTGTGGAAATCTAAGCTCTCTTACACTTGTTATTGGGGGTAAAACCTCCTGTTGTTTGAGAAAAAAGATAATCCTTACCTGCAGCATAAAACTTTGATCCTATGAGTGGGGTATCCTCTTGGCAGACACCACCTTAACCAACTGTTGAACCTTCCATTAGTACAACAAACCCAACGCACTATCCCAATTATAGAGTAGGATGGAGACAAATGAGAATTTGGGTTGCAAACATTATGTCATGGAGCTTGTTGATAATAATAAGACTGGGCTGGAACTCAGGATGAGTGAACACCCAAAGCACCAGCCAGAATACCTCTGTTACAGCTATCCATACTGTGGAATGCAAAGAAAATAGGGTAACCACAAACACCAGTCAGGAAATCCCAAAACTTGGAAATTATACCCACTAAATATTCTGTAAACTTCTTAAACTCACAAATAAAATTGATTTTTAAGGGTTCTTTTTATACAACTTAACTAGTAGAGAGAGGAAAAATAAAGTGACAATGGAACTTGTCAGGGTCTGCTGCCTTATAAACTCACTAATATAGGGAATGGGAACAAATGCATTTACTATCAGGAATAGATTGTGGTTTTGGTATGGCAGATTATATTTTAAATTTTTCAAAGCCAGATCAGGCTCATCCTAGCCAGCTAACTTAAGCTTGAATTTTGTCACTAAATTTTCCCTCCCAGTGTGATTCCATTTTAGTGGATTGGCGATGCTTCATCCAGTGGATTACTTAGTGCGCCTATGGCTAGGCTACATATGGCCAGTCCCATTAAGTAGGGAAAGGGTTTATTGATCACATACCTGTCAGGATGGCTTATGATTTCTGGCAATAGAGGAGAATGGCAGTTGGGGATTTCCAAGCCCAAAACTGAATTATTTGCTTTAACTTTGCTAATTTGATTTAAATTTATTAGCAAAACTTGAACAGGTGGTGACAAACTCTTGTGGGGAAGAATCGCTGCCAACCCTCTGCTGCCAATGGCCCCTGGCTTCCACCACTTACCAACACGCACCCCAAATTTCCTGAACATATCATTAGTGGTTAGTATAGGGGGTAAGGTGCGATTTCCAAGGGGTATTCTAGCACCCACCTCTCATCTACCATATGGGCTAAGTCACCCTTGGTGATAAGAGGAACAGCCGCTGGCTTTCTCCCCTTCTTTTGCAAAATGGGAAAACCTCCTGATTGAGATACAGTTATGCTCCCCAAGCGTTAAAATACCCATCTTCTTTCAAACTTTCACTGCTCATTTAGCTCATCTTAGGGTTGTATTTCAGCAACCATAACAAACTTTATCAAAACTAAAACCACTTAAATTTCTTTCTTAAAAAGTGAAATTGGGTTTTTTGATCATAATGTAATTAAATAAGGAATTTTCCCAAGTAATGAAAAAGTCTTGGCTATCTCTCAAATGCCATCACCTAAGTTCTTCCAAAGCTTACAGATTCTTCTAGGAATGGTTGGATATTGCTGACAAACCAATTCTAATTTTTCAGATATATATGTAACCTTAACTATATGTTATAAAAAAGGGTTCATTTTTAGTGGTCAAATAACAACAAAGATCCTTCAAACTTAAGCTTAGCTCTCACTCATTCTCCATTCTTATGCACCCCAATTTTGATAAGCCTTTATAAATTTCATCAATGCTAGCAATATTGCTATAGGTGATATATGATCCTAACTTGATGGAGGTTTAGTGGACCATTACATTACCTATTATAGCAAATCATTATTCAAAGTTGAACATAAGCATAGTGTAATGGAACATGAGTGCATGTATGTCTTAGTGTCCATCAAATATTTCTGACCCTAATTATATGGTCCACTTCACTATAGTTACTGATTATGCATGTTTGCATTCTCTAACATTGAAAGGTTTTGATGATCGTCTAGCTTTTTGAGCTTTAAAAATAAAAAATGGTGACTTTTCTATAATATCACCCTGGCCCAGTACACCAGAATGTAGATTGTTTGTCCAAATTATTTATCTTAAATCTAACTGAACCTGAGAAATAATGGCTCGATGATCTTTTAAGAAACTTCAAATTTGGAAAGAGGAGCCTATATTAATAAAAAAGAGTTATAAAAGAAGTGGTGAACATTATAAGCTATGTTGACGTTGAATTTTCATTTAGATTTGAAGGCACAATTCTTCAACGTCTATGCAATTAATAGTTTTTATAGCACCAGCAGAATCTCCTAGTAGACTTTGCATCTCTAGGGTAATCACTTGATGGAATATGAGTCATCAAGGCAAATCTCTGTTTACTTGAATAGGCAAGTCTTTAGTATAAAACTAGGTAAAATCAATTCTAATAGTAAAAAAATGTCTTTTTTGATATAATTCTAGCCCTTTAATAGGGCTAGGGAAAATAGGAATTAAGTGGTAGTAAAGAAGATTCATCTAAGCCTATCAGAAAGTGGTTGTTGAGGAGATTTATCCCAACTATTTCATGTGATTATTCCGCTTTGTAAATGAGGATTGGTCAGTGCTATATAGTTTTGAAGCTAATAATAATTTTGGGCCTTCATCTCAACAAAGCATCAATTAGCAGAATATTAGCTTGAAATTAATGGTAAGATTGTCTATCTGTCCCAATGACGCATCACTCAATAAACTATTGTTTAAAACAAAATATGAGGTAATTAAGATAAAAAACCATATGGAAACCCAAAATTGAGGCTTTACTTGCATTGGGGAAAATCCTAACAGATGGTCACCTCTATAAGTTGGTGTCAACTCAAAGGTTACCATATATTCATCATTTATAACAAACTGTTATAGTTTTATAAAGAACCTACAAGTTAGCCAATATAATTTGAAACCCTATCTCTGATTCACGTCCCAGTGCTATTGGGAAGGTTTGCTTCCCTAGGTACATAATTAAACATGTCCTGCTTAGTATGCAATGCCAAGCTAGCCCTACTCTTTGCCCCCAACATCAAGTATTTCCTCCTTCTAAATCTTTTCACACAGTTAGTATCAATGTTACAGGCCCTCTACCTTGAGCATATAATGGCCATCAATTCTTCTTGCTGGCTATCAATCTTCTCACTAAATGGATCAAGGCCATATCCCATTCTTCAGCTTCTTCTAAAGCTACTACCAAATTTATGTTTTACTATATCATCACCCAACTTGGGTGTCCTAACATAATTCTTTTGGATAATGGACATAACTTTTAGTATCACTGGTGCAAGAATTAGCTGAATTAGCTGTATCAACTCAAGTGCTTACCATCCCTTATCTTTCTGCAACCAATGGGATAGTAAATTGAATTAATGCTACTTTAATATAACCCTTTGGAAAATGTCCTCAACTAACCCTCTACAATAGCCACAATATTTATCTAGTGCAATTCTGCTTACTTAATTATTTACCATTAAATCATTAGAATGTTGTCCTTACAAGCTTTGTAAAAAAAGGAATACTTAACTGCTCTCCAAAGTATAATATATGTTATATCATAAATCAACTGAAAATCAAAAGCACCATGAAATCTATTGCTAATGAAATCATTTGACTTCATGTTCTGTCCTCATATAACTTGTCTGTTACCACCTTAAGAGAGATAAATTGTTTTAATGACAAACACATCCCCCAACATACCTTCCAGATAGGTGATTTAGTTTACTTTTACTATCACAGGCTAGTTGAAAAAAACAACAAATTAGCTTTAAATTAGTCAAAATCCTACAAGTCAAATCTTAAAAAGGAAACTGATTATTTAATTGTCGAGGTTGCTTAAGGTACTGTGGTGAATTGGGTACATAGCGATATTTGAACAATTTTACATCCCTATTCCACAATCTAGGAAGGGGCATTATTTGGATTTTGGCCCAATATGAAAGTTGATTACCTCTTATAGTGGGATTTAAACCCTTTTCAAAGAAATGGTCACTTATGATATAAGAGTTTGAACTCAATCTAAAGGATTAAACACCATAGCTGTTGGGGTCCAACCCCAAACTAAAAGACCAAATACCTCTAATTCAAAAAGATTTATAAGGTGCTGTCAAAGTTGAAGAGAACAAATTGGATAGTGATCTTGCCTTGGAAGTACCTGGTGATTTTCCTCAAGATTTGGTGCATCAACCTCTATAAATATTAATCCCTTCAACTTAAGTGATTAATACTGTTCATACATAATATGTTTTGGTTGTCACTGATATTCTAGCTAAAATCAAGGATATTTGACAAGTAACGAGTATTTTTCACTAAATTGTTTGTTTATTAAAAAATCTTATAATAAGGTCTTTGTGTGCCCTAAACCTTTTTTTAGATGGTTGGTTTTATCCCCCTCATCATGACAATCAGCAAGAGATTATATATAGACTAGTAGAATACCTATGCTTTGCTATGGTGTTTATAACCTACAGATGATTCTAGATTATTTTAGATTTAATATTGGTAGATAGCCATCAATAAGTTCAGAAACTATTAGATCTATCATATATTTCAACCTCCAGCCACTCAACCAAAATTAATTAAGCCTGCTAAATTAGCTAAACTTTCAATCACTTACCTGAAACTATAGAGCCCATTGGATCAACCAAAAAACAAACCAGCGCTCAGTCAAAACCAATTGGTGAACTTACAAAACAGCCAAAAACTACCAACCACTTATCAAAACCTATGAAACTAGCAACTAAAATGATTATGAAATTCTCAGCCAAATTGTTATGTAATTACTAATAGAAACATATATGTTCTAGATCTTATATAGACCTATTATTAAAATTTATATGATTTTATTAAAAAATAGCATATCATCATTCCTAAACTTTATAAAGTAGTTGGAAAAAAGTTTGGAATTTTTAATTTATTTGTTCACGTGATAATATTTTATATAAACAAATAAACAGAAAGATACTTTTGTAAAGAAAAACTTTAGGCAAATTCTTGTTGATACCCAGTTTAACATAGATTTGTTTTTGGGTTTATAGATTACCAGATGATACTAATCAATTCTTTTTTAATTGGTAGATGGCTATCAATAAAATTAAGAAATTAAATTCTATTAAATTAATATAAAATTAACATTCTTCATCCAAAATCAATTAACCCTACTGAATTAACTAAAACGTTAACTATTTACCTGAAACATTAAGCCCATCTAATTAACCTAAATCCACCAACTGCCACCTAGTCAAAACCAATTAACTTATTGAATCAACTAATCAATAACTGTTTTCTAAAACCATCAAGCTTATTACTCATCCCAAAACCACCAACCGCTTGGCAAAACCATTTAAACTATCGAATCAACCAAATATCAAACTGCTCAGCCATAATAACATACCATTTTCCAATAAAAACCTGTAAAATTTTCACTTCTTACATATAAAACTTTTTTATTATAAAAATTTAAACTCCTACTTTGAGGTGCACACGGGCCCCCTCCCATCCATCTATATCCAAATTTTCAAAGTTATACATGCTTTAGTTTTGGCTGGGCATCTCACACACACTCATATATACACTTGCTTTTATTATTATAGATTACATATTCTGTCTGTTGCTCTATTATTTTTAATCCCCTACACAAACTTTTACAGATCTGGTTGGCCAAAGGGGCACTTTATGAGTACTTTGTTATATAGCTATAGCTATTAGGATAAGCAAAAACCAAATCAAGCAGTAAGAGATAAAACTACTATAATTAATTGAGAGCTACTTTTTAGGAAATTATTGTGTATCAAAAAGATTATTTTATTAAGATGGTTTAAAATCAGGATAACTTATACCAAAGAAAGCTTGTTTGATACTCTTTCAATAATTTTGCGATAAACTTAATTAAAACCAGATGGTTCATATATCAAATGTAATAACGTTTAAAAACTGTTTAAAGTTTACCTAGCTTAGGCAACGCTTATTATCAAATGTTAAGTACTATAGACAAAAAATAATAGGATATATTTCGTGCTTGATGGCTAAGTTTATATATACGTAGTGGAGCTGCAGGATTAATTTAAAAAAATGCAATCGATTTTATAGGAGCTTAGCATCCAACCTTAGTAAATCAGACGGGCCCCAGATTGCGTGAGCTTGTAATACCAACTAAATGTTAGCCAAAGTTTAGCATTCTATTTATTTGAGGTGGGTCGATAAATTTTCACATCCTAATTTGACACAATTCCTTCATTGGTAGATCACTATTGGATAATTTTTATATTATTTTTAATGAACCCAAATTAACTAATACATTACCCAATATCCAAAAAAATTAGGTGATCAAACTATTAACCCCTTTAGCTAAGATAAGCCAAAGTTGGCGTTCAGCTCCAGATCGGCTCAACCCGGTTATAAATATCCAATGGATACCTTCCTACTAACATGATATCGCCTCCAGTAATATGCATTTTACCCTGTGACCTAATTAACTTGCATTTTTAATGGATTGGTATATATCGGTTAAATTAATGCATATATTGAATTGGAGATAATAGCTAACGCGGCTGATGGATTGACGGCTTTAAAGGGGTGACAACATGCGCAGCTTTAAATCTATACTAAGAGGAGAGTATGGCACCAATTATCGCTTTAAAGCTATATGGCCCACAGGGGTTGATAGTTTGACTGCCTCCATCTATAATGTTGGCTTTGGTGAGATGGATTAATTTGTTAAAATAGAAGGCCAGCTACAAAATATAGCCAGCGTTAATATGAACCACTACACGGCGGGTAACAGCGAATGCAATTACTTGTATTGGTGAGAAGCTTCAGATTTAGAGTTGAGTTTAAAAGTCCACTATGGTAACTCCCGATAAAGTAGAGTGGAGTTTGCAGGGCAGCTGGCAGAGATGGTGAAATATCCAGGCTTCTTAAGCTCATCATCCATTTCGGAGTCGGTATCACAGGAGAGATCACTGTCGATGTGGCGAAACGGGGTTTGGAATATTAGCGAAGGTTTCTGAAGCTTAGGCTGCTCCTTCAGTTGCTTATGCCACATGTCATAGTAGAACGAGTTGGGGTTAGCCATGAGAGAGGTATGCGAGCCCCGCTCAACCACCTCCCCGTTGCACAACACCAGAATTAAGTCGGCCTCAACCACAGTGGAGAGGCGATGGGCAATGATGAGGGTGGTGCGGTTCTTTGTCATTAACCCCAGGGCGGCTTGGATGTGGCGTTCAGTGCCAGTGTCAAGCGCCGAGGTCGCCTCATCCAAAAGCACGATGGGCGGGTCCTTGAGAAAGGTGCGGGCAATGGCGACGCGCTGCTTTTCGCCGCCACTCAGGCGCAGGCCGCGCTCGCCAACGCGCGTTTTGTAGCCTGCGGGGAAGCTCGAAATACGGTCGTGGATCTGGGCAGCCTTGGCGGCGTAGGCAATCTCAGAATCCGTGGCGGCAGGTTTGCCATAGCAGATGTTGTACCGCACGTCTTCGTTAAACAAGACCGTGTCCTGAGGAACCACGCCGATGGCCTTGCGAAGGTCCTTCTGGCGCAGGTCGCGGATATCGTGCCCATCCACCAATATGCGCCCCGAGTGAACGTCATAAAACCGGAACAGCAGACGCAGGATGGTGCTCTTACCGCCGCCGGACGGACCCACGAGTGCCACGGTAGAACCCGCCGGGACACGGAAAGAAACTCCCCTCAGGATGGGCACGCGCGGATCATAGGAAAACGAGACATTGTCGAACTCGACCTCACCGCGCGTGATGCGAATGGGGCGAGCTTCCGGGCTGTCGCATACCTCAGCCGGCGCTTTAAATAGTTCCAGCATATTCTCCATATCGACAAAGTTCTTTTGGATGGTGCGGTAGTAGCCGCCGAACCAGTTGAGAGGCGCATACAGCTGGTTGACGTAGGTCACCACCTCAACAAACCGACTGACTGACAGGTGGCCCTTCACCACCTTCTGTCCCGCCAGAAGGCAGCACGCGAGTAAGCCCACCTGGATAATCACGTTCTGCATCGTGTTTAAAATCGACGATGCAACCTTGCTCTGGAGGTCGGCGCCTTGGAACCGGTCGACCGTCCGCGAGTATTGCTGAACCTCGAACTCCTCGGCCCCAAAATACTTGACCGTCTCGAAGTTTAGCAGCGAGTCCACCGCCCGCGCCTCCATTTCGTTGTCGAGCTTGTTGCACACCCTTCGGTACCGCGTGCGCCAATCCGTTAGCTTAACGGTGCAGTAAAATGTACCCCGCCGTGCTCGCCAGCACCACCATCCCAATGTACCGGTCGATTTTAACCCATAGGGTGATCCCAGAAACCAAGATATCAGCTATCGTTGGGATGATGTTGAACAGCAACGCCGTCAAGACCGAGACGATGCTCGCAACCCCCGGTCTAAAAGTTAAGGTGCGCCAAACTAGATTTACCTTGAACGCGGAGGATCTCTCCCGTTTTACGATTAAGATGGAACCGAATCGAAAGGCTACGAAATCAGCTAGCTCGAGTCCAATTTGAAATACCTGTGAAGGTGTTTCAGCATCCCTATCGATAGCTCCCGGGTTGTAAACTATTGGGGGTAAGGTCAGTTTATATGCTTCCGCCAACCCGAAGGCCGCGTTATTTTAAGCCCAACGCTTAGCAGCAGCCTTCTAAGTGCAAACTGTATAAAGCAAGACTTATTCCATAAGCTTTATTAAGCCGTTATAAGTAAAATAGAAAAATGCGCCCAAGTAAATAGACGCTAATCCAGCCCCAAAAACAAACCTTAAGCTCCAAAATTATTTCAGAAAACAGCACATCCTATCTAAAACCTTATAATTCCTTTAAATCAAGCTCTCACTAATATCGCACTCCATCTCATATAAAACCCAACACTGCATAGTGAAAGGCACAAGATAAGGTTACCTGGCCAACCGGAATCCACGAGAAATTCTGAAGGTTCGAGATGAGCCCGATAGAGCCTTGTAGAAAGCGGAGGAAAATAAAGAGCCCGATTTCCCGATATGGCACAGCCTCGGGTGGATGGAGCGTATCCCCACCGAGTGCCGCTACCAAAGCGGCGTATTGCTGGGGGACGAGCCAGTTGATCAACCTCCCTAGAACCATAAGGGCAAGGGAGAAGATGAGTAGAAATTTTAGCCACAGTGATTTTTCGGGCCATATGTACGGGGCGATCTGGCGGAACTTGCGTCCAATATTTTGGATCCCATCGATCTGAATGTGGTCCTCATCCCTTGTAGGGATAGGTTGATATCCGCTTGAGGGGTTTTCGGCAAAGACCGAACATCACAACGCAAATCATTTGATTCAGATTGCAGGCTATCGTAATGGCCGGAAAAGAAGTTGATATACAGATCATACATCCCAATCGAAATAACTAGTATCCATTGAAGGCTCAAGATGACAACATCAAGCACAACGGATACAGCATCAGATCTAGAGATAACGAGGAGGCCACCAACAATACCAATGCGCTAACCCAGCACCCGCGATTGAAATCCACAAAGTAAGTTTTCAGCAGAGCTGACCGGGAGTGGAAAGCCAAAAATGAACGATACCCCACCCAGAAAGCGATATTTGTAATCAGGATAAAATTAACCCTCGTTCCATTGATTAAAGCGGTGATGAGACCACGAGGGAAAGGGTTATACCGATCAATATTGGATATCTCAACCAGCTTTTAGGGCACTCTATAAGTTCAGTTACATTCGGGTCATTGACAGATATGGAGGATGGAGAGTAAGAAGCTTGGGGCATAGCCCCTAATAAAGGCGAATTTTCAGTTGGGGGTTCAAGTTTAGGATTGGTAAGGATCGGCCCGGTTGGAAATATAACAAGTATAATCAGCAAACAAATATACACGAGTGGAATGGCAGCAACCCATGTTGAAAGTAATAATGGCATCGCTTTAATTTCAATTCTAGATCTATAAGGTGTGTAAGCTATCCCTTGGGTAGCCAGGGATTTATATTACATGGGAAATGTGGTACACCCCATACTCTATTTGGCAAGCTGGTTTGAGTATTCGTAACAAACTGCTTTGATGACTCGTTTACAGCTGTACAACTGAGCTGAACCCAAGTTATAAATTAAGCCAGACTACCTCTAAAGGCTTGCCAACCTATAAAATGCATCAATTAATTAGATTAGGTTTTGACCTTGATAAGAAGTTTCCGATCAGATTTAATCTGAGGTGAGATTGATCAGCTTACCATGAATAAACGAATCTGAGGTGAGATACCTAATTAGTAATTATTCAAGGTAAGGGATACCTAATTAATGATACCTTGATTTGATACTTATTGATACCCATCTAAAATTCATTTAACCAATAACATTCTAAATTTTGCAAGGGAAAATTTTTATCAGATACTAGCTGATTTACCCTTGCTTTGCTACGGTGTCTATAGAAGTTCAGATATTCAAATTTATTAATTTAAATTTTATATTATAGATAAACAAAACCACTCAGCCAAATCTAATTGCTCAATCGAATCAACCAAAAACCACCAACCACTTTGGTAAACCTAACTGAAATTATCAAAACAACCAATAACCAATCACCCCTCAAAACTAAACTGTGTCCTTTCGATTCGAACAAAAGCATCAACCACTCGGCCAAACAAAAAAAACCTATCAAATCAATCAAATAACACCAAACTGCTACCCGAAACATCTCTCTATACTTGAAATCATTGAGCATGTGACATATCTTCCAAACTACTAAATCAACTTCTACTTAACTTGCCAAAAGTATTTTATTAATTGGGTGAACCAAATCAGGTAGGTTTTTAAAATTTATAAGCCTAATATCCAGATACCCGTGCTTCGCTACGGTATTTAATTTATCAAATGATGATAAGCTCATATTGTAGCCTATAGGCTGTGCCAGCACTACTCTCGAGCCACTCGGATTAACAGCTTCGCTGTTGCCCTCGTGGCTGGTGAGCTGATTATCCTAACTACTTAATCTACTTAAACTCTAATACTAATCGGTGCGGTATCGTCCCCAGGTCGGCCCACCTCGAATAGAATAAAGAAATAAAATACTTAAACTCTAATACTGATTTTTGTTGAGTTTCAGGTGAATAATTTGGTGAATTATTCAACAATATTTGTCAATCTTCACCCAATCGCCCAAATAGATTGAACCCATCAGGCTCGATAATTTCAAATTCGATTAGATTCGCCAATTCTTACCCACTCACCCAAATAGATTGAACCTATCAGATTCGAAGGTTTTAGATGTCAGTCAGTACGTCAGTGAATGTGTTTTATTAAGTAGACTAGCGGAGTTACCCGTGCTTCGCTACGGTGTCTAGAATTTCAGGCGATTCGAATTGATTAATTTAGATTTTATATATAGTTAAGCAATAACTACTCGGCTAAATCTAATTGCTCAATCGAAGCAACCAAAAAGACCAACCACTCAGCTAAAACTAACTGAACTTATCAAATCATCCAATAACTAATCACCTCCAAAGCTAAACTGTATCCTATCGATTCGACCAAAAACAATCAACCACTCGGCCAAATAAAATAAACTTATCAAATCAATCAGATTCTAAATTATTTTAGCTTTTATATTGGTAGATAGCTATCACTAAGTTCAGAAACCATTAAACCTATTAAAAATTCCAACCTCCAACCACTTAGCTAAAATCAATTAAGTCTGCCAAATCAATTAAACCATCAATCTCTTATCAAAACTATTGAGCCTATCGAATCAACCAAAAAATAAACCACCACTCAGCAAAAATCAATTATTGAACTTAGAAAACAGCCAAAAACTACCAACTAAATATCAAAGCCTATGAAACTATTGAATTAAATGAATATGAAAATACACAGCCAAATTGCTATATAATTACCATTAGAAATATACGTTCTAGATCTTATATAGAACTGATGTTTAAATTTATATGATTATATTAAACAATTACATATTAGCATTCCGTTCCCAAACTTTATAGAATACTTGTGCCAAGTTTGGTGATTTTTGGTTATTTGCTCGAGATAATGTATCTATATAAACAAATTAACATACTGATTCTTTTGTAAATAAAATTTAAGATTAATTCTTGTTGATACCCAGTTTACACAGATTTGTTTGTGGGCTTAAAGTTCATCTGATAATCTCATAATTTTATATTTGTAGATGGTTATCGATAAAATTAAGTAATCAAATTATACTTAATCAATATAAATTTTCAACCATTCAGCCATACCTAATTAAACCTATCGAATTAATTAAACCACTAAACCACTTAGCTAAAACCATTATATTAAAAATCAACCAATCACCAACCGCTTAGTAAACCAAAACAAAATGTATCGAAACAACCAAAATCACAACTACTCACCAAAACCAATCAACTTATAAAATTAACCAATCACTAACTTTATTTAAACCGTTAAGCTTATTAATCAACACAAACCCACCAACCACTCAACAAAACCATTTAAACTACTGAATCAACCAAATATAAAACTTCTTGGCCGTAACAATATACCGATTTCCATTAAAAACATATAAAAATTTTACTTGTTACATATAAAACTTTTTATTTTACTATGAAAATTAAAAATTGGGCTTCAAGGTGCACACGGACCCCCTCCCGTCCACCTATAGCTAACTTTTCAGAGCTCTACATGCTCTATTTTTGGCTAGGCATCACACACACATACACATTTGCTTTTATATATAGATTATGCCAGGATTCGAACAACTGACCTTTTATAGAGTTGAAGTTTAGAGCCAAAAGCTGAGCCGATTATACTAGATTTTTTTTATTGAAAACTCCATACTTTATTAAAATAGAATTTTAAGGGAAAGTAAGAGGGAAGGGCGGAATACAGGTGATTCGGCCAAGGGTAAAAAGGACTGGGGTTTCAGGCTGCTAGAGTTCTAGCACCTCCAACCATTGCTGATTGGTGATTGCCATTGCTAGCCACGGTTCTAGCATTGACGGGCTTACAGGCCATTCAATTCTCAGTTGATTAGTAGCTTCATCATATGCGATAAGCAATCTGGTGGGGAAAGCCAAATGTGTGGCCTTATAACACCTGGGGATTATGCACAATAATTTTGAGATCTGGTGGAGCTGTTCAGAGATAATCTGAATGGTCTTCAATACCAAACCTCTGTGATAGGGGCACTCATTGCTCAAAACCTTGGTCTGGAAGTTTTGAATTACACTTCCAATGGGGCAGGTTGTATCTTGAAGTTACACTGGGCAGATTCTCCAAAAATGCAATGAAGTAAATAAGAAAATACAAGTTAAACTCAACCTAATTTTTATTTTTGAAAAGAGGAAATATTTATAGGCTTTTTTATGTTTTGTAATCTATCAGAGTGAATTAATCTCTGCACAATTGAATCTTCAATCAGTTGATCAGGATCTAATTGATCAATAACTTTGATAAATTGTGATAGATTGCTCACTCTTCCAATGATGTTGGGGGAATTGAGGAAGTGGATTTTTTGGAGATATATAAATTTAGTGAAATCCTAACACTTCCCCCTCAAGATTCGATCACAGTGGAGGATGACCTCTTAAAAATCTAGGATGAATACAATTTATCATAATACCAGTATCAATATGAACAATCAAATATTCTAATCCTTTTTGAAATATAACTCTATAAGGACCAGACCAATTAGTTTCCAGCTTTTCAGTCTATCCACCTGGCTGAGAATGATAATACATAACATAATCTCCAATCTGATATTCAGGTAAGACTGGTTTATATTTATTGCTTTGTAGAGTCTCTCTTTGAGTGGTGGTTTCAATTGAATTCATTGCTTGAGCCTGGAGGTAGATAATCTCATCAGCCAAATTTCTCATAACTAAATCAGAATTTTCTGGGATACTTTATTCAAGGATAGTCTAAACACTAGAAGGGACTGAAGGATCCCACCCATATATAGAATTAAATGGGGATATCTTGATAATGTGGTGATAGCTTATCCAATAAGCAAACAAGGCACTTGGTAAATAAAAACTCTACCAAGTCAGATTAGTTGAGGCCATTTTTCTTATAATTGAGACCAAGGTTCCATTAACTCATTCAATGGCCCCATTTGTGGATGGGTTATATGGGACAACAAATTGCTAAGTAGTGTTAAATAATTTTGATAACTCCTGTATAAGCTGTGAGGTGAAATTAGTCCTGTTATCTGATATAAGGATCTTTGGACATCCATGTTGGGAAATAATATGCTGATATAGGAATAAGGCTGTAGTCTTAGCCAAAGGGGTAGCAATTGAACTGGCCTCAACCCATTTGGTCAAATGGTCAACAGCCATAATGATATATACTAATGACCATGCACTCATCAAGGAAAAGGCCCTACAACATCAATGCTGACTACTTTGAATGCCTTAGTTGGGGAAATGACTTGATGTTGATAAGTAGGGTTAGTAGTTCCATGATGCTTGCAAGTAAGACATGAGTCAAGAGTCTCCTGAATAAACTTGGTCATGTTGTTCCAATAGTATTGAGTTATCAACCATTCTTGAGTTTTCTTTAAGCCGCTATGACTTACTTGTTCATGACCTTCCATTACAATGTGAAACCTGGAGTTGGGATGTAGGAGGGGCAACCACTTAGACTTGACTTTCTTATACAAAGCTCCATCTTGAATCATAGTATCCTTGGTAATTGATTTTAGATAGGCTTTATTCTCTTCAGTCTCTCAATCCCATAATTCCGGTCATCCAATAAGATTATACAAGTGTTCTTTTTTTTGGTTCCAAGGTCAGAATAGGTAGTTGTGATAACCCATCTGCATTTTGATGCTGAGCTCCTGAGCAATGAAAAATGGAAAAATCATAATTTTGCAGTCATAAAGCCCAACGGGCCAACCTTCCATCAGGATCCTTCATATTCTGCAGCTATTGTAAGGAGGAATGGTCGGTAATAATGGTGAAATGGGTACCATATAAAAAGGGCTGAAAATGCTTGATGGCAAAAATTACCGCTAAACATTCCCGCTCAGTAACACTATAACTTTGTTCAGCCTTTGACAAAGTTTTGTTATAGTAAGCAACAGGATGATCCTTATTTTCTTCATCAAACTGAGATAAAATAGCCCCAATAGTGACATTGCTTGCATTTGTATGTAGAAAGAAAGGCTTATTAAACTGGGGGTGAATTAGAACAGGTGCCTTCATCAAGGTGGTATGCAGAGAATTGAAATACTATTCTTGAGCTGATCCCCACTCAAAAGACACTCCTTTTTGCAATAGATAAAATAAGAGTTCAGCCATATCAGCAAAGTTGGGAATAAATTGCCAGTAATACCCAACCATACTGAGAAAGACTTGAATATCCCGTAAAGAAGAGGGAGGAGGCATCTGTTGGATGGCTTGAACTTTGTCTGCAAGGGGTTGAATCCCTTTAGCTGAAACCTGATGTCCTAAGAAGTACATTTCATTTTGAAAGAATGAACACTTGGAGGGCTTAAGTTTTAAGGATGAGCCCCAGATTCAGCTGAAAACTTCTTTTAAATGGTTTAAATGCTCAGTAAAGGTTTTGGAAAACATGGCAATGTCATCAATATATACCAGAACACAAGTAAGCTTTAAATCCCGGAGCATACTGTCCATGGCCCTTTGGAAAGTTGCAGAGGCATTGCTTAGGCCTTGAGGCATGTGAGTTGGTTCAAACAACCCTTCACTCAATACCAGGGCACACTTGGCATGATCTTCTGAAGACAGTTTTATTTGCCAATATCCACTAGCTAAGTCCATGGCCGAAAAATAGGTGGATCCAGCCAACAATCTAAGAGAATCATCAATCCTAGGTAAGAGATAACAGTCCCATTGGGTAATAGCATTCAATTGATGATAATCCATCATGACTCAATGAGAACCATCTTTCTTTTTAACCAACAACAATGGGGATGCCCAGGGACTATTGGAGGGTTTCAATAATCCAGCTTCCAGCAATTGATTCAACTCCTTAGTAACCTGGGCTTCTTCTACTTTGGATTTATGATAGGGCTTCGCACAGATAAGAAGGTGATCACCAGTTTCAACAGTGTGCACTACCCCTTTCACCTTCCCAAAATCATAAGTATGCCTAGCAAAAATGTCGGAATATTTGTCCAATAATTGAAGCACTTGTTTCTCCTGTTTCTTAGAGAGATGTTTCCCATTAGCAGGTCCCACAGTAAGGATTTCCTGATCACTCTCCAATCCAAAGTCTTGTAAACTCCCAAAGGGTTTAACATCATAGGTACAAGATAAGGGTAACAGCTTGACATAAGCAATTGGGTGCTCTCAATCTACCAGTTTTAGCACATCAGTAAGGTTCACTAGTAAGACAGATAAAGAGCCTGAATAAGCATAATCCAATATTCCAGGACAAGGCAAGAGTTCTTTGGCAGAAGGATTGACAGTGCCCTGAACTTGTAGCAAATGCCCTTAGGAATTGAAAAGTGCAAAGAAGTATTAATGATCACTTGTGATTTTGGTGGAATAACTAATTTCTCAGGAGAAAAAATAGACATTCCCTCTTCAATATCAGCCATGGTAGGAGGCAATTTTACATGAGGATCTTCAACCTGATACTGAAGTGAATAAGACCTTTTAATTCCTTCTAGCAGACATAACTGACGTCGAGTGGAAGCATGATCAGATAAAATTATGGGAACTTGATACCCCAAGAGAGACAACGATGAGTCAGGGTATTTGATAATTCCATCAAATTCTTGTAAAAATTGAGTTCCCAAGAGTAGGTCATAACTCAAATTATTGAGCACAATTGCTGGAATGGTAAAGGTTAATTTCCCAATTTTCAGAGGAAGGGATGAAAAAGCTCCAATGGACTGAGTACTCTGAGGGCCGGTGGTGCCATATTCTTCATAATGAGAAATATCAGGGGTTAATTTGATCTGTTTGACCAATTTGGAGGAGACAACATTCACCGGGGATCCAGTATCTATGATAGCCTTGGAATTGATTTGATTTACTTGGAATTTAATTCAGGTAATGGTGCTTTCAAACTGAGAGGATAATGCCAATAAGGAGGGCAAGGAATAAGAAGAATGGTTGTCTTTATTACAATTGATTGAACTTTACTGCTCTTGCTGCACACTCACATCATTATCAAGGTGAAGAATCTTATTGGTCTTATCTCTTTTCTTTTTTTTTCATCTGCTTCCTTTTTAAAACACTGATCTTCAGTATGAAAGTAGCAATGACAGTAATTACACTGGATCGCTCTAGTGTTCTCAGGTATGGCAAAGACTTTGGGCTGACTAGGTCTAGGAGACTCATAAACTTGGGGTTTTTCAGAGAATTGAGGGGGCAATTTCAATAAGGCCTCCTTGATATCCAAAATACTTTGGAAATTTTTTTGACACTGATCAGATAAACTTGAATTTGCGTCCTAGTAGTAAAGGCTGACAGAACTGCGGTTATTGCATCATCCAAGTTTAACTGACCACAGGCTACAAGAGTTTGAGCTTCCCAATAGAACTGATGAGCAAAGTCCTTAATAGATTCATTTTGGTGGGGCTGTATACCCATAAAGGCCTGTTTTTGCAAAGATAGGGTCTGCTCACTTCCAAATTCTTTGATCAATGCTTCTTTGACTTGAGCCCAAGTAGAGCAAGTCATTAAGTGGGGAACCATAATATCTTGAGCCAATTGAGTAAGGCAATTAGGCAAGTAATTCATCTTTTGGTGATCCGTGGCCTCACTTAATGACTTTTCATACAGATATAGAAAAGCGATAATGCTGCCTTCCCCTGGGGAGTATTTGTCCTTGAATACTGGCTTGAAACTCAGGGGAGCATTGGTAGTCAAAACATGCACTCCAGGTTGTTCAGATTGAGTAGACACATAAGAGGCAGAATCTGAAGCTTGAGAAGAAAATTGAGGGTAAGGACCAACAGCTTCCATCCAAATTTTGTTGATCCGTCAATTCAGGTCTACATGCCCTACTTTCTCATCTAGTCGGCGAGATAGCTCAAAAATCTGTTCCTGTTGTGCGTTGTACTTGCGTTCCGGAGTCCCAATTTTCGCTTGGAGCAGTTCCCCTTTTGATTCACAAGCATGTAATAAGATATCAGTGTCCTTGGCCCACTTTCCCAAATTGATCAATTCATTAGACAAGGACTGCAGAGTCAAAAGGGGGTCAATTGGTACCCCATCAGGGGTTAGGTTGCATTCTTTGGCCACCTTAGAGGACTGTTCATGTAAGTGGGTCATCATGTTCATGAGAGAGTTAATTTGCTGATAAGATCCTGAATGACCATCAGCGCCTGGAGGTCCACGAGGCCCATCAGCTCCAGGAGGTCCACGAGGGCCTACACCTCCAGGTGGCCCATGAGGTCCTTCTACCCCAGGAGGACCCATATTTCCAGTGGTTTTCTCTACTTCATTGACCCTGAACTGAATTCCTGAGAACAATTGTTCCAATTGAAAAAGATGGGTTCAAATTTCTTCATCCATTGATTAACTACGCTCAAAGAGTTGGGAAACACCCTCTCTACATTCCTTATAGATCTCGTGAACCTTTTTTGGAAACTGTACATCAATAAAATTTGATATCCCATGATTGAACTGAATGAGCTGCTGTTGTACTTCGTTGAGGGAAGTTCAATTATTAATAATAGCATCACGATTATCTTGGCTAAACTTGGAGGCTGACTTGAAAAACTCAGAAATATAATTATTCAAGGATTGGAGTCCTTCTAGTAAATTGAGCATCCCTTGATGGTGCATTCCAACTACAGGTAGCAAGTGGTATAATGTAGGATGTACAAGTTGTTTTAGATATTGTTTGGAGCCAATCTCTGGCATTTGAGAGGTTTGCAGCACTTCTTGCAATATAGAAGGTAATGAATTTGATTGAGATTGGGTAGAAAATATTCCAGGGATTAGAGCCTCTTCAAATAATTGATTAATGATATTTTGCAAGGCCTCAGGTGGCATTTGAAATTCTGAGGCAAAACTTTAGTTAGGATTATAGAATTCTAAGTTGGTCCAAAATTCCAACGTGGAGGGTAATCTTGGGATTTGGGCTCCAATTGAAGGGACCCATCATAAAATACTGCCTTGTTTTTGATCTTGAGCTTTGTCAGGCGAAAATTGAGAATCCATGGTGATAGACGTGGTCACTGGTGCATAACTCAGAGAGCCCCTGTAGTGAGCACCAGTCTGGAAGTTTTGAATTACATTTCCAATGGGGCAGGTTGTATCTCAAAGTTACACTGGGCGGATTCTCCAAAAATGCAATGAAGTAAATAAGAAAATACAGTTTAACTTGACCTAATTTTTATTTTTCAAAAAGAGGAAATATTTATAGGCTTTTTTATAGTTTGTAATCTATCATAGTGAATTAATCTCTGCGCGATTAAATCTTCAATCAGTTGATTGGGATCTGATTGATCAATAACTTTGATAAATTGTGATAGATTGCTCACTCTTCCGATGATGTTGGGGGAATTGAGGAAGGGGATTTTTTGGAGATATATAAATTTGGTGAAATCCTGACAGCTATGCATAAGAAGACTTGGCTAAGATTAAAGTTGGATATCCAGGTATTTTTGGGTATGGTTGGGTTTTACCAGATAGTGCATCCCTAACTTCAGCTGCTTTGGGCTCCACTCTTTGAGTTATTAAAAAAGAACACCACCTTTGACTGGAATGAGCTTTGTCAAAACTTTTTCAATGTTTTATGGACCTCATTGGATAGTGCACCAATTTTGTAATATGCTAATTTTTAAGAAGGAATTTAATATTCAAACGGACGTGTTTCTTTCCGCCATAGGGGCAGTATTATCCCAGAAAGATGATGAAGGCATGGAGCATCCCGTTGAACATTATAGTCAGAGCTTAAACTGCAACAAATGGAAATATAGTGTAACCGATCAGGAGTGCTTAGCTGTGATCTATGCATATAAGCAGTTCTGAGTATACCTTCACAGAGTAAAATTCAATGCCATGACAGATCATGCATCGTTGCATTGTTTACAGAATCTCTGAGAGCCCAAAGGTCGCCTTGCCAGATGGGCCCTCAAGCTGCAGGCTTATAAATTTTGAAATACTACACCATCCTGGTGCAAAGCATTAAAATTCTGACTGCTTATCTCAGCTATTAACAATTGCAGTAATGGCGGATTTGGGAGATTTTCTGTATGAAAAAATGGTCAGTGGTCAACTGCAGATTAACAGACGCAAGTTATTTGTGCAATAGATGGATGATGACCAATAAGGTCTAGAAAATGGGGAGTTATACAAGAGGATTGGTAATAATATGCTGAGTTTTCCAAAAACCACATCTCAGCCAGACATTATTTTAAGTATGCACAAGGCGGTGGGCCATGGAGGGTTACACAATATGTTGGAGCTCTTATGACATCGGTACTATTGGGAAAGCATGCATTTTGATGTGCTGGAGACAAATTTCCTGCTGCCACCAGTGCCAAGTGGAAAAGCCGTTCCGCCAGAAGACCTCTTATCTGCTGATGAAAACTCATTTTTCCTAGCGCATAAAACAATTGACATTGTTGGGCCTTTACTGACAGGAGCAAACAAGTCTAAGTGTATTCTAGTGGCAATTGACCACTTGACCAGGTGGTTTGAGGCATGGGCAATACAGGATCTGGGGGTGGTTACTATAACTAAGTTCATAATGGAAAGTATAATTAAGTGTTATGGCTGCCCTCAGTTTATCCTTACTGACAATGAAACTACTTTCACCTCCAAATTCTACCCAAGCTAAAAAAATGATGGCCATCTATTGGGTTCTAACAACCCCTTATCACCTGAATCCAATGGAATGGTTGAAATTGTTAATAGGACCCTGGTGAACACACTCCAGAAGTTGGTAACCGTTAGACCCTCTGATTGGAGTACCCTCCTCTCCATCGCCGTTTTGCCAATAATATTAGCTACAGCTCAGTGATGGGAAAGAGCTCTTTCCAGTTGCTTTATGGATGGCACCCCGCCTTGCCTGCACTCCTCTATGCCTGTGTAGAATATGCGGGTTGAGTGCACCCACAACGCTATCTTATGATTCTGACAAACACCTTGATCAAGCTGCAAATGGAAGCGTACTCCTTTAGTTTAGCTATGAAAAAGCAAGAAACATGCTTCTGACCAGGTACAGCGTAGCAGGCCAGGGACGTTCAAGGAAGAGAGCTGTTCTTTTTCCACAATCAGCATGGGTTTGAGCAGAAACATAAACTAGCTAGTATTTGGATTGGGCCTTTTGGGATAATGGAGAAAACTGGGGTGGATGCCTATACTATCAAGGACCCAGCAAGTGGTCGGATCATCAACTGAGTGCATGATAAGTTACTTAGGACATATAAACAACAATAGAGACTTATCAAAAGAAAAACACAATAAATAAAGTATAACAACATATATAAATAATGAAGCAGAATAAGAGCTTGAGCTTATTAGGAATTGCTGCAATTGTACTTCCACTAGGCCATCTTCAGATCCCCTCACTTTCTCAGCTTTTTTGGTGCATCTTGTGCTTTGCTTAATGGGATCCACGTTTCTTCTTTTTCTGCTGCTTTGTGGGTAGCTCAGATTCACTAGACCCTTTTCAGGTTGGTGGTGGTGAGGAGGGTGTGGTGTTGGGGGTGAGGGAGTTGGTATCCAATATGGGGACGTCACTCCAGCGTACAGAGGGGAGGACTTGGCGGTGGAACTAGGAGAGGATGAGGTACTGGTACCCAGGGTAAGAGGCGAGGTTGCAACAGCTCAGATGGATGATTGAAGTGAACCTACTCTTGTCCCATTAAGAGCAAGGCCCACAATCACATTCGCTGATGGTCTCAGGATAAAAGGGAGTAAGTGATGAAAGGGGGATGGAGTTGAAGGCTGAAGAATGAGGAGATGATTCCAGCTTGCAGTGAAAAGGCTGTACCCAGCGCCAGGAAATCCACAAGGAAGTCCTCCATGCTGGGATAAGCATGCGGGAAAGGAGTGGTCACTGTAAAAGCTGCTTGCTGGGCCCACTCAAGAGCTCAGTGCCACTCCATCACCAATACTAGCTCACCTGAAGGATGGAAGAAAACCATGTTTCTAAGGAGTGCCATTATGGGAAGGTTTTGGGCTGGGTCATTGGCGTTAAGAGCTGTGTCTTCTGCGACAACCCCTGATTGCATACAATTCAGCAGGTATTTTGAAAAATCACCCCTAGTGACCAGAAGTGGTTTGAGCATGGGGGAAGGACCCCAACCAGTTGGCTACCACACACCGCACATAGCACATCTGCCAGACTGACAATAAAATGAGATGAGCTCAGCGAGAGGTGGGAGCACTAGATGGCTAAAGCCATCTGCCAGGAGCTGGGCCGCTTCATTAAACAAAGGGCCTCAGCTCCACTCCCTCCTCAGCGTACTGAGCAACTAAGTCACCAAAGGGGGTGCTCAAGGAAGCCATATTCCAAATGAATTTGGGAAGGAGCCCCTCCTGGGACAGAAGAGTCACAGCGTCCACCTCGTCCACTCCTTTATGGCTTGAGGGAAGGGGGAACTGGGGGAGTGGAATGTGGCCTGAGTCACCCAGATCCACGCTGAACCATAACCAAAGGATATATGCGGAGGCTCAAGGACTTGGTTGTTTTTGCGTTGCTGGATACATTGGGTAATGGCTGAAGAACGGTGCTGCAGCTTATTGTTCAGTCAAGGGAGTAATGTTGGGAAATCTATATGACTGGGCGATAAACCTAAATAACTACTGGCAGTTCATTGGTTATCCATCGAGATTAGGTCCAAATAATTATAATTGAATGATCCAAGATGAGTTGATCCCAAGCAAGTTAACCTCAGTGAATAAGAGGAATCTTGATGGAGCTTCAATGATGAGGTGAAACCCCTAAAAATAGTGAATATAGAGTAACTAAGCTGAAGGGTCAAAACTGACCTGAAACAACAAAGTATCCATGAGATGTGAAGAGAAGGAAGGCGTCAGTTAATTATGAGAAAGAGAGTAGATACTGAAGAAAAGGAGAGCTAGCAGTAGAAGCTGCGTATTATATTATATTAAATAAATTGTTGTCACTAAAGCAATTGCTTCATGTTTTTTACATTTACCAATTTATTTTGTGGACTGACGATCTCCATATCATCCATCCATTGCTCAGTGGGATTGACCCTATGCAACCCCTTCAGCGTAACTCCAATATATCGCCAAAGTTATAACAATATAAATTTATTTAGTAATAAAAATGGGGAAAAAGCAATACATTATTAAATTATCTCCTTTTAGTATTTAAACTACTTGATGGCTAATAGTGAGTAACCAGTGGTTTGGGTTATGCGTGGTTGGCTCTCTTTTGGTAAATGAAGATTTAGCCTATCAGAGCACTCAAAAGTCTCTTCACCTTGTCTTAAATTAAGAGAGGGAAGATGATTAAAAGCAGTATAATATATCCATGTGGTAAGGATTTAATATAGTTGATCCAATCAAACATATTAAAGATGTTTACCTCTTAGGACTCCCTTCAAGTCTATTAAAGGAGCTGGTTTTTCCTTAAGCAGCTGCACTAAATTTAAAGAAGTGTAGAGCGAACTTTGGAGCCAGTGTTCCTATTCTGCCGAGGGGCTCATCAGAGTTATAACAACTACATTCAAGCTATTCAGCTGGGGGTAGGGAGTAATAGTATGATTATTAGCTGACTGATTCCCCTGAATATTGGCTGGGGGTTTCATATTAATAAAATTGGAATTATTCTTCACCAGAACATTCCTATTGACTCATGAACAACCAATTGTCCACACCAACCTCCTTCAGGAATTGTGGGGGGAGAATAAGGGTATAAAAACCGTCCATGAACTCAGTTTATAGTGACTCCTAAGGAAAGTGATTTTATAAAATATTCGTCGCCCCTTTATAAGTGACCCTGAAAGGAGCTTTCCAAATGGATCTAAGCTTCTCACTTCTGGGCATAATGAAGTTAAGGTAGTATAGAACTAGGTCAGGTACTTGAAAAGTCTGTAGAGGAGGTTTAAGCTCAATAGCTGCTTGGCATTCTTTGATGACATTTTTGGCTAGTTTGGCCATAGGTTCACATTGTAACTGAAGAATGCGTTGGGCCAGTTTCTCATGGCCTTGTCAAGATTATCACTGTTAGCAGAGAAGTCATCTCGTGCATGGAGAGAAGGTATCCCAGGTTTTTGATTATATAAAACGCGGAAAGGAGACATTTTGAGGATTCAGTGATAATAGATACAATATGCCATAAGGGTACTAGGCAAAACTGATCCTAATGAGGGGGTCTGAAGTGGCCATTTTGCGTAATATTGATACCAGGGTTCCATTGGCTCTCTCCACGGTACCATTTGTAGAGGAGTTACAGGGAGCTGAAAAAAGTTGTTGCGCTCCCATGGGGGTAGCCAGCATCTTAACCACTCTGGAGGTTTAATTTCTCTCATTGTCACAGATTAGAATCTGGGGCAACCATGGCGAGTGAGGATATACTGATGAAGTAAAGTGGCGGTAGCTTTGGAAGTTTGGGTTAGGAGAGCCACAGATTTAAACCATTTTGAAAAGTGATCAATACCTACTAGTATGTATTGATTCCCACTGATAGTATGAGGTAAAGGACCTACCACATTTGAGCTTATAGTGTGGAATGGCTGATGTGGGGTAGTGTTGAAATTAATGGGGTTATCTGCTTGTTTACAAAAAAACCCATAATTGATAACTGCACATGTTCAGTTTGTGCACTCTTTTTTTTTTTAGTACTAGATGGTCACAGTTTGTGCACTCTTCACGTTGTCTGAAAACATATTATTGTTGAATGATAATAGTATGAAGACTATTATCTGTAGATGAATATATCAGCAGTTCTGGTCCAACGCTCAATCTGTATTTCTCCTCAAATTATCTAGATGTCTTCAGTAGGGATTCAAACCCTTATACGCCTAACTTGATCTACACTCAGATCCTAGTTTACGTCATTTTTTTCTGGTGACATGAAGTTGGCAGTAATTTCTGTCTCAGCTAGGCTTCTCTTTCAAGGATCCTAAATTTTCACTCTTTATCCTACTAAAAAGTTCCCAATTAGAGCACACAGCAATAATTTTCTGAAGATGGATAGAACTAAAACCAATAATGAATTCTTCTAGTTTTTTAATTTCTTTGTGTTTTTATTAAGTGAATTATTGGAGGAATTTATAGAGGGAATTTAGCGCCCAACCCTTGGTTGGCGCCTCAGCTATGATACGGCAACTGTTTCCATTAAATTACCCCTTGTCATCTCATTATCAATGGTCTTCCCCATTCTGGTTAGGATGTCTTCATCAGACATCCTTATACCTAAATTGAAAAGAGTCAGAAAACATTTTCCCTAATGTTTTCCACTTGATCCCAGCAAACCAACCATATTTAGTGAGCGACCTACTTAGATAATGATACTTGTTACCCATTATGGCAGGCCATGAACCAATTGATTAATTCGCTAGTTACAGGCGGCATCACTCACCTTGCATTTTGCTTCTTAATTCCCAATCATTTTTTGAAACCTAACTGATCCTAATTGATACACCTGATAGTTTACCATTGATCAACTATCAGATACCCCTATTTGTCAGCAATTCTACCCAACGAGATCTTTAAGCATTCACCCAGATCAATCCCTGACGGATACAAACTAGGAAAATTAACTATAAACCCCTGAACATTTATAAACCTGAATTCTAGGTCAACTGATATCCATTTCACTCGCTTTAGGGAATTATCCCCTAGCGATCCATGGTAATCTAGATGCTGAAATGTAGTCAAAAATTCCAACAGGTAGTAGGTTGATATTATACTAGTCTTGAGACTGGACTGCTTCTTAAGGGTTAGCAGGTATCCAGGACATCAATAATGGAGTCCATAAACTCCTTCCTATTAGTATCATTTTTAATCCAATCATAAGTTTTTTGTCACACCGCCATGCCCAAGGGTAGAGAGGGCCTCCATGATCACAGGTACTCATTCTAAAAGTCGGAGATAGGGAAGCCACTTTGCCCTACCTTTTTGCATAACTTCCCGCTCTTTACCTTGGTGTTGTGGGAGTTTCTCAGGAGCATTTCCTTGGTGGGTTCATCCTCATTGTATCAAGCATCAGGGGTCAAAAGGAGGTCATGAAATCTTTCCACTTCAATGATATCTAGGTGGAGAATGGGCACTGATTCAACCCATCAACATCATATGGCAGGTTTCAACTCATTGTTTAATCTTCATGTCATAATGTTGGAGATTTAATGCTCAACGAACCAACGGTCCAGTGGGATTCTTTATTTTTTGTAACCAATTCAAGGAGGTGTGTTTGATAACGACAGTAAATTAAGTACCATATAAGAAAGAGTGGTAATATTTTACAGCCAGCAGGACAAAAGGCACTTCTTTTCAGTGATGCTCTAGTTGTATTCAGCTTTTGAAAGTATCTTTTTGAAATAGAAACGGGGAGATTAACGCTATCTTCATCCCACTGGTCCATGATGGCCTCAAAGGCATAGTCAGAGACATCATATAAAAATGAAAGGTTTACTCTAATCTGGGTGATGTAGGATTGGACGTTTTTTTAGCAACTGCTTTAGCGTCTCAAATGTGGCCTTCTGTTCAGCACCCCAATAGAAAGGATTGTTCTTGGCCAAAAATCAAATGAGAGGCTAACTCAGCTGGCCAAACTTGGGGGTGAATTGTTGGTAATATCCCATCATGTTCAAAAACACCTGGATATCTCAGAGGGTTTTTGGCACCGGCATTTTGGAAATAGCTTCAACATTATCTTGTAAAGGTTGTATTCCTTCTTGTGATATGGCATGTACAAGGAAATCTAATCTCTATTGGATAAAGGTAAACCTTGTTGGATTTAATTTAATGTTGAATGCAACCAGGCGTAGAAGAACTTCTTTGAGATGAGTAAGATGCTCATTGAAAGTTTTAGAAAAAAACGTGATGTCATCAGATAGACTATCACAAACTTAGCTTGAGATCTTGTAAGATACTATACATGGCTTTTTAGGAATGATGCGGGCACATTGCACAACCCTTGGGGTAGGTTACGGGCCAAAATAAGCCTTCACTGCAAATGAGAGCACGTTTCCCTGCTTTTTGGAGAAATGTCCATTTTCTAGTAGCCGCTAAACAATCCATAGCATAGAAGAAGAAATAGCAAGAGAGTTGTGCCAGAGCGTCGTCAAAGCAAGGGAAATATAACTATTCTTTTATGTGAGGTTGTTTAAATTGAGGTAGTCCATAACTAACTGATAACCTCCGTTTTTCTTTTTATAAGCAGTAGAGGAGATGACCAAGGGCTCTGGGCAGGTGCTAATAATCCTGCTTCTAGTAACTGTTTGAGTTCAGTCCTCATTTGTTGCTCTTCAAATTTGAATTTAAGAAGCAGTTTAGATAGGATGAGATGGACATTACAAACATCAAAAGTGTGTCTTCAATCTTTCATGCGGCCATAGTAAGTATCATATTCAAAAAATATATCTCCATAAGCCTCTAATAAAGAGTGAGATATATAAGCTCATCAGGGGTTAAGTCATCTGAAATATGGACGTTAGGCAAAGTACATAACAATTGGTCAGTTGGTAAGCTCTTATCCAACATAGAACTAATGTAGTGGATTTTAAAAAATGTCCTCATTTGTAATCAGCAATCCTTTTCCTATCTCCTGATGCTTTTTCACAATAATATCCATATTGGCGAGGTTCCCCAAAAAAGTAGTGATAGTTCACTGATAGCAGGATCTAGAATGCCCGGCAATACTTTGGGTTCTAAGGGACTTACCTCATCAATAAATATTATGTGCAATAAACAAGTTTTGGAATTTGTAAGGTATCTTGGTAATAACTCGTCATTCACCAATTTTGATTACTATCTCTTGAAAGCATAAAACGGGATGCTCTCTGAAGTGTCCACAGAATCAAGAAACTTTTTTGTGTTCTACCCAGATGTGGTGTAAAGTAATAATAAAGCTGAAGAGGAACCTTAACTAGACAAGAGTATTTTTATGTTTGAATCTTAAATTGTTTAAATTCATAGGAACTATATAGTTAAGCATATAAGATAGCCCTGCTTTGTGTTGATAATTCCTTGTACTCAATAATGAATCAAGTGTCAATAAACATATCATAAGTTTGGTTATCTAAGGCCGCTGCAGGGTTGACAGGAGGAGCTTCCCAAATTGAAGGGTAAGAAGGAGTAAATTCAGATAACGTGAGTACTGTTGGGGTCCACAGTCCCATAATCTTGGGAGAATTCTAGGTCAGGCGCCAACTTAATATTTTTTATCAGTTTTGTAGAGATCACATCTATTAGGAGCCAGTGTTCAGGATGGCCATAACCCAGGGTTTGTTGATAACGACCTCTACTTTGGTTACAGTTCCACCAAAGTAGGGGAGAGCTAGAATCTCTTTAAGACATAAGTGGAGTCAAGCCTTTTAGCATTCTCAGGGTATCTCTCTGTAACGTATTGGGGAGTATGACCACGCTGAATGGGTCAAATCAACTTGGCAATGAACTGGTCAACATCACAAACAGTATTGACAACCTCAAAGTGCCCCAGAACTTGGTTAAGGTATGTTTCTTTGGGTATCATAGTCTTGGTAGCTCCTTCAGAGCTCAGCTGATCCAGTATCCTTACTTCAGCAAGAGATCCTAGGACATAAGATTCAATGTCATCATAACCCCTGTCAAATTCCTAGCATTTGCTAATGCCCACTGTGCTATTTGCACAGTATAAAAAAAACTTAGCAGAGCAGGAGTATCAATATTCTAAGCTGATTATTATAAGAATAGGGGATCTTTATATACTATTTATACTAAAACTAGAAAGCATGTAAAATATAAAAATAGGCGTTTTTATAGTAATTTTAAGTTAAGGCAATGGGTAAAAGAAGAACCCTATTGATATTGTTGTAATTCCGATATGACTGGATGATAATTGTGGGACAGCTAAGGGCGGATTTGGAAGAATCTGCCATTAATGATATCAGTTAAAATTATTATAATACCTCAATATGAGGTGATATTGGGATATAATGGATTATTATTGGATCGCCTCTATAGAAGGTGATAAGGTGATAAGGCGATGTTGACATTCAATGAATATGAAGTAAATCTCCTACAATTAGGGCTAAAGAGGATTATAGAATAACAAGCTGAATTTGAGGAGAATCAGCAGAATAGAATAGCCCAAGCTATGAGAGCAGTATCACCTGAAGCGCTGTATGTAAGCGAGCATGGCAATTGAGAGAATGAGGTTGTTAGTAGAAAAGGGAGAACAGGACAGCAAAAGGTCGCTGTATTTATTAAAAATAAAATAAAGAGTCGATTGAGGAAATTGTTCCTATTTTCAAGTATATTTTCAAGTCTTTCTGAAGGACTGACGATCCCCACATCATCTGTCATTGCTCAGTGGGTTCGACCTGCATGAACAACGTGGAGGATCCTAACAATACCATCTGATTTTATAACAATTATGTTGCTACTTAGTATTTAAACAATATGAGGCTTGGAGCAAGATGACTGAGAAATTCATTAAATGCTACACGCATCTGAATTAGGGAATATGGGGTTTTATCCTATTGAAGCTTTCAATTCTTGCCTCACCTCAATGGAACACCTGATGAAGGGTCAATAATGGGTAGGACAAGTCCGTTAGGAGAGGATTTAATATGTTAACCTAAATAATGGGTGGGAAAATATTTGAACCTTGTGGGAACCCCTCCACCCCTATAAAAGGGGGTGGTCTCAGCCTAGGTGGTTGTACAGAATGGTCGAGGGGCTGGGGAGGATCCTTGGCAACATTTCCCATATTTGGCTGCAGGTTTGGAACAGCCTGACTGATGATAATTAAGCTTTTTGGTTGAGGAGTGTACTTAGAAGGATTTTCCCAATTTGAGGATTCCACCAAGAATTGGCTAAGGTCTTTTTAGCTATATTCCTCATCAACTTTTGAAACACTCTTATTAAAAATCAGACTTGTAATTGTCTGACATTAACTCCTTCAAATATGTTAGGGGAAATATGAGCGTGGGATACAGCCATGGACCCAATTGATGATAGCTCCTGAACCAAGAGATTTGATGGAGTACTCATTCCATCGCTTTTATGTGAATACAATAGGTACCTCCCAGAAAGACCCAAGCTTATCACACCTAGGAATGATTTGTTTAAGGTAATACAGCACCAAATCTGATATTTGGAAGAAAGGAAGATGGGGCTGCAGCTCTTTAGCTGCTTAGCTTTCTTTAGTGAAGGTCTTCTCCAATTTATTCATAGCCTCTGATTGTAATTGGATGATGTTCTGGGCTAACTTCTTAGTGGCTTGTTAGGGTCAGTCCTGTCAAAGAGAATATCTTTGGCTAATAAAGCCGGCACCCCAGATCTAGCCTATAAAAAACATGGAAAGGGGACATTTTGATAATATGATGGTAACAATGTGATAGACCACAAGTGCGCTGAATAGGTAGAGATCCCAATGAAGATGGTCTTAATTGGCCATTTTTTGGGGTATATAGACCATAGTTAAGTTAAATCTTTTCATGGCTCCATTTGTAAATGGGTTTTAGGGGGCTGAAGAGTTGTTGTGTTCCCATGGAAGTTGAAAGGAGCTTTATGACTCTGGAGGTAAAGTTTTTCCCATTGTCACAAAAGTGGACCTAACGGCAGCTATGTCACGTGAAGATATTTTGATGTAAAAGGTAGAAGTGGCTTTGGCAATCTTAGTGGGGAAAGCAACAGCTTCAACCCAGTTCTAAAATGATCAATTCCGACAAAGATATAACGATTGCCACCTGTGGTTTGAGGTAGAGGACCTACCACGTCCAAACTTATGTATGGAAAATTTTTTGGGATGTAGTAGGTTGTTACTGATATTGGGGCTTGAAACTAGATTGGTTTTTACATGTCAGACAGGCAAAGACTTCAGTTAAAGTCTCCATGATGCCCTCCCAGTAGCGTTCTCTAACCCAATCATAGGTTTTTTGTACACTGCCATGCCCCATGATAGTATGAGACTCCAGGATCACAGGTACTCACTCTGACGGCCGGAGATAGGGCAACCAAATCTACTCCTACTTTCTTGTATAGCTTCCCACTATCCACCTTTGTGTTTCTGGAGTGCTGAGCTAGCATCTTTTGTATGGGTTCATCTTCATCATCTCACGCATTAGGAGCCATTAAGAGGTCATGTAAAATCTCAGCTTAACTATTGTCTAAGTGAAGTAAAGGCAGCCGCGTCAACCCATCAAGTCTATATGGCGAGTTCCCTCTCAATACTCAATAGTTATATTGTAATGCTGGCGCTTCAGAGCCCAGCGAGCCAGCCGTCCAGTGGGGTCCTTCATATTTTGCAACCACTTCAAGGAGGCGTGGTTGGTAACCACTTTGAATGACGTCCCATATACAAAGAGGAGATAGTACTTTACAGAGAGAAAGACAGCCAGGAACTCCTCCTCAGTGAAGCTATAGTTGCATTCAGTTTTTGAAAGCATCTTATGGAAGTAAGATAAGGGATGATTAACCCCATGCTCATCCAACTGAGCCAAGATAGCTCCAATGGTGTAGTCAGAGGCATTGGTAAACAACATGAAGGGCTTGCCGTAGTCAGTATGATGGAGGATTGGCCATTGCTGCAATAACTTCTTCAAGGTCTCAAACGCAGCTTTTCGTTCTGCACCCCAATGGAATGGGGTGTTTTTAGCCAAGAGAAGTACGAGGGGCTCACTGAGCTGTGCGAACTTGGGGATGAATTAATGATAATACTCATTATGACCAAAAATAACTTGTATGTTGCAAAGGGTTTTGGGCGCAGTCGTTTTGGGTATTGCTTCAACCTTGTCTAATAAAGGTTAAATCCAATATTGAAAGATAGAGTGCCCAAGGAAATCCAGCTTCTTCTGGAAGAAAATACAATTGGAGGGCTTTAGCTTATGTTAGTGCCCGCTAACATTGTTTTTTTGAGTATGTGAGATGCTCGTTGAAGGTCTTGGAGAAAACTGTGATGTCTTCGATATAGAAAATCACACAGCTCATATTGAGATTCTGGAGAATTTGGTCCACCGCCCGCTGATAAAAGGCAGGTGCTTTGCACGACCCCTGGAGAATCGAGTGAGTTAGATTAGCCCTTGCTACAGATGAGGGCGCACTTCTCCCGATCCTGTGGATAAAGGTATATCTGTCAATACCTACTAGCCAAGTCCATAGCAAAAAAGAACTTGGATCCAGAGAGTTGAGCTAGAGCGGCATCAATACAGGGATAGTATAGATATCTTTTTTGTGAGATTGTTCAATTTGCGGTAGTCCATAACTACCAAATGGCCTCCAAGTTCTTTTTATTAGTAGAATAGTGGACAACCAAGGGCTTTGAGAAAGGCTCTATCAACCCAGCGTCCAGCAACAGTTTGATCTCCATTCACATCCGTAGCTCCTCAACTTTTGATTTACAATAGGGTTTGGAGCGGATATGATGAGCATCCCCAACGTCAATAATGTGAGTCCAACCCTTCATGTGCCCATAGCCAGTATCAAATTTAAAGTAAATGTCGCTATAGGTCTCAAGTAGAGTGTGGACTTTGTTGAGCTCGCTGGGGCTAGTTTCTCAAAGATATGAACGGTAGGCAAAGTACATAATGATTGGTCAGCAGGTAAGCCCATATCAGCCATAGACTAATACAGTGGACTTGCTTGATGTCCTTAATGGGTATCAGCTGGCCTCTTTCCGATTGCCTGGTGCTTTTTTACAACCAGATCTTTTGAGGTGAGATTCCTTAGCAGGATATTTATGGGTCTCTGATAGGTTGGGTCCAATACGCCTGGCAATACTCTGGGCTCTAAGGGACTAACACCCTCAACACTGGTTAAGTGCAATAAGCAGTTGTGAGGGATTAGTAAGGTAATCTTCATGTCAACTACCCTTTGTTCACCAGTCTTGATGACTACCTCTTCAGACACATAAAAAGGAATACCCTCTAGAGCGGCCACTGATTTGGGCAACTTCTATGTATGCCACCATGCCGTCGTGTAGTGTAGTGGTAAGGCGGAGGAGGAGTACTCAAAGGTGCAAGCGTATCTTTTTTATGAAGCTCATCATTGGCCAGAAACATAGGAACCTCGTAGTTAAGCTGGGAAAGATAGCCCTGAATTAATTTAATTTCCCCTTTGGATTCAAGCACAAACTGGGTGCCAATGAGTAGATCATATGTATTGTTGGTCAAGGCCACCACTAGGGCTGACAAGATGAGCTTACCAAAATGAATGGGCAGATAAGCTTTTCTTTCTCATAACAATCACTTTAGTTACTACAATTTGATTCAAACAGCAAATTTGGATAATCACACACAGGAAAGATGGGCGACTTTAATAACAAAAATAATACAACATGGGTGAGCGTCGCGGCAAGCGGTGCGCTTAACAGTGCAACCAAGGGCAAGAAACGCCCTGGAGGGAAACCAGGAACCCAAGCCATAAAAAATCGCAAACTAAGACACCGTCTGGGTTTATGGTATTTACTGTAAAGCACGCGCAATACATGTACATTCAATTTAACCAACCTTTGTCAAAGGTGGAACATGGGATCAGACTCTTCCTTGGGGATGAGTCACCAACCCTGTGGGAGAAAACATGTGAGGCACAGCTCTCACTTTTCCCTCACGCGGTGTACGTAGCCACCAGCAACATGGGCCGCAGATGGATCAATATTGGTTTTGAAACAGCCGATGAAGCTGATGCCGCAGCAAAAATCTGCGTGGAAATTGCCCTCCATGAGGGCAAAAAAATTGTGTGCACTGCGTGCACCAGATGGAACAAAGCGAAAACTTTGTTCATCTCCTTTGACTCGCTCCCCACCAACCTTCCTCATAAGGTAATTGAGGAGGAGCTCTGCAAAGGTCTTGTGGCCTACAGATAAATCCAACAACTTGAATTACAGCAATTTTTCTTAATGCCCGACCTGTGCACAGGCAAAGCTATTGCTATAATCAACCCCTTCCCAGAAGTGGAAGAGGATTTATCCAGAATTCCCCGCGCAGAAGAATTTCACTTCACAGATGGGGGCCAGTCAGCTGCATTCTGGGTTACACCGGAATGTGCACCACCCATTTGCAACCACTGTGGCTCACTGGGCCACAAGGAACATGCATGCCCTGTAAAGAGGGCTTAATGGAAAATGATTTTTGTGAAGAAGCTATGGACGAAGATAATAAAAACTTTGCCAAAATAATTGATGGCCACCACCCATTTCGCTGGGGTGAAGATGGACTATACTCCATCGTGGACCCAGTTACAAGTAAACAGCATAAAGCAGCACAAAAAGCCCGCAAGAGAGCAGCGGCTGAAGCGGCAGCACACGCGGAATCCTCCATTAACCACAAACAAATTCAGGAGGATATTTCAGATATTCACCGAACCAACCAATCAGAACAATATGCCCAGGTTGAAAATTTTCACAGTAACCAGACTGAGCCACAAAGCGTCATCAGTCATGCACATACTGAGGAACAATGCAACCGCAATTTGGGTGAAAATGCGGTGCACAATGCAACAAAGTTGAACCTCAAATTATAAAATCCAAACAACCCGCATCAAATCAACATGAGACATGTGCAGGAAAAGTTGATGCAAATGCAAAAAACCACAATTCCCTTGAATCATTGGGTCAGATCAAGGGAACCAACAATGGCAGTGAAAGAGTTGTATTACAGACGTGGAGCATGGCCAAAATGAGCTGCGGTGGGATAGGACCAGAGGGTCCTCCCAACCGAACCTGAGGCGCTGCGGGCACCTCAGTGTCAATAGGGACATTAAATATCGCAGGAGCCAGGGCTCATACGTCCCAAGCCAAAAAGCTGGCATTCCTGCGAAAACCTCTTGTAGACATCTTGGCCATCCAAGAAACCCACTGCCTACAAGGGGAAGAAGAATCTGGTCAACCAGGGTCGCACCATCACAATCAGTATGGACGTCTCACTGTGGGGTGATAGTCCAAAACAACAAAAAATTTAAAATTACAAATTCATCATCACACTTGCACGGTCAAGTCCTGGTAGCAACAATCACATGCCAAAATGAAATAATTTCGGTAGCATGTATCTATGCACCATGCACTGCAACTGAGAGAAAGTTTTTTTTGAAAAAATTTCTACCCTCACCCTCCCACCAGATATCATCATGTTAGGCGATTTCAACTGCTGGGATAACCCCAATACAGATTGATGGCCTAATCCCAGGGGATACCAACCTGGACACATTGAATATCGCACAATGAAGGCATCTCTTGGCTTACAGGATGCTCTTCCTCCCAATTCACCAATCCTTCCCCATATGACAAGACCCAACATACATGAGGGACTGCTCATATCGATGAGTCATATTGACCACATCCTCATCCCACAATCCCACTACTCAAGAATCTCCAAATTTACAACAAAAAAGATCAATTTTTCTGATCACCGATTAGTTATGGTGCAGTTAGCACCAACCCAATCCCACACACAGGTGTCGCCTTGGAGAAAGCTTTACCCAGAAAATATAAGATTGCCTGAGATATCTGACTGGGTTGAAAACAAGGCTACAAACCCAGAATTCACAGCCCCATTCACTTCAGATCCCATCAGAACATGGGAAAATTTCAAAAAAGATTTAATCAACAAAACCCAACATATTGCATCACGCAAGTACACTGCAGACACAGCCACAATCAAGTGTACCTTGGCAGAACTAGACCACCTGGAAATAAATACTCCAAGATCTGGCTATAGCCCTAATTGGGGATGCAAATGGGCAGAAATTTCAGCCCAACTTAACAATATCATCTTTGAACACCAACACAGAATCAAAGTATCAAACAAAGGTAAGTTCATAAAGGAAGGCGAAACCTGTTTGACATACTTTTTCCGCCAATTCCACTCCTGCGGAAACCAGCCCATGTGCACACAGGTCTGCAAGGCCAACGGCACCGTGGCAACTGACCCTGAGGAGGTCAAGGCGGAAGTACACCGCTACTACACCAAATTATATCGCGATATGCCAACAGATCCACAAAAAATATAAAGAATATATTCAAACTGCCAAGATACAAAGTACACCAATAAATTACAATATACTATCCCTTATCAAATGGGAATGAGCTTTGGGAAACAATTCGCGGTGCACCACGTAGGAAATGCCCAGGGCCTTATGGGATACCCTACGAATTTTACAAAAAATATTTTCAACAAATCGCCCCCCTCCTATTGGCGTCAATGAACCAGAGTTTGTTGGAAACACGCCTATCACCAGGAGGCCATGAATCCTACGTTATAACCTTGTATAAAAAGGATGACAAGTTGGACCTGGACAACTGGCGCTTAATTGCACTCTCCAACACTGACACAAAAATTCTAACAAAAATTCTAGCAGCTAGATTAGGCGCAATTGCATCTGACGCCCTGTCACCCAACCAGTTTGGGTTTATACCAGGGCGTTCAATCTGGAACAACATACACCCTGTTGCAAACATTTGCCAATTCAAAGCAACTGGTGCCCTGGTCTTCTTGGATCAGGAAAAGGCGTATGACCGTGTTAGCTGGCCATACCTAAAAGAATGTCTACATGCCTTCAAACTCCCACCAAGATTCATAAAATGGGCGATGCTCCTAACAAAATCTGCAACCATGGCTGTATGCGGCCCTGGATTCCTAACAAACAATATCAAACCACACAGAGGGCTCAATCAAGGGGATCCCCTCAGCCCACTGCTATACAATTTCAGCTTTGGCCTGCTCCTCCGAGTAATTGACTCACGTCTCATGGGGATAACCGCACAAGGACAACCAACAGTCAAGATACTGGCCTTTGCAGATGACTGCGTAGCAGGTATAGCAAACAATGAAGATGCCCGACAGCTGGAACACACTCTAGAGGAATACTCCAAGGTGAGCAATGCATCACTCAACAAAAGGAAGACAGAAATTATCCTCTTAGGCAAATACACAAACAATTTGGCCACAACATCAGAACCTCACACCAACACTCGAAGAATAACCCAATTATTTTACCCTTTGCAACACCTCCCACCACCACTCCTGTCTGACACCTTGGAATCTGGCTAGAATCAGGGGTATATGCTAATGAGACAATGGAAAGTAACCTGTTACAACGGGTATCCAAACGCGTCGCCTCACTCAAGGGAAGAACCCCAGGACTAACAGGACGAGTTGCAGTTGCTAACTCGCTCATCCTCCCAATACTGTGGTACCAGGCCCATGCGATAGCCTTCTCACCTACCTTTATAACCTCAATTCGCGCGCTTATCCAGGGCTGGCTGTGGCCTGGCTCTCACCCTCCTATACGGATGGAAACAATATTTGGACCACGCTCAAGCGGAGGCATGGGACTAATAGATTTTGAGAGCCATGCCAATCACATCCTAGGTACCTGGATAAAGGAAATCCTTGCTCCAGACCTCCTGCAACAACATTGGTCCAGAGCAGCAAGGACTAACTTTGCACAGGCGCTCAAATTAACCAACCCACATAGTCCACCCAGACTACTTTCTTACCTTGTCAAGCACCCTACTGCAACAGGTCCGCATGGAACCTCCCCTCATTTCAAACATATCCTTTGAACTATCCGCCGTATGGGATGGACCATAGAGAACATGGGTACTATACAGGGAAGGGGATGACCCAGCCCCCACTTCAAATTAAGAAACCCAGAAAACCACCCCCAGAGGGATATGCTCATAACAACCCCAAGCATAGCTAGGATAGAATACCTAGATATGCTGGACATTCCCTATGATTTAACCACACAGAAAGCAATGTGGAAAATGACACACCACCCACTCCTACAACCAAGGATAATAGCAAACGCCTGGCGCTGCTTGAGAAGGACCTATAGGACGGCGGACTGCTCCAACTCCCTCCACAAAACATGTGCAGTATGTGGAGGGGAGGGATCCATACATCACCACCTAGGAACATGCCTCCAACCAAAGCTATATGGCAGGAAGTCGCACGCCTGCTCAAGATTTAAAACGAACAGGAATTCTCGATATCAAAGAGTATCTTCGTGCTCCAGATTGAGTCACCAAGCCCATCTACCCTCCGCTCCCTAATAATACCCATTGCAATGTGGACAATACACACAATTGCATTAGATGCGTTCAAGGGCACGGTCCCAACCATTCATGGGATTATTAACAGATTCCATGTCCACTTACTAGAGCACTTCCAAGCCTGGCTCTATGGATATATGAGGCCAAGACAAAAAGCGCTCATAGAATCATGGTTCCCACTCTGGTTCCTCCACACAGACCCTTTCCTTCACACCTGCTCCATACCAGGGGAAACCCCCTCAGAGTAGTGCACCAACCCACCATACCTGGAAGTCCCGCTGGCAACAGGGGTAACTTGAGTACCCTGGGGTGCCCAATTTTTATATTTCTTAGTTATTCTCTTGGTTTCACATATATTTGGTAATGTCTGTCCCCTGGTCAGCTTACTTCGGTTAAATAAAAAAAAGAATGGGCAGAGAAGAGTAGGCTCCAATAGTGCGGGTGTTGCAGGACCATTAATTCCAAACTCTTGTTTGTAGTCAAAGTCAGGAGCCAGATTAATCTTTTAAAAAGTTTTTTGACAAAACGTTCACCTGGGACCCAATGTCAAGGATAGTCCTAACCCGCACTCCATTCACAAGGACCTCCACTTTGGTTAAAAGTTTCGCCCAAGTTAAGGAAAGAGTGAGGACCTCCTTTAGATGGAGAGTAGAGGCAAGCCTTTTGGCAGTTTCAGGTATATTCTTGGATAGACTGAAGGGCATGAACACACTGGGTGAATCGGATCAGTGTGGCAATGAGCTGGTCAGCATCACTGGCATTGTCAACAACCTCAAAACCCCTCAACGCTTGATAAAGATAAGTTTGATGGGGGATCCTAGTCATATCTACTCTCTCCAGTTTCAACCTATCAGATACCTCCACTTCGCCAGAGGCTCCTAAAACATAATGCCCAACATATTAACAACTCTCTTTAGATTCTTCATCAGAGGGGTTATCAATGCACGTCAGGGAGTCCATCGGTTGTGAATTAAGTTCAGGGCTTCCTTTGTTACAGGAGAGACCCTGGGGGCGCTCATCTACCCTTTTAGCTTTTGGAGTAGATGCTGTAAATGTTGCATCTCTAATTTAGCCTTTAATGTAGGGGGTTTGGGATGCCCCATGGCTACTTGTTTTGGACGAGAGATGGCTGAGGAGCGGGTGAGGGAGATAGAGGTAGTGTCGTGGAAGGACGATATGAGGAAACCACTTGGGGTAGCCACTCTGGAGAGGAAAAGGGGCGAGGAAAAAGGATGACTGCCTTCACCAACTGGATTTTCTAAGCTGAAGACGGAGGGGAGCATTGCCACATCACGGCCATTATCCTCTGGATATCTTCAAGGGATGGAGAATCATATTTTAATGGCAACTCCGCAGGAGCAGGTTCCATATGAAGACAGCTGTAGAAGAAGCTAGAGTGGTCGAAGTAGATGCTTGCCTCAGAGATTTCTGCGTAGGGCAAAATTTATACATGTTAGACACCAATAACAAGACCTCCTTGATATCTCGTGCATTTTAAGAAGAGCTCTTAACTGAGGAGATATGCATCACTAAGGAGGGATGGGAAGCTAATCCAGCCAATATAGCCTCAACGGCATCATCTAGTGGTAGCATTCTGCAAGCAGTAGAGGTTAAGGCTTGTTGTAAAACAGCTCAACAAAAGAGGCAATACATTTCCCCTTTTTCAAGCTAAGGCACACAAAGGACTGTTTTTGAACTTTTAAACCCTGCATGAAGCCAAATTCCTCAAGAAGTGCTTGTTTAATTTCCGTCCAAGTGCTGAGGGTGACCATGTGCGGAACCATTATCTCCTGTGACCCATGACTCAAACAGGGAAGGATGTACTTGATTTTTAAATTGTCAGTTGCTCCTTCCATAGCAACTTCATAAATAAAAAGGAAGGAAGCAACACTTTACTCACCCAAAGTAAACTTACCATTAAAAGGAAGTTTGTGGATATTAGGGGAGGCCCATAAGGGCTTTAGAAAGAGTGCCTCTCAAACCTTTTGATGTGAGACAAAGCACTGGATAACTGAAGTTCCAGAGTAGTTAGCCAGGGTTAAATGCAGCGGGAAGGTCGTGAGGGTTACTTAACCCACTAACCTCCATTTACCTATTTTGTTTTTGTGGTGTACAGTCACCTATAATGATCACCACTTTCCAGATTCCTGGCATCTGCTATTTTCCACTGGTGTTATATGCACAGTATTCAACAATTTGGCAGAGCAGGAGTATCAATACTCTAAGCTGCTTATTATAAGAATAGGGGATCTTTGTATACTAATTATAAAAACTAGAAAACTTGTAAACTATAAAAAGAGGAGTTTTTATGGTAATTTTATAAGTCACGACGACGGGGTAAAAGAAGAACCCTATTATTATGTTGCTACTTAGTATTTAAGCAATATGAGGCTTGAAGCAAGATGACTGAGAAATTCATTAAAAGTTACACGCATCTAAATTAGGGAATATGGGGTCTCAACCTATTGGAGCTTTCAATTCTTGCCTCGTTTCAATGGAACAGCTGATGGAGGGTCAATACTGGGTAGGATAAGTCCGTTAGGAGAGGATTTAATATGTTAACCTAAATAATGGGCGGGAATCTATTTGCACCGTGTGGGACCCCCTCCACCCCTATAAAAGGGGGTGGTCTCAGCCTAGGTGGTTGTACAGAATGGTCGAGGGGCTGGGGAGGAGCCTTGGTAACACTTCCCATATTTGGCTGCAAGTTTGGCACAGCCTGACTGTTGAAAATTTAGCTTTTTGGTTAAGGAGTAAACTTAGAAGGATTTCCCTAATTTGAGGGATTCCACTGAGAATTGTCTAGGTCTTTTGGGTAACATATTCCTCATCAACCTTCAAAACACTCTAATTACATTATCAGAATTGTAACTGTCTGACACCCCTTCAGATTCGTCATCGGAGGGGTTGTTAAAACACATTGGAGGAGTGATAGGAGTGAGGTCAGGGTTAGACACTTCAGACTCATCAGTTCCATGCATCCAATAAATCTTATCAGCTTTCCTTCTTTATTGCAGTGGTTGCACTAAGATCTCCCAAATACCATTTTGGACATAGGGGAAGGCTTTTCTACTTTAACTGCCTTGAGCTGGAGCTCCTTTTTGGTGGGCTTGGGCTGAACCTTGAGACGGGTTTAAAACTGCAAACAGCCAGAGGGGGATCAAGGAAGCTGGGGCCTGCGTCACAGGGGGACGTGACAATTGAGCTGTGAAAGGAGGCCTCTCTGTGGGGGGCTTGTCATGAGACAACGTCGTAATTAACTGAATAGGGCTAACTCTGGAGCAGGTGATGAAAGAGAGCATGGACCTGTCATCAATGGTACACTCTGGCCATCCTCACATGGTATGGATTATCTAGTTTAAGATGCACCTTGGAAATAGGTTTCAGTTGTGATCAGGCACAGAAGGGTCCATGGGGTTCATCATGGACTTCTGGTGCCCAACTAAAGATGGAAGATTTTTAATGGTTAAGATTGAGGTTTCAGCCCAGTTCCTAAGGTGGTCTCAACTCCCTGAACATCTGCAACCTCCAATAAAGACTCCTTTATATCATGTACTCTCTGGAACTGGCATTTTATTAAGATAACATGCCTTACTAGGGAGGCTTGAGAAGCCAAGAGACTCAGAATGGCAGCAACGGCGTCATCAAGAGGTAGAATTTTTTCGAGTAGCAGTGTCTGAGCTTAATTGTAAAACCTTTCAGTTTAAACAGCAAAAAATTACCCTTTTATATGAAAGGCACATAGAGGCCTGTTTTTTTCTTTTTAAATTCTGAATTGAGCTGAATTCCTCATTGAGTGCTTCCTTAACTTCCACCCAGGTACTAAGGGTGTCCGTATAAGGAACAATTATCTCTTGGGCTAGGCAACTTAAGCAAGGGAAGATGTGCTTTATTTTTTTGGTGATCAGTTTTCCCTTCCATGACAGATTCATAAAAGAAGAGGGACGAGGCGATGCTACCCTCACCTGGGGTAAACTTATCTTTAAAGGGGGTTTTGTGACAGCAGGAGAAGCCCTATGAGAGGCTGTACAAGGGCACTGTTCAATTTTATCTTTAAAACAAGACAAAGCGCTAGCTAGTTGCTGTTTCAAAGCAACTATCATTGGTTCAGTCTCAGTGGGGATGGCAAAAGGGTTACACACTAACATCCTTTATTTTTATTTAAAGTTTGTATTGTAAAGGGGTCCCTGTAGTGAGCAACACTTGTTGGAATCCTAGCGATTTTGGTCTCACTTGGGCTGTTGACACAGGATTTCAACAATCTCGTGGTTGTGGGAGTATTAAAGCTCTTGATTACAGTTGAATATTGTTGAAAGAAAAATCACGAATTATTTTATATATATAATTATTTAGTAATAAAAATGGGACAAGAGTGATCCCTAAAAAATCATCTCCTAGTATTTAAACTATTAAAAAGCTGTCAGGAAACGTCTTTTAATGGGTGAAGCTTATAATAGGGGTCACAACTTGCCAAAAAATATTGAAAAATGATAAATTAGGCTCCCTTTTAACTTAGGTTGAGCCTATTTAATATGTTGGGGATTGTCACCAATAACTCTCATTAATATTTCAAGCGATAACTAGCCCAAAACTATCAGGTACTGATACTGATAATAATTTGAGTGTTATGATTACTGGCGACTTAAACAAAGGTTAATCATTTATTAATTTTTATTTTTTGCTCTGAAATATTATTTAACTGGCAACAAGTTCCAGAATTTTTTTATGCAAGACATTAAGTTGCCTTCTATCACTTTGAATTTTCCCTTTACTTATTATGAATCCACGCCATCTTGCCTTTAGCCTTAGCACTTTGATAGTGTGAGGCTTCCTTTAATAAACATTACATTTTCGCTTATTAAAGCTAATATAATACTGTGGATGCGTGGTGGCTCCCCTTTTGGGTTAGGCACCACTAATGCTAAAAACTAATATAATATCGTTTATTTTATTAAGCCTAGTAATTTAATAATTAAATCCCTTCTCTATCAAGGGTCGAGGTTAAGGGATCTTAGGGGAACTTTGGCTCTCTTCCTCTTTGTCAGAGAGATAAACTTAGAATTCTGCACCTGCCCCCTTGTTGGGATTCTGGGCCAGCACCAAACAAAAACCCTACGCGGCCAGAAATTCTGACACTGGTGCTCACTACAGGGGCCCCTGTATATCCCTAAGTTTTAACTCACCTTGGAGAAGGGTTCAGTTAGGAGGTAGCCTATTGCCACTGGTTCTTTTTTGGTCCCAAGTTCCAACTGCTTATCTTCACTAAGCTGAACTCCCATGGAGCTGAAAAAGATTTCATGCCACACCTCCAGGCTGTATGGGAACCTCTGAACCTCTACAGAAGGTTAAGTCTCAATTTTCAAGGGCCCAACCAGGCACATCATGAGTACACCAAGGCCCCTGTGAAGTAGCCTCTTCTTCGTTGAGCCCACTCACGTGCGTCCTAACTGATGCAGGCCAATCTGATCCTGCTCACCCCCTGACAATCCTGAAATGATAAATCTTGAAGTCAGCGAGGGAATTAACCAGAATTAGCTGCCATTTAATCCCTGATTTTGAAGATATAATTGTGGTTGTTATTTATTGATGGACACTAAATTTTAGGATCCTCATTACATTGAGTTGAGCCAATTTGACAAAAATTCGAATGTAGCTGCTCATTAACTTGAGTGATCACCCTGAAATTTCCCCAATATAAAAAAGCCCAAAGTGTGCTCCCCATTCAATAGAGTCAAGCTATTCCAACCCATCAGATATTTTTAAAATCCTGGGGCAAATCCCTGATGCAAACAACCAATGCTGATGAACTTCCCTGAGCCTCTGAACCAACTGTCCAGAGTTCAAGCTCAGGATGATCAATGGGGAAGGCCGCCAACCAGACGCTACAGCTTAAGACTCTGTAAGGATTGAGTGCCCCTGTACTCTAATCTTTACCTTTTAAGGGTCACTTTCTGAAGCTGGCAAGCAGCACTAAAGACCTTCCTGGGGCCATTCCATGATGCCAGTGATCAGCACCAATGACCTTTCCAGGGAAACCTCTGATGCCGAGCTACTAATGCATATGATCTTACCAGGGCTACTCCCTAATGCCAGCCCATATGGCCACTGTTTTTTAAACAGGCCGGGCATTTGATTGCTTAGCTGCCTATGTCAACTGGTGCAGGCCACCCTGAGCCTGCCTCCCCCTAGCAATTTTGAAAAGGGCGAAAATAATAACCCTCTCAAAAAGCGTCCCACTTTCACCTGCGCCCTCCTGAGAAAACTGCTCAGGAAAATCAACTGGGGTATGTATGAATTTAAGACAGTTTAATTGATGAATTGGATCATCACTCCTTAAAGTCATGCAGACAATGATGATGTTTTCGCCAGAAACTTCTGCCAAAGATAGATCAACTAACCGGCCTAATCATTTTCAAATTGTGCTCCCCATTAACTTGGGTTAAGCTAGTCAAAAGTGTCAGTGATCCTCCCCAATAAATTGATTGTTGGGCGAACCGGCGACTGAAGTCAAGGATGTTTCTAATTTAATTGTTATTACAAAATTTGACTACAGATGGATTGAAAATCTGACGCCAAGATTTTAGGATTACTGGTGATTAAACGCAAAGGACAATCCACCTATTAATTATTTATTAGTTTGTTAAAGAATTATGAAAAGTCAATCTCATTGCCAACAGAATGCTGAGGTTTCCATTTCAAGAGTAAGTGGCAATGAAGCTACTTCCTATAATTCAATAAAAGTTAAAAAAGCTTTTATTAACAAATTGAGCTCCTCATTCAATTGAGTTAAGCCCATTTAAGTCTTAGCACCGACTCAATGCCAAGAATAACTAAAACACTTTGCCAAGGTCACACCCCAATGATTTTCATTGAATATTGTCCATCAAGGCCGATGATCTAAAATAGGCTAAGGCATTTAGTTGCCTCTGACGCCTATATCATTTTTAGCCATCTGTGCCAATGTTTTAAGCCAGCAAAGCATTTAGTTGCTCCATGCCGCTTCTGTTCTTACTGGCACTCCATGCTGAATATATGTAACAGGTGAAGCATTCAGTTGCGCTCCGCCTACTTTTTTACCAGAAAATGATGCCAAAGATCTTTTAAAAATACAAGTATTCAGTTGCTCGCCGCTATGTTCTTACCAGCAAGCAATGTCAATGTTCTTTCAAGTAAGTGAAGCATTTAGTTGCTTTACGTTACCTACATTCTTGCCAGTGCTTATCACTGAAGTCATCTCTTCCCAGATTTCATAGTTGTATCTGCGCCATCAACCTTTGGCCCACCTCAATGCCACTACATTTAGATTTTTCTTTAGTCTTTACAAAAACTATGGCCACCCAAAACTTAGCTGCTTCCTCTAACCCTAACACTATGCCAAAAAAGTTCTGATGACCCCATCCTGGCTCTTGGCCCCCAACCAAGGCTTGGAAAGGGTTTTGTCAAGCAACGCCCTTTAATGGATGAGGCCTTTACTAGGGGTCATGACTCGCCAATATTGAATTATTGGTGAAAGCTGAATTAGGCTCCCCATTAACTTGGTTTGATCCTACTCAATGGGTCAGGGATCATTCACAATAACTTTCATTAATGTTATGAGCAATAACTATCCCTATACTATCAGGGTTTGATCCCAATAGTAATTTAAGTGCTATGATTACTGAAATTTTAAGCCAAGGATAATAAATGTTAATTTTCTATTTTTTGCTACAAATTATTACTTCTATTTTTTAAGCGGCATTCAATGCTGAGAGTTTATTAAGCGAGGCATTCAGTAGTCTTCTATTGCTTAGCAATTTTCCCCTTGCTTATTAAGAATTCTCGCCCTCCAACCTTTATCTGTAGCACTTTAAGTAGTGTGAGGCTCCCTTTAATAAACCTTATGTTTTCCCTTATTAAAACTAATATACTATCGTTATTTAATCAAACCAAATAAAATTTGATTAAAACCTTTCTCCATCAAGGGACGAGGTTGGGGGAGTTTAGGGGAATTTTTGCCCAATTCCTCTAGGTCAGGGTGATGGATTGAACATCCCGCACCTGTCCCCTTGTTGGGATTCTGGGCCAGCACCATGCAAGCTTCTAAGCAGCCAGAAATTCTGACAATAGAAATAGTAAGATACCCAAGAATTTGGGTTAGGCGTGGAGTGTCTCATTTTTAAGTAAATGAAGATTTAGCCTATCAGTGCGCTTGAAAGTCTATACCTTATATTAACTTAAGTTTGGGCTAGTAATTGACAGCAGGTATGATATTACATGTGGTAAGGATTTAAAAATCGGTCTAACCAAACATCTAAAAAATATTTTCCTTTCCAAGGACCCTACAAATCTATAAAAATATGGTTCTCCATTAAGCGGCTGCACTAATTTAAAGCAATGTGGGGTGCAAACTTTGTAGCCAGTATGACTAATATGCCAGGTTTCATCGCATGTATAACTTAACATTTGTTTTATTTTGGCTGGGGTTGAAAGTAATAGTATTACTCTGAGCTAACTGATTCTCTCGAGTATTGGGCGATGGTTTCTTATTAATATAACGAAATTATTATTCACTGGAACATTCCTACTGACTCATCAAACATACAGATGTCTTACATAGCCATTTTTCATTGGGATAACTCCTGCCTTCTTTCAGTTATTCAAAATTTTATTTATAGTTATAGCAATTGTTAGGAATCTTTTACTATCATAAATTGTCACAATACAAATATCAGAAGTTGGGCTTACCATATCTTTGTGGGAAAATTGGAGCTACAAGGAGGTGCAAGAGGTTATAATGAAAAAATTCAGAAGTATGGACCGTATGGCTGCTCAAAACAAGATATTATGGGTATTTAATTTAGGAAAGATGAAACAGAGGATGTTTTTCCAATTGTTTCAACCAAGAAGCTCAGATTTTTACCGGAGTCAATGCAATGAGTTATTTTAATGGAAAGCTTGCCATGAAAAACGCGTTAGATCAATATACAGATATTTATTAGGTGGTGTCAGCTCTCACAAGCATATTATTTCCAAAATGGTAGAATAATAGGTATTAATAACAATTTTTAACGCGCCATATTAGGCTTATAAACCAAATAAAGCAAATGGCAATAAGAATTTGGGCTGATTTCCAGATAATCCTAGAGATTATGTCAATCAATGAAATTAGGACAAATCTTGAGGGATCCAGACTAGCCAATAAGCCTTGATGACTTGAAACAAATGTGGACAGCTCAGACACTTTGCAAATAATTTTGGACAAAGAAAACTTAGAGAATAGGTTAATTTGTACAGCCAAAGGAAAGAAAGGAGACTCCTTAGGGTGCGGGAAAAAGATCAGGCGGTCTAGAAGTGGAACATCTAGAACTTCATGCAATTAAGCTTCCCCTGACAACCTTTTTGATTCAGACAAATCAGAGCTATTTGCAGATTGCCAATGTTAGATCCTTTACATCAAGTGGTTTAATAAGATGTGAACACAGTAATATGATTAAAATTCAGGAATTTTTTCTAAAAATTTGAAGGAAGTGGCTCACCTGTATGCCCAACAGATTGCAAACAAGTTCCAAACAGTTGAACATGAAACTGAACTATTGAATGCAAAAAGAAGAAGAGGATAATGAATTGATTTCAATTAGTACTATTGAAGAATCGTTCCCCAATATATTTTCCCAATTGATCCACACTCTTGTTTTAGCTAATGAATTCATTATACATGCAGTTAACCATAGTCTTTCTTACTTTTCTTAGTGTACATATATTTATATTTTAGTAAACCAAGTCCTCATCAGAGCAATTATTGACTTTAAGCACCGATCAATATATTCTCTACTAAATTGGTCAAGCAATTGTAGTCCAAGATGTATTTGGAGAACTGAAAACAGTACAAGACAACTGGTCATGACTCAACTATGTCTTTCAGGGCATATAATGCCTTTCCTCTATAATTTGGATCTTTAAACATGTCAGTGCTAGAATTGTTTTAGCCAACAATAATTATGACATTTTTATTGCACTGAATTCATGTATAAGTATGGGGTTAAGTGTGATTTTGAGGTAGATATCTTGTTGATTCTGGGTTAGACGTTGCCTTTAATATACATCAGGGGGAAAGCACCCCTCAGTAAAGATAACTTTATAGGCTTGGTATACAAATACAGAATCCTACTTGTTGGGTACAAAGTTTTTGCAAGAAGGTCCAAAAATTACATAATTATGTAAATGAAAATCGTGAATTTCAATCTGAGCAAAGGGATTTGCAACTATTCTGCCAGGAATGCAGAAAGTCGTGGAAACTGGGCTATCATTGGAGATCCTGGAGCAGCTATATGTGGAGATCAAAGCTCCTTGGCAAGTTTTGAGGATTAACCTTGGGTGACTTCAGGAATTTTAATCCCAGGTCATAGGGAGTTTTGTATCCTATTAACCAATCTAGGGAATACTCTAATAGAAGTCAAATGGTATCAGTTGTTGCATTTACCCAATTGAATCCAGTAATGGAGATCACTCATTTCACAAGTTTGTGGAATTTGATTAGTTAGGGTTACCTATAAGAATCTGCCAGTAATATTCATATGGTAATTGAATGAGACCAATCATCAGGTTTGATAGAAGACCAAAAAGATGAAGTTTTGGCCTTATAAAAAAATAATAAACCATCTTCATGCAGAATGACTATGATCTGGGATGTGGAAGAACGTATTACATTGTGTTGATACTGGAAAAGCTGAACCAATTAGGATGAGACCCATTTGGAGTTATTAAGCTGCTGTGACATTAGTTGCCAATTTAATTAAGAAGTTACTAGAGCATGGAATGCTTGTACCTTTATACATTCTGTGGGCGAGTCTGATAAAATAGTCAAAAAAGACAGATCAAATAAAGTCATTGTAGGAATTCAGCTCTCTTGTGCTCGCTATTACTTACGCCGCTGGATATAACAAAAGCTTTGATAAAATTCATATAAATAATTTCTAAAAAAAAACTTGTTTGTTATAAGGTTTTTATTAGGAGCGTGGGGTAGTAAAGGAAAAATGATCACTCTCAATATTTGACCATTCAGTATTTAAACTGTTTTGAGGATTGAGGAAATTTGGGGATAGGTTTGGAATAGCTTAGATGCTTCTGAATTAGGTAATATTGGTTTCACTCCTATCAGATCTTGATAAAAAGTGAGTTACTGTTTGGCAAAATGATAGCTGGTGTTTTGGGGCAGAATATACACATTTGGTAATGTTTTGATGTACTGCAACCCATCACACCTAGATAAATTATTTTTATCTTGGGGGACCTCCACCACGTCTATAAAAGGGGGTGGCCCCCGCGTAGGTGCTTGGAAGGACCTGCTTGTGGTAGGGGGAGTACCTTCTGATGGTTGCCCCAAGGTCTGTCATGTGGTTGGGAGATTCTGACCATTTGATTTTACTTTAATCACTCAAGCAGATTCATAATGGTGTTACCCCAATTAATGGGGTTCCACCGAGAATCAGCCAGGGTCTTTTGGCCAATATTTTCAATAGCATCATTTCCATAATTTATTAAAATCGCTCTTATTAACATCAGAAAATCACAAATGGCTGATATTTCCCCTTTTTTAGCTGAATTTGACCTAAAAGATTCTTATTTTTCAGCTGTGAGGGCAAATGTCCGACATTACCCCCTTAAGAATGTTGGGGGGAGAGTAGGGCCGTAGGAAATGGCCATGTGCTTGATTAATGGTAATACCAATAGCTAGAGACTTGATGGAATACTCATTTCCTCTCTTGTAAGTGATGGTGAAGGGACCCTCCCAAGTTGATCCAAGCTTACTGCTTCTAGGAGTGATGCTGTTATAGTAGTATAATACCATGTCGACCACTTGTAAAGTATGTAGGGGGTTCTGAGCTCATTGGCCGCCTGCCCTTCTTTAGTCACGGTTTTTGCTAAATTGATCATTGCCTCAAATTGAAGTTGAATGATGCGCTGAGCCAATCTTCTCATGACCCTCTCAGGTTCCTCAACTCTAGAGGAAGATACAACTTTGACTAAGAGGGCATGCATCCCTGGTTCCCGCCCATACAAGACACAGAAAGGGTTTTTTTAAATCACAGTAATAACTAATTTGGTAGGCTATAAGAGCATTGGGTAAGAATAAATCCCAATGAAGTGGATCAGATGAGGCCATTTTCGTACAATAGACACCAAGGTACCATTTGCTCTTTCCATGGTCCCATTAGTGGAGGGATTATATGAAGCCAAGAAAAGTTGTTGGGCTCCCATATATGTGGCCAGGATTTTAACTACTCTGGAGGTGAAGTTTTTACCATTATTGCAGAGTAATTTTTGGGGACAGCTGTGTCAAGTGAAAATATTTTGATGCAAAAATGTGGTTGTGGCCTTGGCCGTTTGAGCAGGGAGAGCTACGGCTTTCACCCACTTAGTGAAGTGGTCATAGGCTACTAGGATAAATTTGTTTCCACTAGTAGTTTGAGGAAGGGGACCTACTACATCCAAACTGATGGTTTGGAATGGTTGTAGAGGGGTAGTGGGCTGATACTGGTATCTAGTCTTGAAACCAGATTGCTTCTTACACATAAGACAAGCTTCCAATACGTCAACAATAGATACCATCATTCCATCCCAGTAGTACCGATCTTTAATCCACTCATAAGTTTTCTTTGCCCTTCCATGACCTAGAGTGGAGTGAGCTTCTAGGATATCAGGTACACGTTCTGAGGGCCGAAGGTAAGGCAGCCATTTTGCCCCCACCTGCTTATACAACTTCCCGTTCTCCACTTTGGTATTATGGGAGTGCTGAGGAACATTATCTGTACAGGCTCATCCTCATCATCCCAGTCATTGGGGGTCATTAAGAGGTCATGTAACCTCTCCGCCTCACTATTGTCCAAGTGAAGGACTGGTAGCCAAGTCAACCCATCAACATTTAAGTTACAGATTCCAGCACGGTATTCAAATTTTCATTTCATGATGCTGGAGCTTTAGAGCCCAGCGAGCTAGCCGACCAGTAGGATCCTTCATGTTCTGTAACCACTTTAGGGATGCATGGTCCGTAACTACAGTGAAGGTGGTTTTATATAGAAAAGGGCGGTAGTGCTTTACAGCTAATTGAACAGCAAGGCCTACTTATCCGTTACACTGTAGTTACGTTCTGCCTTTGACAGCATCTTAATAAAATAGGACACAGGATGATCCACACCATTTTCATCTAATTGGGTTAAGATAGCCCTAGCGGCATAGTCTTAGGCGTCAGTCAATAAGATGAAAGGTTTATTATAATCTGGGTGCCTAAGATAGGACGTTGTTGTAGCAGTTGCTTCATTGTCTCAAAAGCGGCTTTTTGTTCAGCACCACAATAAAATGGGTTATTCTTGAATAAAGATGGACAAGGGGCTCACTAAGTTGGGCGAACTTAGGGATGAACTGATGGTTATACCCCATCATCCCTAGAAATACCTGAATATCCCATAGATTTTTAGGGGGAGGCATTTTTGAGATGGAACGACCTTGTCTTGCATGGGTTAGATTTCTTCTTGGGAAATGGAGTGCCCAAGGAAATCCAATTTTCTTTGGAAGAAGGTACACTTTGAGGGCTTCAACTTAATATTAGACATATGTAACCGTTGAAACACCTCCTTCAGGTGATCAAGATGTTTGTTGTAGGTTTTTGAGAACACCGTGATGTCATCAAGGTAGACGATGACACAAGTTAAATTGAGTTCCTGCAAGATGTGATCCATAGCACGCTGGAAAGAGGCAGGTGCATTGCACAACCCTTGAAGTAATTGTGTGGGTTGAAAGAGACATTCACTACAAATAAGAGCGCATCTCTCCTGATCTTGAGGAGAAAGTTCCATTTTTTAATAACCAATGGCCAAGTATATGGCGGAGAAGTAAGAGACAGAGAGTTGGACCAAGGCATCATTAATGCGAGGGATAGGATAGCTATCCTTCTTAGTGAGGCTATTCAACCTACGGTAATCCATGACTATCCAATGGCTTCCATTTTCTTTTTGATTAGTAAGAGAGGTGAAGACCAAGGGCTTTGTGAAGGAACGAGTAACCTCGCGTCTAATAACTGCTGGAGCTCCATCCTCATTTGTTGCTCCTCCACCTTTGACTTGCGATATGGTTTGAACCTTATAGGCCAGGCATCACTCACATCAAAGGAGTGGCACCAGCCCTTCATGTGGCCATAGTCAGTATCTGATTTGGAGAATATGTCACTGTATTCGTCTAACAAGGTATGAACTTTTTCCAACTTATCTGGGGTCAGCTTATCCGAAATATGAACATTGGGCAAGGTGCACACCATGTTGTCCTTGGGTAAGCCCAAATCCTCCATAGAGCCAACAGAGTGGATATGTTCAATGTCCTCTACTGGGAGTAGGAAACCTCTGCCAATCTCCTAGTGTTTCCGTATGATCATGTCCTTTCCAGTGAGGTTCCCCAATAGAATGGTAATTGGCCTATGGTAGGCGGGGTCTAGTATCCCAGGCAATACAGGAGGCTCCAAGGGGCTAACGCCCTCAATACTTATGAGGTGCAACAGGCAATGATGTGGGATTTGTAGTGTGATTTTAGTGTCAACCTCTCTTTGTTCCCCTGGATTAATCGAGACCTCATCTGCAGCGTAGAAAGGGATACCATCCCCAGCATCTAATGAATTGGGTAATTTCTTTGTGTTGCATCAAAACTAGAATAAGGCAAGGTTATGGCTGAAAAAGAGTATTTGACCAGGAAAGAGCATTATTGCTTGCTGTGTCCATTATTGGATAAGACTAAAGGGACTTTATAGTTGAGTAACAAGAGGACCCCTTGCTTCAGGTTGATTATTCCTTCATACTCAATCGTAAATTGAGTGCCAATGAGCATATCATGTGCGTTGTTGTCCAAAGCTACAGCAGGAGCTGATAGGATAAGCTTCCCAATATGAACGGGAAGGGAAGAGTATGCCCCAATAGCAAGGGTGTTGTTGGGGCAAGCGGTTCCAAATTCTTATGTGTACTCCAAGTCAGGCCCTAGCTTTATCTTCTTAATAAGCTTAGTGTAGATCATGTTGACCGGGGAGCCAGTGTCCAGGATGGCTAGTATTCGGACCTTTTGAATGACCACTTCAACCTTAGTGAGCGTTCCTCCAAATTTAGGTGACAAAGCTAAGACCTCCGTTAGCCAGAAGGTGGAGGCTAGCTTTTTAGCGGTCTCGGGGTATTTATTCATGATAGATTTTATGGGATGAACCCTCTGAAGAGGGCGTATCAAGCCAGCTAAAAATTGGTCACCATCGCTGGCAGTGTCAATAACTTTTGGACGCCCTAGTATTTTGCTAAGGTATGTTTCCTCAGGTATGGTAGTCTCTTCTACTCCTCCAACGTTCAAATAATCAGGCACATCTATTTCCACAGGGGTCCCAATATGTAGTAACCAACGTCATTGTAATCCCCCACAGATTCGTCTCCAGGGTATTCTCAACAACTGGCAAGGCCGCGATGTAGTAGGAGAGATAACCACAGGAGATTGAATAGCCTTAGGGCGCGCATTTACCAGCTTAGCTGGAGGGGTAAGCACAGCAGCTTTAGTAAGCTAGTGCAGGTGTATAGTTGTTACTACCTTAATTGGCTTTGATTCATAATAAAAAGTGATAACCTTTTTGAGTCGCACTGAGGGAGCAGGTTTAGCAGGGAGGATAGGCACAGGTGAGCTCAGTCCCAACTGTTCAGTCGGTGTTAGCTCCTTAATGGTCAGAGCTAAAGGTTTCACCTCAGCAACATTTGTTTCTGCACATAATTAAATTCAGCAACTTCTACCAAAGCCTCTTTAATATCGCGGATGTTTTTGAAGTGGCGTTTCACTGGGATGTTATGTCTAGCTGGAGAATGCTGAAAACTAACACAGATAACAAGGCGATGATAGAATCATCAAGGGTAAGCATGTTTGAGGTTGACAACCTTTGCGCAACAAGGTAAAATCGTTCAGAAAAGGCAATGGTTGATTCAACTTTATACTTACTAAGGCACATAAAGTCTTGTTTTTCCCTGTGTAGAATTTTTTTTAATCTGAAGTCAGCTAGAAGAGCCTTCTTCACCTCTGCCCAGGTGTGCAAAGGGTCCAGGTAAGGAGCTATCATCTCTGTGCTAGGCGGTTTAAACAAGGAAGAATGTGTTGCACATTTTGATTGTTTGTTTCACCAACCATGGCAGCTTCGTAAACATACAAAAAAGTAGCAATCCTCCTTTCGCCAAAGATATAATTGTCTTTTATACATGGTTTTAGAGGGCGATTCTCAAGTTCATTGAGTCGGGACAGAGAGCTTGTTAGTTGCGTTTCCAGAGCAACTAAACGTGATTTTATGTGAAGAGTAAAAAGTGGGAGGGTTACTCATGGTTGTAGCCTCCATTTTTTATGTTTTTGTAGTGTACAGGGGCCCCCTTTAGTGAGCACCAATCTGTAGGAATCCAGCTTTCTTGTGCTCGCAGGTGCAAACGCCGCTGGATCCCACAAAAGCTTTGATAAAATTTATAAAATAAGTATAATAAAAACTTTTTTATAAGGTTTTATTAGGAGCGCGGGGTAGCAACTGAAAAACAATCCCCTTGATTTTCAACCATTCAGTAATAAAACTGTTTTGAGGGTCAGGGGGAATTTGGGGATAGGCTTTAAATAGCTTAAATGCTTCCAAATTAGGTAATATTGGTTTCACTCCTATCTGATCTTGAGAAAAGCGAGTTACTTTTATGGAAAAATGATTGTTGGGGTTTTGGGGCAGAATATACCCATGCAGTAATGTTTTGATTTACTTCAACCAATCACCGCTAGATAAATTACTTTCACCTTGGGGGACCTCCGCCACGTCTATAAAAGGGGGTGGCCCCCGCGTAGGTGCTTGGAAGGACCTGGTTGTGGTAGAAGAAGGACCTTTTGAATGGTTGCCTCAAGGCCCATCATGTGGTTGGGGAATTCTGACCATACAATTTTACATTAATTGCCTTAGCAAGTTTCATAATGGTGTCACCCCATTTAATGGGGTTTCGCCAAGAATTGGCTAGGGACTTTTGGCCAATATCTTCTAAAGCATCAAATCCATTATTATTAGAATCGTTCTTATTAACATTATAAAATTTCAGATGGCTGACATTTGCCCTTTTCAGCTGAATTCGACCTAAAACATTTTTATTTTTCAGCTGTGAGGGCAAATGTTTGACAGACATGATTAACTACCATCAGCTAAACAATTTTAATTGAAAAGGATTCATATCCCTTACCAATAATTGATGACATGGTTGATTAAATAGGAGGAGCTAAATTTTTCTTGGTGATAGACTAATCTCCTGTTACTGGAAAATTGATATGCCTCCAGAAGGCCAGGAAAAGTGTAGTATCATGATGCAAAGTCTGTATCAGCCTATGAGGATGCCTCAAGGTTTATGCAATGCAACCACAAATTTCCAGTGGTCAAATGGATACAATTTTACTAGACCTCAAGCTATCCTGCGTCTTAGTCTATTTGGACGATCTAAATGTTTTTGATTGGACATTTATGGACCATCTGCATCATTTGGAAGAAGTATTTGAGAGGATGACTTAAATCTTAATATAACGATGCATAAAGTTTTTTTTTCAGAGAGGAATTGGAATACCTAAGTTTTATTATCACTGTTGACGCTTTAAAAAACCAAACACAGAAGGTGGAGGCCATAGAAAGAATGTTAATCCCTAGGAGTGTTTGCAATGTCCAGGTCATCCTGGTAATGGTCAGCTATAATTGCCAATTCATTAAGGATATTTCAAAAAAGGCTGATTCGTTATTCCATCTCCTGAAGGATCTGAAGAAAGGGTTTAGTATGGAATGAAGAGTCTCATAACGCCTTTGATGAACTATGGATTATTGCCAAAGAGTCAAATACACAAATATTCAAATTTTGAGAGACCAAGAATAATCCAGCCAAATGCGTCACTTATGGCGATAGGGGCCATACTCAATAAGTTGATGAGCATGGGGAAGAACATCAAGTGCTTATATTAGCTGCAAATTTTCGAAGACTATGAGGAATTATACAATCACCAAGAATGAGAGTATTGCAGTCATCTATGCTGTGAAAATTGGCGTAGTGGCATCATATTTACAGCGCACAGTTTAAACACATACCAAACTATAAAGGTACTGTATGAGGACATTAACCTCGACTAAATCAATGAAAACCTCAATATTTAGAAATAGGGTTTTTACTTGACTAGGAAAGGATAACACTATTTTATTAGATAATGCCAGTGGCCAAGAGCTTGCTAGTGGTATTCTTTCTATATTGGATCTCTCATCTTCTCCAGGAAAAGATCCTCTTCCCATTTAAAATCCTCTTTAGATATAAAAATTCTACAAGAGATCTCAACCTGCGTTCCATGGTTACCAAGCAGTACCTCTGGATGGTAGAATATAATCGTGTTATTTACATTGTTAGAAAAACTAAGGTTGAGGCATTTCCATATAAAGATGTGATATGCCAGATGCAGTCAAATTACGGGATAACTGCTTTAATGATTATAGGACCCTTTTACCAAAGGGTTTATGCTGGTATAGGGTCAGCATAGAATAGTACACTAAAATAAAATAAGAGGAAAGAATGGGATTGAGGCCGCAGCGTCAGAATCCAATAAGTTTAGGGAACAATAGATGCACTGGTGGGGCTTTAAGGATTTTCTTATTAGTATATTAATACTTTATACCACTACATATAGAAGCTGGGGCCACGTGGCGTTGTAATAAAATACCAATCAAATCCGTTATCTAATTATTAGTTACAGTATGAAATAGAATATATAAAACTATTGTATTCATATGGTTGGTCAAAATGATTACAACATATGTCTGCAAGCAGTTTTGCGCCTATATATATGGGACACATTTTATAGGTCATCATAATGACCACGCCTCTCTCCAGTGGTTACACAATTTAAAGGAATTAAGGGAGATTGGCTTGGTGGGACTTAAAATTACATGCTTATAAATTTGATATTGAACATTGCACTGGAGACAATAACCAAAATGCTGACAGGTTGTTGAGAAGCACAGAACTTCTTGATGTCCAAGAATATTCAGATGGCCTGTATGATAGATTGGTTTAAGGAGAATTAGAGGATGAACCAGATGAAATACATATTGCATTGTGAAAGGCAAAGGAGAAAAGGGAACTCATGAATGACCAGCTTTTCAAGATAACAGATGATAAATGGCTTATATTTCCAAAGCCCTTTGAGTAAACAGAAAGAATCTGGGCTGCACACATTGTTGTTGTTCATGGTGGGTTAAAGAAAACTTTGGGGCACATTTTCCAATACTACTATTGGGAATGCTGAATTATGACGTTGAAAATCTATATCTTGTTGTGTGGAGTGTCAACTCCATAAACTTCACAAGAATGTGACAGGTACCAATTGGTAAAAATGGGGTTTGCATGGCACATTGTCTCCATAGATGTAATGGGGCCTCTGAGCATGAGTATGGGAGGTGTTTGTTACATCACTGTCACCATCAATCACCTTAAGAGGTGTTTTGAAACAAAAATTATAGGCTGAGAAGATGCAATGAGTACCGCGAATTTCATTCTGAGCAGGTAATTTACCAACAAGGATGTTCTTGAGTGATATTGATTGACAATGGGGCAAATTTCACCTCTTTTGTTATTCCACAAATAATGATCTGATGGGGATTAAAGAAGTGGAATTTGCTTTTTATTGGTCTGAAATGAACAGAGTCATTAAATGAGTGAATGGCACGCTGGCTGCTACACTGAAGATCTTTGGTCTCAGGTAAAGCGCCTTCATGGGTGTCTTATTTGAGCTCAGCAATTTTGCATATTATCAGCTTCTATTTGCAATGAAGAAATGCCTTTGAAGTATTATATGGTTGATGGGCAGCATTACCAATGATCCTATATCTGGCGGTGGAATCAACACCAGGGATGAGTGCAGAGAAATTCTTGTATCGACTAGCAAACATTATAGTTGACCTTTGGTCTCAAGCTTATGATACAACAATATAAAAAAGATTTTAGACTAAGACTGATGATAAGGTTTGAACTAGCCTAATAGAATTTTTTGGTAGGAGAACATGTCTCATATTGGGATACTCATGGGTTCAGTCAACAAAACAAGCTGGATACATTATGGTTGGGATCATTTGAGGTTATAATAAAATTGGCAACAGATTCATATACGATCAAAAATGTTAATTATGGTCATGTAAATAACAAGTACAAAGTAAAGTTTTAAAGAGGTGAAATTAAAAGATAAAAGATGAAAAATATAAAAAACATTAATTGAGGAAACTAATAAGAAAATATTAGAAAAATATAGAATAAAAAAGAAAGAAAAGAAGATACTCTTATTATCTATTTTAATTTGGAGACCTCAGTTTGCAAGATATAAGCCTACCTTTGACGCCTCTGGGGGAGGGAGGTTGACTGACTATTGTGAAAAATAGGCTACTGAGGTTGATCTGTGATTGTATGCTTGCAAGCATAGGCCATATGAAACCACATTCTATGTACACAAGGAGTGTTTTGAGAAAGCATGACAATAGGGAGAGAAATTGGAATATTAAAATTTGCTAGACCAGAGACTACGTTTCAAAGGGAAATCAGCAGTAAAGTAAAAGACAACTTGAACATAAATCCATGTAATTCCCATATGACACAAGCGCCACAAGCTGTGTCCTAAGTCAAGCAACAAGCTTCATAGAGTACGCTGGCCATATGAGATAGCCGTGAGCAAGGAAGATGTACAGGAGGTTACCAGATCATACCACCAATAGTATTCATTAAAAGAAGATTTTATAATTTTGGAAATATATCAGAGATATGCTGAAAGGGGTTTTGTACAGGGTCAAGCCCACTGAGCAATAGAATGACTGATATGGTAATTTCCAGTCCTCAAAACACTTAAATAAAGAAATATAATAAATATGGAGCAATTTTCCCAAATGACACCTCTTTATTTTAACTTAATATTTCCAGTGGACACTCGCTGCTCCGCTCTCTCTTTCTTGCTAACAATCCACCTCCTTCAATCTTCACATCTCGCCTATACTTCAACAACTTTGGTCAAGACCAACCATTTTTCTTAGGCTTTTTGTTCCCACCATATTCTCATTGGTTCTGGCAGAGGCTACGATTCATAAATTTACTGTTATCTTAGTTTGAGGCGATCTACTTAAAATTTATCATATGCTAACATTGCCTTATTGCCTAATTTGTAGGAAATTCAATAATTATTTGTTCAAAGCTCAGTATTACCCTATCGCCTTATGCCAAGGCATTCTCATAAATATTATTATACCGCTCATTCATCCAATGTCACCCATTCCGCCATAACTACTTATTGCTTATCGTCCAGTCACATCAGAATCTTGACATTATCCCCTTGACTGGATGATAAGTCTCCTATTGTTTATATGCCCAAAGGAACTTTGCGTGCACTCAGTTAGTGATCAGACTGCTCACAGGGTCCTTGATGGTATAGGCATCAACACCTGTTTTATATTATTTCAAATGGACCAATCCAGATTCTGGCCAATTTGTGCTTCTGACTGAACCTGTGTTGTTCATGGAATAAGACCATATCCCCATATTTGAACTGCGCTAGGCCACTACGCCGTACCTATTAACAGCTTGATTCTTCATCTTCTTGGCTAAACTGAATGATTATGCTTCAGTTTGCAGCTTGATCAGTGTATTCGTTAGGTTGGTCAAGTAGTGTTGAGGATCCATTCCACTGGTATCTTCCACACAGGCATAGACAGTGAGGATAGAGCTTGGTGCCATCCATCTAGTAACTGGTAAGGACTCTTCTCCGTTGCTGAGTGATAGCTGATGTTGTAGGCAAAGATGGCAGTGGAAAGGAGGGTACTCCAATCAGAGGGTCTATCCATTTCCAGCTTTTGGAGTATAATCACCAGTCTCCCATTGACCTGTTTGACCATACCATTGGATTCTGGGTGATACGTGGTCAATAGAACCCTGTGGATGGCCATCAGTTTGTTGAGCTTGGGTAAAATGTGAGAGTTGAAGTTTGTCCCATTGTCAGTAAGGATAACCTGCGGGTAGCATTGTAATTGATTTATACATTCCATCAAAAACTTAGTCACCGTGACTGTCCCCAGATCATGTATCACCATGCCTCAATTCACCTGGTCAAGTGGTCAATCACCACCAGAATATACTTGGAATGGTTTGCTCCAGTTGGCAGGGGCCCCAAAGCATCAATAGAAACCGTATTCCAAGAAAAGTGAGTTTTACTAACTGGTACGCTGTCTTATGGTGGAATAGTTTCTCCACTTGGCACTAGTGGCAGCAGGAAATAGTTTCAAGCATGTCAAAGTGCATCTTTCCAAGTAGTACCGAGGTTGCAACAATTCCAGGGTCATGCATACTCAACCATGTCACACTGTTCAGTGTGCACTCATAATAATAATTGGTCAGGTGGAAGGTCTTAGAATATATGGTAGTGTCCCCTATCTGCTTTTAAAATTCACCATTCTTCTGGAACGTATTGGCCCTTATTACGTCTAATATGTTGATGACTTAGAATGGTTCATCATCATATTTCCTGCTGAGCATAATATTGTACATTACATAACTGAGATTTGTTTTAATGGCAATGGTTGGCAATCTCGATAAGCAATCTGCATTTTGGTGTTTATGCTTTAGGTCAGTGGAGAATTTTAAAATCGTAAGCCAGCAGCTTAAGATCCCATCAGGCTAGACGCCCTTCAGGTTCTCTTAGAATTTTCAACCAGCGTAACAACGCATAATAAATTATGACTTTAAAATTTACCCCTTTCAAGTATACCCTGAATTGCTTGTATGCGGAGATCACTGCTAGCACTCCCACTCAGTCATGGTGTAATTGCGTTCATGGAAGTTCAAGCTATGACTTCAGTATACAACCGGATGCTCCTCCCCCTCATCGTCTTTTTGAGATAGAACCGGCCCAATGGCGGAAAAGGACGCATCCATCTGGACAATAAACTCTTTTTTCAAAATTAGATAATGTAGCACCAGCACACTGATTAATGCCATCTGAAGTGTATCAAAGGAGCATTGTCAACTTTACTTCATTTAAACGTGGCATCTTTTTTAGTAACTCAAACAACAGTCCTCCAATACAATTAGATTTGGGTATAAAGCGTCAGTAGTAACTGACCACACTCAAAAATACCTTTACATCACGTTTGCTGCTCGGTGGGGTAATTTTCTGAATAGCTTCCACCTTAGACAGTTGAGGTTTAAGCCCCTTTGCATCTAATACAAACCCTAGATACTCAAGCTGGTCTTTGAAGAATTGGCATTTATGGGGCTTGATCTTAATGCTGGATGTGGCTATCCATTGGAAGACCTCCTCTAGATGGGTAAAATGCTCAGAGAATGTACATGAGAAGACGCTGATATTGTTGAGGTACATGAGAATGCAAACAGATTCAGGTCACCAAGAATGGTGTCCATGGACAGTTGGAATGTAGATCGGGCGTTACACAGCCCTTGTGGCATATGGGTCAGTTGAAAAAGCCCCTTGGACGTGATAATGGCGCATTTCTCTTGTTCGCTGTGGGGAACTTGATCTATCAGTAATTTGATATAAAATTTATCACTAAAAAGTAACAAGCTCCCACTAACTGATCCAAAGCACCATCAATCCGCAGAAAGGGATACAAGTACTTCTTAGTGATGCTGTTGAGCTTCTGATAGTCTATTACTACCCAGTTGGTGCCATCCTTATTTTTTACAATAAGAACAGGTAAAATCCACGGACTCTTTGATGCTTCAAGCATCCCTTGCTCCAGTAGCTTTTCAATATCCTTTGTTACTATTTCCTTGGTTTCCCTAGACTGGCGGATCGGCTGAGACCTTATGGGGGATGATCCCCAGTGTCCAATTGATGGACCCCCCAAGCGCACCCTAAATCATGATCGTCAGCAGCAAAAACCTCCTTATATCTTCTAAATAAAGATATTTCCTGATCCTTCTGTTCTTCCAATAACTCAAATTAAGTTTTTCTCGGTACTCTTTCATTATACTGAGCTGCAGCTCAATGGGCAAACCAAATTCCTCCAGAGACCAAAACACATGAAGCTGAAGGACCTCCTCAACTGGTGTCAAGTGTAGATATGACACTATTTGATGCCAGCAGATTTGCATTAGTTCGTTTTGTAAGTTTTCTAGCAAAACCTTGATATCCCCATGTCATGGAAGTACAATGCCTGGAGCCACATGAGGCTCAAGCTGAGATTGCTGATAAGGCCCAATGACATCCTCATAGAGCCTAGCTGGCACTTCCACCTCTAATTCATTGTTCACTAATACTTAGTGACCAAGTGGATGGATATAAGCCCAGCAGCTCTAAGAGGCAGCCCTTGATATTCATATATCTTTGGGGAAGGGCCCAGGTCTTGTTATTTAGTTGACGGTACCATAGTGGGATTACACCATCACTATAAGCTTGGTTGATATGTCCCATATGCACCAGATCTTTTGGCACTCCACTAGTGTAAAATAAATTGTGATCCGCTTCCCCAGAATTTCGAACGTCTCTTCCATCATCTCAATGACAGCCAAAGTATCACATAAAAGTGGTTCCAATTAACAGGTCATAATGGGTGTTTGGACACAATTGCCATAGCACAACAACAATTGACCCAAACTTCAAGGTAAGCGTACTGTACGCTCCTTCTGAGACCGTGTTTCCCGATCAGCAGTCACATACATTTGTGGTAATATACATCAGTTTTAATGTCAACTTTGCCACCAACATAGTGGAACTATGTTGACTGGGCACCCGTATCTATTATATGGACTCAGGTTTTGACTACAACAATATCACAGTATGTACATTCTTAATAAGAAGAATTTGACTGTTTAATACATGGACATTTACAGATTCTCTGTTCCCAAGGAAACTCACAATCACCTCTCTAACTTTGGGGTATTATTTGATAATAATTTCTACCAGAAGGGCGATGTTTACTCCTTGCAAGGAAGGTGCATCTGCGGATGGATCCAGCTTGTCAGGGAGACTTGGTCAAACATTTGACAAGCGTACAGCTTTGGCTGCACCTGAGATCCTTCTTTCGCCACAGCCTTGGATTGCACTCATGCCAATAGGTTTTCCTCTCAAACTGGATGTTGATATAGGAATGCGTCAACATATGGAGGGACTTCTGCTCAATATATGGTGATAAGTTCAGGTGGGGCGTTTGGAATTGGGATAGCGGATATATAGAATCCTGTCTCTACTATGCTCTGACATTTCCCTGATAGTACTGGTCCTGCTGTACGTAATGGAACTGATGATTGGGGCAACCTCATGCCAGGTGCTCAGGGAGAATTCATATAAAACAATTACCCCCGTAGAGCCTGCATCTTTGATTATTGTAAGATGGGCCATGCAAAAAGTTGAGATGTGGGTGATCAGCTTAAACGGGCCCATCCCAATAGTTTAACTGCTGATGGTAACTCAGTAAAGGGCAAGGCGCATAGCTATAATAAGGCTGGGGGTTACTAGACGGACTCTGAAGAGGGAGTGATAGTTCCCCCAGATAAGAAGGTCTGGCGATGGATGCTGTAGGTTTCCGCTCTATATTAGGCATAGTAAAGGTAGTAGATAGATGGCGCAAAATTTGGACAACTTTGAGAAGGGGTACGTCGTCCTTTAGGAATAAAGCCAAGAAATTGTAAAGCTCATGGCATGGCTTCACCGCAGAGGGCATCACAATTCCCACATTGGCTTCAGCTAGGGTGCCTGCCCCTTTTAGTATGTGGGCTTCCATCATGAAGCGGTCTGCAAACTCAGCTAGAGTCTTATTATGATGAAACATATAGTCAAAATCTCAGCCTTTCGCCACAACATCTTGGCAGTGCCTCCAAACAACCGCAGCACAATCTCCTTCACCTCCTGATATGAAATGGACTGTTTGGAAGATAGCAAGTAACATGTCAGCGCTTCTAACATACAGGGCGGATATCAGTAATTTAGCCTTACGCTGATTTGAGGCTCCTTCCATCACAAATTCAATTCGTTTGAAGAATCCGTGGATGTTTCTATTGCAGTCAAATGGAGGTAGCTTGTCAATGCATACCTCTTCTTCCCACTTATAACTGCAAGCCTTGGGAGTGTACTGAAGTTTTTATCGAGATATAAAGCTGGAATCTTGTTGAGGAGCTGGCTCATAAGGTTCAGCGGCACATGACTGATCAGCTGCTCTAGGGGTAACATAGGTTTCTTTGGCGGGCAGGACTATCATCACATAGGGGGTTTATTGGTTGGAAAATAGGCATCTTCCAAGATGCCATCATGAGTTGAGCAGATCATGCTGTCTTTGCGAATGGCGAAAAGCTCTTCAGCTGGATAAAAAGCCTGGTAACCATCATAAAATGATCTTTACTTAGCGACCCTTTGTCCTTCCCTTCTAATGGAGGAAAGGTGGGTAAAGGGTAGGTTTAAACTTCTGCTTCATACAGTGTAGCTTCTCAGTAGTGTCATCCAGGCGATTGGCTAGTTGCCTGTTTAGTTTTCCAAGTATCTGCAACTGACTAGCCGAATTTTCAAGTTGATTACTAACCATTTAACACTCCTGAAGGAGCACTTCTTGTTTTTTATCACAGTGTCCACAACAAGTTTAATTTCCACTACTTCTGAAAGCACAGTGCATTGGGAAATTCCCCTTCAGTATAGGCCTGAGATGCCATGATTGGCGATTGGATAGTAATTTTAATTTTTGTGGTTATTTAATAGTCCCCCTATAGTGAGCACCTGTTATACTTTTGACAATATATCAGAGATATGCTGAGAAGTTTTTGCATAAGGTCAAGCCCACTGAGCAATAGGATGACTGATATGGTAATTTCTAGTCCTCAAAACACATCAATAAATAAATATAATAAATATGAAGCAATTGCCCCAACGACACTTCTTTGTTCTAACTTTAAAATAATCAGTGGATACTCGCTGCTCCGCTCTCTCTTTCTTAAAAACAATTCTTCTCCTTCAATCTTATCATCTTGCTTGTATATCGACAACTTTGATCAATACTAACCCTTTTGCTTAGACTATTTGTTCTTGCAGTATTTTCATTAGTTCCAGTAGAAGCTACAATTCCTAACTTCACTATTGCCTTAGTTTGAGGTGATCTACTAAATGTTCATCATATGCCAACATCGCCTTATACCCTAATTTGGAAGCGGACAATAACTATTTTTCAAAGCTTTGTATTACCCTATCTCCTTATGGAAAGGCAAGCTCATCAGTATTATTATATTGCTTGGTTAGCCAATATCACCCATTCTACCATAACTACTTAGGGCTTATCATCCAGTCATATCAGAATCTTGATAATAAATGATATTGCCAAATATTTCCTGCTTCAAAGTAGTCATGTAAACACCAAACTGAATATTAGAGGTGACAACTACATGCTTTTTGGAAGTGAAAAGCGCAGGAGCAATGAAAAGTAGTTGAAGTGGAATTTAATAGCCCAGGTGATAATTTTTTGCCTAGCAAAGTTCAGAGTGTATATCATGGTGTCTCAATCAAGAACATGATCAAGGTTGCTGGGGTTGAAGGAGAGACCAAAGCCTCAGAAAGTTTCCTGAAAGATCTATGTACATGAACTTGACATGGTCTAATTTCTGATAGTCATTTTTGACAATAAAATGGTTGGCATATAACATTGCCCAATTCAGAAAAGGAACTCTGAAAGTAGATCTGACTCAGAAAGGAACAATTAATTTAAATCAGGAGGATGGATCATTGGGCCCAAGGTTATTGCTGAACTCAATATGAATGGAGCAGAAGCTAGAAAGCACTCAAAATTTAGTTCAGCAAGTGGGGAAATAGGAAATAACAACTATGAATTAGTTGAAGAAATTTCCATTCCTGTTTCCTCATCAGGGATGGGCAACATTGTTGGAATTGCTGAGGGGGATTAACCAGACCAGCTTGACTCAGAGTGCTGGATCTGGTGGGACCATAGATGATACTTCTCTGGGTGGGTTGTGACATCACTCAAAAAAAGGTTGGCATCCATTTTAGATAGACTGACCAAGTACCATTCATAGTGTGAGCTGTTAGAAGATACAGACATTTTCTTGCATAATATGGTTAAGCGGGGGTATAAGTGGAAATTTTTATATGACCACTTTATCTAGCTTGAGATTGATCAAGCTTTAAATTATTTAATAGGCTCATCTAATTAATTTACCTTATAATTAATTTAAACTTAAATTTTATTTGAGGTGGGCTGACCTGGGGACGATACCACACCGATGAGGGGAAGTGAAGAAAATGGGAAAGAAGGATAAAACCTGGAAAACCTCCATGTGTGGCGTATGATAGGCCAGGAACTCCATGGACCACCTTTGCTATTCGCTATCTTGGTTCAGGGCATTGGTGCGCAACGCCAACACAGTCATAATTGTCCCCTACCAAAGTTCACTACTGGGATCAAACTTGGGGAGGCAGCAGTAGAGGTCCCTATTCTACCACTGGGGTATCCTCCCCTATTTTTACCTTATAGATTAAGCTTTGAGGCAATTGTCAAATTAAAGTTGGTCATTCAGCAATAATAACTGATTGTATAATAAATTGTAATTTACTAGGATGCAAATTTAATGATAGCTATAATTGTAATTTCATTGGGAAATGTTGCCAACAATGTGGATGTGAGTAAGTCAGCTCATAATGGTACTTACTCATAGGAAATTGATTGGTTTAGTAGCTGATTTTGACAATAGATTCAAATAGCATTTAATCATACTATTATCTATGAAATTCATTTTGGATTTTTCTGGCGATCCAATATCTATTTTTGTCAGATAGGCGTGCCAAGACAATTAGGATTGCCACGATTACAATAACACATGTCTTCTGACGCTCTCGTCTATATATTCCCTAATTTTCATAATGAACTACACCCTAGAACTTTACCTTGTTGTGTTTATCTGCTTCCAGTTAAGGATTTTAAGTATCCAATTATCTTTTTAAGTGTCAAAAGCTATAGTTAGGCTGAAGTCACTTATTTCATCAGTATTTGCTAAAGTGAAGGCTGAAGTTTCTCAAGATTGGAAACCCAACTAGGCTAGTTGTCATCATGCACCTAGCAAGTCTATATATTAATTCAAGAACTAGCAGATAAGCAAACTTGTGCAACAGTAGAAACCCCATAGTTTTTACATTAGGTTCTACCAAATCCATAGTCTGATGTGGATATCTGTCTCCAAAGCTGATAGCAAAGCGTCTCAGTTCATGGCTCATTTTATAGATTTATATCTAGAGGTTACATAAAATTGTCCAATGTAGTGAGCACCAGAATGTTGCAATTAGAGTTACAACAGGTAAAGATATGCTTAGGTAATAAAGAACTCAATGAGGTATAGATCTGTGATAACATAATATTAAAAGTAAAACTTGTATTTGGGACAATATATATTGTTACAATTAACATGATGACCTTGGCATCACTGTAGTATCGTTTAGAACTCTCAGTGTTGAAGATCTGTCATAATAGTGATCGCATTCTAGTTCCAGTATGAAATGCAGAATCTCCATATTTTTATTGCCAGGTAGTTTCTATTAATGTGACATCAGTACCCTTTCCAATGCATGACCCTAATAAATGCTTTTTGTTATCTGGAATATGCTTCATATGGCTTCTCTAAGGCACCTAAACCTTCTAGGGTATACCATTTTTAGTCTTAGTATAATCTTTTGACCCCGCCTTGAAGGATTGATGTGCAATAGGTCACAAAAATGTAAATAGATCAATAAGGTACGTCATCAATGGTATAGAGGCGGATTAGATGATGAAAACGATTATGTCAGAATGGCTAGGTAACACTAAAGTAATTATAATTGAAGGGATGAGAACAAAATGGAGCTCAAAGAGCAAGAGAGATGGTAGATGAATTTGAAGGCAGCTGGGCTAATGAAGTGTCTTATAATAGATCATTAAGGTTTAGACTATTCAAAAGTCACAGGCAGCTTGGCAGCAAGATGCATGTAATAATAGGATTTGTCTTAGATAGGGTTGTCAAAGTGTCCAGTAAAGATTGATAAGAATCAATCTAAAAAAATGTATGAAGTAATGAAGTGAGATCAATGTAATATTAAGATTTGACGAAAAATGCAGGTGAGGCAGCGGCGAGTTACATAAGTTTATGCTGTAGGTCAATATTGTATGGTTTTAAGCCTTAATTATAACAGCGGAAAGCCACAATGGGGTCTCAAATTGCATATATATTATCAAAATGATATGGATTGGGTCCTAATACTTTGTCTAAACTTAAACTCTCAAAAACTTACAATTGATTGCACTATCTAAATACTGTTACTTTATTTGACCAATATATATAATTTTTCTTGAAGTTCTAACCTCCTTTTCTCTACCATTTATCATAGACTTTCTTCAAGATGTTGCCAAGGTACTCATGGACTTTAAAATGAAACTTTCTTTAACACTGTAAGAACATTTAGCTTTTAACACCTTTCACAGTTGTTTTTTTTACTAATATGCATATTGCATTATTCTACAAAAAAGGTTAAAGTTGAAAAGATCTCCCTTTTTTAGATAAACTTAAAATTGATATGCAATAGTTGTTTTTAAGTAAGCAAAAATTTGAAATAGAAGTAAATCAAAGAGAAAATGGGCCTAAATCAAAGAGAAAGTTGACGCTCATATATGAAAACCATTTTTAATTAAAACTTATGCAATATTAGACTATACTGACCACATAAATTGTGTTAGTTTTTTTAAGGCTGATCTGGGCATACTAGCCAAAGTTTTCGTTATTGTTCTTTTAATGGCATTGCAAATAAACACGGATTGTTTTCATGTTCATGAGCTGTTTTCTTGTAATGACACAGTATAAAGGTAATACTTCATAACTCTGGTTGCCTACTAGAGGCTATAAAGTATATGACCCTACCACTATTTCTGATTCTGTTAAAACTCATAGAGGCTTGGTTTGTTTAGGTTAGATTCTTAATGACTTCCTTAAGCGCACTTCACAAACTTTAGTTAGTCTAAGAGCATGGTGGGGTTTCTGATTATAAAATACCTAAACAATATGATAAAGTATTATTATTAAACTAAATAGAATATGAAAATTAATATAACTTCATCATTTTACTCCATTTTTCTCCATTGTCTAGTTGCTGATTTATTTTATTATAGTATAACAATTTTCACAAAAAAATTGCTTAATTGCAAGAATTCAGCAGGTAATCGCAAAAAAGCAACATTACCAAAATACAATCTTTAATAAGAAAAACCCTGATTGAAAAAAGGAGACATAAGCTAAAAATATATACTAAAGAGCATGTTTGGAATGAGAAGGCTTTTATACTATAATTAGAAAAATGACTCTATACATAACTTAAGTATTTGGAATTTTCCATGCTCTTTATTTATAATTATAATTATCAAAAATCTCAACACTTGTTGCAATTTTTGTTGAGATAAGCTTACAAATGTACCTACCAATTTGATCATCATTTCATAAATTTGGGGTAACTACTACCAAACTTTTCTGTAAGGTTTGCACCAAAATTTAGTTCAATTATAAAACATTTTTCTGTTCATGTAGGGTTTACTCTTAATGTGAAAAAGTTGAGACAAAAACTGACTCAAAATCTTAGTCATTGAAAATTTTGCACCATGTATTAGTTATGTGAGACCTTAATCGTGAAAAATATTCAAGGTGTAAGTCTTTAGTATTAATCAATTTAATTATAAGCTTATCTACCAGCTTAATATAGAACAATACTACTCCTAAAACACTTTATACGTAAAAACTTTATTCAAAAAGCATCTATATTATAACTTATATCTGCATATTGTAGAGTCAAAATATATTATACACCAATGTTGGTTAGGCTTTAATTTATTAAAAACATATCTGATTGATGTCCGTTTTCAAAATATAACTATGATCACATAGACTTAATTTAAGTCTTATAATTAGGGCTCAAATAAAACTATAAATTTCTAGAATATTATGCAAGTGTAGAAGTAAGGGATTAGGTATTTTTGGACTGATTTACGTCAGTTACCTAGAATTAGCTTGACCAATGCTATGGGTCCAGTAAGACAAGTAAGATAGCTTTTCATAAGAGTAGAAACTTGGGATATTCTTGAGATGGAGTATCCCACAGATAGGCTTCTTTTGGGTAAGTGAGTAAAGAAATTGGTTAGTGTTTAGATTGTTTTCCCTCTGTTAAGAAGTCTTAAAATAAATTTATCCAAGATATAGTTTTTGAATGCAACTCCTAAGTAAATAAACACTAATATTATATACCATTTCTACCACTTTATTTTGTTATTAATCTAAATATTCACATTCTTATTAGCACTATAAATTTTCCTAGGTCTGGAACTGGATACCTGCGCATAATTTTACAGATTAATAGAGAATAAGTCAATTTCCATTAATCTTATGAATTTCTACTTGATCTCATTTTGCAGCATAGTTTTTCAATATATAAAAATTTTGGTGTTTAATTAAGTTTCCATGTCAGGCTTTGACTTGATAGTTAAAGTTTTAGAAAAATGCAGAAAAAGTATGCTATTACTACTATAGAACTTAGAGGTTCTAGAAAAACTGAGATTAGAATTCATTATAAGTTATAGATCTAATTAGTGAACTGCACTATTTTTATATTTTTGTTAATAAAAAATATAGTAAAATAAAATCACAAGGCTCTTTTTTTAGTACTAGGTGGTCACAACCTAAAGGGAAGCACCAATCTCAAAATCACATATCTCTTAGCATATGCAAAGTATAAACTATAACTGATACTATAGATTATAAAAGTTCTTTGATAATATTAATTTGAGCAAGGGTGCAATATACATTCTTAGTTCAATAATTTGATAGGTAAAAAAATCACCTATTCTAAAAGTAGTATTATAATATAGACTAATCAATTAGTAATGTAATAAGATGTAGTATGCAAGGGGAGGGTGTTCAAGTGGTAGAGTATGGTTTCAATGACCACTGCCTCCCAAGTTTGATTATGGTAGAATAACTTTGAGTCAGGAATAATTTATGACTGTGTTGCTACTGCGCACCAATGAACCAAACAAATATACAAATAGAAAGGCGTTCCAAGGAGTTTCTGGTCTTTAAGAAAGTTGCTCATGGAGTTTAGAGGGATTTATTTTTCTTGATCATTAATACTAATTTCCCCTTTAATCCCATTAGCTGATGCGGTATTGCCCCTATGACAACTCATCCCTTATGACTAAATAAAGATATAGTATGTAAGAGTATCAAAAAATTAAGAGCATATATCTTAACCCTTTGAAGAATAAACTTACTAGAAGAGTTCTTTTTATCTTATAAATAAAAGAGGCATAGTTCAGATGGTTTTTAGTACTAAAAGACCCTTACCAAATTGGGTAGCCATCAATGTTTTTTAATTACTCTAAGCTCCTATAAGCCAGAGGCAGAGAAGCAAAGAGGTTTTTGGAAAGAAAAAAGATATGCTCACCAGAGCAAAGATTCGGTTTATAAACATATGGGAAGATTTTAGACATGGTGCAGATCTTCAGAGAAATCTCAAGGTGGAACTTTAACTGGCTGATTATTGGTGAGACTGTCCACTGCTGGGATTTAAGGCGTCACTAAGGAAGAAATTATAAAGGTAAAAATTGCATTGGCATATGTTAGGATCAAGTCAAAGGTTGCAACTATCAGGAGAGTGTCTATAACTCTTCTGTTCCTGGAGTGGTGGTGCACTGTGCACAGGCCCAACGCCTGGGACTAGTCGTCAGTAATAAAAGTTAGTATATCCCCGCAGAAGGTGCTTGAGCTATAATAACTTAGAGCAAGGGTGTTTAACATTATATAAGAGAACCAAAACCATACTAACAACCAGCTGAAGTGAATGCCAAAGAGGGGTTCATACCCAAACGTTGCTCTGGACTGGAGTGAATAGGCGGCCCAGGATGGAGAGAACCTGGACGGCCCAACGGTGCACCAAAGGAGAGATTTATGGATGTTAAAATTAAATGCCTAATGTTGCATGAAACCTCCTCAAAGAGGTCCACGCACAGTTTCGTCCAAGATAGCATATAAAAAATGTCTACTAACGAAGGGTTATTTATTATAGGAAATTTTACCAACGAGAGAAATTGGTCTTAAAAAACAATTTTAAGGAAATTTGGGGGAACTATCGATTGATGGAAGTGGTGCTAAGCTGAGGTACACCAATAAGTGCACGCTTCCATTGGGCATTAGACTATACTTGGTAATCGACCAAACTTGGGCTATCAATTGTAGGTAAGGCCAACCCAAGCTGAAAATTTTAAAAACCAAATGAGTTTTTAGACCCGTTCACCAAGAAATTGAAGCAACCCGCCATTTTTAATTGCAAAGCTGGTTCGTTTTAAAACACCTGCTGTTATACAGGGCCAAACTTCTCTTACATTTCTAGGCCAACCTGAGCATACCTCGCCTTAACCCAGCGTTTATCCAAGGTATGTTTGAGGTCAGGGAGGCCTTCTAAATTCACCTTCTTGGCCTCCTGACCTGCAGCTTTATCCTTGGTATTTGTCCCTATAATGATGTCATTCTCAATCCATGACTGCAACCAGTCAGAATATTTATGAGAATCAGGTTTTAAATTGGGCTCCTGTTTAGTGGCTGTACCTGGAGGAGCTCAAGGACTCTTTGCTATAATAGGGGAATTCCTGAGCATATGAAGAAATGTTGGTAGTGGGAGTCTGTGGTCTCATCATATAGAAGACGTCTCCTGTAAGGAAAGTCTGGGACATTTTAAACACATGCTCTTTAGGAGCATTGTAAATCAGCACAGTGTGTTAAAGACCTTTCCAAGTGGTCCAGGTTTTAGACATGTTTCCAGAGAATCTCAAATTAAACCCTCATGGAGGGGAGGAGAATATATGAACTCTGGATCATATAGAGTCATTCCAATATGATATTTCAGGATGTGTAAGCCTTTATGCCCGCCCCTCCACATAGATCATGAGCAATATCCCTAGAGAAGTAAGAATGGGCCCAGGGGCTCTAGTAATTTTGGTATCCCATATTAGTGACCTTGCCCATGTGGTAGATGAGCAAAGGGTTAGCCTTGTTACCTAAAAATAGTCCCTCTCTACCCCCTTTTCTCCTTCTTCTGTAGTGAAATTGATAGAAGGGCTCTTTATGGAGCTATTACAGTCTAGGGGCCTCAGAAAAACCCTGGATCGCACACCACACCTAGCTTAGTTGCTCAAGATATTTAAAGAACTGCCCAAAACCTTCCTAAACTTAATATAACCATTAACGAGTTAGCAATCCAGTTCTGGATTCTAATTGTAAATCAATTTGAATATTGACTTCCTGATCATCCAATCTCCCATAGTTGTTCTAATTGATTGACCATCTAGATAAGATTCATGCAAAAATTGGCTGCTTCAACCCATCACTAGAAAAGTTCTGTAAGAAATAATTCTACAAATTCAAAGTGTTCTCAATCTGTGGATTCCAATAGTAAAGTTTACTCTTGATCCATAGTTTTTAATATTTCCTCAACCCAAAACATAATCCCTGATAACCAATTGAGATATACTGCAGGGGCCCACGCTCAGGCAAGTGCTTGAGTTCCCTTCATATTCTACCCCTCCCTACTATAAATGCAACAGCTCCTCACTAGGTGTTTTTCAAGTTTATTTTCTATTTAATTTCCTTTTGAAATAAACCTATTCAAACCTATTATAAACAATGTTGATACACTCTTTATACAATTTCACTAGTCTCAAGTTTATCTAGAAAGTCTTTCTGCCATCTAAAAATGCCATTAACAAACATGTATTAAGCATTTTAATACATCAATCCAATGACTTACAACGTGGTAATCAAAATTGTAAGTGCATAAATTCCTGACCATTACTGCCAATCTGTTGTGTATGTCATGCACAACTGCAAATTTAATTCTCCCTGCTGATCCATAATCAATTTGACATAATCTGCCCAACATATACCCCACACCATTTAATCTGTTCACATGCAACATTAAAAGCTGCCAAATTATGTGGATCCATAGCCCCCTGAAACTCCCGCCCGTGGGGTGCCCCAGTAAGGATTGCGCACTCCTACATTTCGCCTTCTGGCTTGTTATGGGGCCTCTGATATGGGTTTGACAATTATACTTATCACTTACCTCTAGAATTCCTCTTTTTAAAAGTCTCTAGGTCTGCTGAGCCCCTGGAATGTTGTTCCCTTAACTTGGTATTATCAAACTAGACTGGATGGCCAGTCTTCTTTCCAATATCTGCAATTATGACGTAATAACCAGCCAATAACTTTGACGTTCTTCGTCCTCCTCTCAGAATGGGCGATGCAATCACTTCCTTGGATACTATGAACCCCAAATCACTTTATTTTACTAGATTTTTTTAAACTTTTGAATTAGCGGCAATCCATTAGGATGGCAAGCAATACCATCCAACGGTTACAAGTAGTCTACTTCTCATCCTGCCATAATATCACTTCCAATTCTTTTTTTCTCACAATACCCGCTAAGAAAGATGACAACTATTTTCTATTACCCATTACCTTCTGCACTGGGTCAAAGGAGTTTATGGTGAGGCTCTCTTGGATACAGGGTAGCTTGTAAATTTATGAATCTTAGTGTTGCGCACTCCTTGGTCCAGAACACAGATGAGGCCCCCAATACTGGACACATCTTATGCGTGTTTGAAATGCTGCACTGTATGGCGTTTAGTGAAGTTCTTTGTTCATGGCTCTGTTTCTACAATAGCTTCTCCACAATGCAGGATTTATTATCCTGTAACAATTGGTGTGGACTGGCGGCGGTGACAGCATGTGAACATCAATTTGGACCTCAACTCCTCTCCTTCCATAAAGTTTTCTCAGTGTGGAGTACCCTTTAGTCAATGCACTCCCTCATAAGGCCTCTTAGAGCTCACTCTTGCCTCTTGCACTTCCCTATGGACCTATCACCAGACTTTCCTTACTTCCTCGCCCCTTATAATAATGTCTTTGATATGAGCCTAGCTACCAAACTTTCATTACACTTAGAGTATGGCTTGAGATTTAAATTTATGGTGCACCTAGTCAAGATAAACTTCCCCTATTCTCATAAACTGAGGAGGAATATAAAACTCTGGTCATATGGTTGGATGATATATTATAAGAGAGCTAGATTTTCAATAAGTCCTCTCTTATTTCCTTCCCAATTATCTTTTTACAAAGAACTGATAATTCCTTGTACCCCTGTGATGACTATGGGCTCATGAACGCTATTATGATCTTGTTTCCTATCCCTTTCCACAGGAGTAGTCCATTGCCCAAGCTATTATAAAGTTTTTCGTGTTCACTAAGAGTAACATGGTCAAAGCTCCTAATAAAGTGAGGGTTAATGAAGGGAAGAAAAAACTTGTAGCCATCTGTATCAAGCATGGGGTTTCCAGTTAATAGCGATGTTCTTAGTTTAAAAAGCCCCAGCAACCTTTTAGCGCCTTATCAACAATGTCATTAGAAATCTTCAGTTCTCATTAACCGTTGCATATATTTATGATATCCTAATTCATTCACCTACACATGAGCAACACGCAAATGATATGAAAGCAGAAATAGTTGATTTTAACAAAAATGGGATCTTTGTGAAGCATTCCAAGTGTGAATCCTTCTGTGAAAAAGTGACCTTCTTGAGAGACCAAGTCCTAAACTTTGGGCATGAAGTTACACCATGAAATTTGGAGGCTATTCAATTGTGGCCCACTACAAACTCTTAGAAGCAACTCAGGAGCTTCCTTAGCATGGTGACTTTTCTTGAAAAGTTTCTCAGTCATCTCTCAGTTAAAATCGCCCATCCATCTATTAACTGGGAAGAGCACCCCTTTAAAGGATCAGATAAGTCACAACAGCAATTTACTCCATTAATAAAGTTCTCAGATTCCAGTGTTCCGCCATATGAAACACATCTAAGTACTTCATGGTGTCCTGTGATGCCTCATCAGTTGCTGTATGCACGGTGTTTTGCAAGAGCATGAAGGGATGGAACAACTGGTTGCCTACTTATCCAACAAGTTTACATCAAGAGAGCAGATGTATTTAACTATGACAAGGATTTGGCTGAAGTGTTTAGTCGCTCACCCACTGGCAATACCTCTTCTAAGGAGATCAATACAGGTTACTGTGCGCACTAATCACGAGTCTCAATTTTATTACCAAAAGCCCTAAAAATTAGACTATCAGTAACCTTGCACCTACTGTGACCTCTAAATCTTACGCTTCAAATATGAGATCATTAAAGGAGCCATGAACGTCTTACCTAACATATTGACTTGAAATTACCCTCAAATCTCAATTCAGAAGACCTCTCAGATCTCATTACTATTGTTCCCCCTCCCATATACTCTCCCTGGCCCCTTTGTTTGTATCCTTTGCAGCCCTACCCCCAAAGCAACCATACTTTCTCGCGTCATAGCCACCCAACTGTGCTGTCTGGAGGGTATAGAGCTTCATGAAGACTTGTAACTGAAGGACCGCAAATGACCCCTGTTTGCTTTAAAAGATGGGATAATCATATCTTGGGACGTAATCCGTGTCCTTTCATCTCTGCACACTGAGGTCATTAAGGAGCATCATGTTCCCTCAGCAGTGGCCACCTTGGTCTAAGAAATGCACGGAACTTAAAAAGAGGACCTACTATTGTACTGGAATATTCAAAGATGTCTTTTCATGGGTGGAAAATTGCTTTATATGCTCCTGATTCAGGTCAGATCAGAATATAGGAAAAGAACTTCTACATCCTTTGCAGCATGTTGAATATCCATGGACTTCAGTTTCTGTAGACTTCATATTGGAGCACCCCCATCAAAAAGCTTTGATGATGTTATAGTTCTCGTTGACAGGCTTAATAAGTTCTTATTGTTCATAATTTGCCACAAAACTTTAATTGCAACTGAAAATTCAGCACTATTGTCTCTCACTTATTCTCTATGGTCAGTCTCCCAAAAAAATCATGAGCAATTGTTGTCACCGTTTCACTGCCTGTTTCTGGGATGACCTCCTTTCTCTTTTCTGTATTAAACCATGAAGATGCACTGAAAACTATCCTCAGTCAGATGGGAAAACCAAAAGATTGAACCAGATATTGGAGAAGCACCTGATCTGTTATGCCTCCACCTTCCAAGATACCTGAGTAAGCAGATTTTCCCTCATCTCAGCTCTCATACAACAACGCCTCCTACTCCTCCGAAGGATTCTCTCCCTTAGAAGCTAACATGGCTATGACCCCTCTTTCCAGATTGGTCCTCGCCTATCCTAATTTTTCCCCACAGCAGAGAAGTGCATAACACTTGCAATATCCAAAAACTTGTCCATGTGCACATTTTAAAAGCAATTAAGGATTATAAGAAGTTTGCTGACCAAAATTGGTACCAAGGCTATGACATCAAAGTTGGCTCCCTTGTATTGCCAGACATGTGAAATCTAAGCATGAAGGGCCCTTAGAAAAGTTATCCAGCATATGAATCAGGCCTTATGTTTTCAAGAAGAATTTTTGCACTGGGTCTATATGTATAAACTCCTAGCACACTAAGGCATTACAATGTGTTTCACACCTCACAGCTATCTCCCTTTAAGGGGAACAAGCCCACTTCCCTGAGGACATTATTGTTGGAAATTCGTAGGAGACTAAGGTAAAAGCAATCTTATCGTCTAAGAAATCCCGTCACTCAGTTCAGTACTTACTGGTGTAAAAATGGTTTTTTTCTTATGAGTTTATCTGGGTGAGCACAAAGGACTTCACTAATTGCAAAGAAATAAGGAAGCGTTTTATCTATCCCACCTGAGGCCCACTTAAACCACCAAAATTTGCAGCCCTAATGCCATTAAACTCCTTAAGAGGCACAAAATTTCTACCCTATCCCATATCCCTGTAAATGGGTTAATCCCTGTTTTTAAAGGGAAAGATAATGTAAAACTTAATTCCTAGACCCCCTGACTAGATCTCAAGCGGTATTCTTACAGGCGTAAGAGAAGGCTCAGAGTTTTATTAAACCCTTTAACCCATATTTGTGACCTTGTTTAATTGGTTGATGAGCAATGGTTTACTTTCTTGCCCCAATAATTCTCCCTCACTACCCACCTTTTCTTCTTTTTTAGTGAAAATGATAGATGGGGTTTACAAGATTTTTATAGTCTAGGGGCCTCCGAGAGCCCTGGGGCTCATTCCACACCTATCCTGGTTGCTCAAGATATGTAAGGAACTTTTTAAAGCTTTTCTGGCCTCAAATAACCCTAAATAAGTCCATCAAACTAGATTATGTCTCTACTAGTAGTTTTGCTCATATTTTTTCTCTGGATCCAATATGCCCCAAAGTTCCTTTGATTGATTGACCAGTAAGAACAGATCCATGCAAAACTGGCTTTCAATCCACCTGTTAGGACAGTTCTATGCAAAATTCATTCGATTAATCTGATTTGTTCACTAATCTGCGAATTATGTTATCAAATTTTCAAAATTTGATTCAAACTTTGAGATTATCCATAACTCACAACACACTTCACTAACAATAAATTGAGATTTACTACAGGGGCCCAGGCCTAGGCCACTGCATAAGCTTTCTTCAAATTTCACCTCTCTTTCTACTATAAATGCAACAGCTTCTCGCTAGTGTATATTTAAAGTTTATTTTATATTTCCCTTTGAAATCCTATCCTATCCTGATTTACGTTTTTTGGAATACGCCCTCTATACCATAACACTTCACTTCCAAGTTCATTCAGCAAGTAAGACTGTCATCTGCCAGATGCCATTCCAAATTATGTAGTGTGAATTCCAATTCAATAATCCAGCAACTTACAACGTGGTATTCAAACTTATAAGAGCATGCATTTCTGATTATTATTGCCAATCCAATGTGCATGTCACACACACCTGGACTTTGATTCACTCTTCTTATATTTCACTAAAATTTTCACAAACCACTCAAGATATACCCTAATACCATTTTAATCTTTCACATGCAACAACTAACAGCTAAACTCAGAGTAGTCATTCCCTCTCTGCCTCTCCCGACCATGAAGTTATCCCAAAATGGACTGTGGTTGCCTTCACTGCAACCTTCTAGCTTAATATGTGGCCTCTGGTATGCATTTAAACAATGCTACTCCCCACTTACCCCTAGAACGTCCCCTTTCAAAATCTTTAGTCTGCTGAGCACTGACGTGCTGAGCCCTCCACTGGGTACTATCACACCTAGTCTGGATGGCCAGTTTTCTTTCAATAAACTGCTACCATGACAGATAATGACAATTTGTAAATTTTGATTGATTTTATGGCGCCAAGTGTTTAGTTTGGGGACATCACTCATTATATGGGAAGTCATGAATGACTCGTTCATCTAAATTTTTCAGGATCAGGAGTTCCTCGTCCAATAGGTGCTTGTGAAAGGCTTGAGAATATGGAATTTGTTTGGTCAACCATTTTTCGAAAGAGGTCTTTAATAGTTTGGGGAGATTGAGTGCTGCAGATGTGTTTGAAGGAGGTCTGTCACTCATTGTGTCATTGACATCATGTCGCAGTATATGACTAGAAAGAGAAACCTCAAGTAAGTGGATATGGCGTGAGTCAAAATGTCCAGGAGGCCAAGGTCATATTCACAACATGGACAGGCTACTGTTATAAATGCCATGAAGGGGTGATTAAGTCCACAAATCTAACTTCAAAGAAGAACGTTAAGTAGCGTTTAAAAGGGTTCTTTAGATGAGTAAAGTTAGTTAGGAACCAAACTTTTATAGAAAGAAACTATCATGCCATTCCTGTAGTGTAATGTTCTTCATTTTCAGATTGTTAATTAGCGTTTACCAGTGACAAAAGGATCTGTCCTTGTTGTTTTTTTGTCACACCCCTGTTGGATGTTGATAATTTTTAGAGAACAAAAGTTGCCATCCATGGGCACTATACCATATGAAAAGGAAAGGTGGGGTGCCAACTATGACCACTGTTGTCTTGGGGGTGCTGATATTTACGATTGATGCTTTAACATACATAAAGAGCTATGGTGGTAGGGTTGTGCTCTTTAAGCAGCCAAACGTAATAGAAGTATAATATGTGAAGGCCATTGTGTTGGTGGGGGTTTCCCTGGTACCTGAAACTCTGACAGCTTGTTTTTTAGAACGTCCATGAGGGTTGAAGGTGATTGTAATTTCTGAGGAAAACCCTCCAACTGGACAAAGATGTCCACTCATTCAGATTAAAGAGGGGGCCCAAGCACCAAGTCCAGCCCTAATGCAAAAGGATGACCTCGCTCATGTAGAAGGTAAGCGTTAAATTATGGTATTTCACCTTCAGAGATCTTCCCACTTATTCTCTCTCAACCTCTACTAATTTGTGAAATATTAATAAGACCGTTAAAAAGGTCACCCAATCAATAGCACTTCCCAACGTTTTCCCCTCCAATTATATAAACCATAATCATACCTTTCCAACGCGCAGTAAAAGGGTAAATTATTGATAATAGCCTAATATCAGGTACTAAACAATTTACATACCAATACACATGTTCAGGTAGCGCAAGTAAATTTATATTTTATCATTTTGACTAACCCAAATGCCTTGGAAGTACCTACTGAGGATCAAGAACTTATACTAATGATTTTCAGTAAATTTAAAGATTCCTCAATTAAATCAGCGTTCCAGATTCACTTGGCTGCGTCACTCACTAATATGGCGTATCATTTGACGTTAGATCAAACCAATGAGCATCCGTCTATCATTCATAGGTCCATCACCGCTTCATCCCCATATATTTCCTAATAAGATTTAAGATGGCAGCCCTAAAAGATTAGTCGCTAATTCATAATTTAGTACAAATCACTTTATTAAACTCTTTTTAAGTAATTAATTAATACGTTGTTTCTGGTGATACCACCATTCTTTTGCTATGTTACCTGCTCAAAGAAGCACCTGGGAGATGAAAGACATCCTGTTGACCACTATGTCCACGGTGCTGTTAAGGATGATCTGCTCATTTAATCAAGCAACACTTTGGAATGACAATTACGCCAAACTAATTTGATTCTGATTTAACTTCCAATTTGTAATCAATACTAATACTGTAACCATTTGAACCAGTAACTCTCAAACGCGGATCCTAAAAGTATTTTTTCCACTCCAACTCCCCAACACCTGAATGCTGCCCCTGAAAGACATGCTGTTGCCACATCACCACCCTTTGGCGGATTATGAGTGCATTTAGAACTTTAATGATCCACTATCTAACTTATATTAATCAAAGATTCTAATACTTAAATTTTATTTAGAGCCTATGCCTATGGTTTTCTGAGCCATACAATGGGTCCCGAAACAACCCTATTTTAAGCTCAGTCTTCTCACACTTAGCCAAATTTTTACATTGATGTTAAATGAAATTGGAATGAGGGGAGTTTTTAGAAGTGCCCTTTGTTGACTTGTATATCCATTATGAAGCCAGTCGTGGATTCACTCCTAAGTAGAATTTCAGGCAGAGTGATATTATACATCTCATAGCCATCATTGGAAGGTTAAAGCGTTCTATTGAAATGTTGATGTAGTGCCGTGCCACCTTGTCATATGCTTTTTCCATGGAGAGGAGGGCCGCATACTTATCTACCTTTTAAGAATTAGCAGAGAAGGTCACGTGAGGGACTTTGTAGTTGTCTCACAGACCTATTCCCAGGATAAAGCCATGTGTGAGGGGTTCTGGCGAGGTGCTCCACATTTATTAATCTAATTGATCAGAAGCTTTGTGTAGAGTTTGTGGTTCAAATTGATCAGCACAATTGGGCGCAAGTTTTTAAAAATTCAAGGTCTAACTTTTCATGTATGAGGTTCATGGTTGTATTTATTCAAGGTACGCTAACCAGGGGATGGACATTACAAAACTCAAAAACAAAACAAAATAACCCAACTGAAAGAATGACTGGGATAAAATTCGAAAACAACAAACCAGATGGGGAACAAAAACTTTAACCCACCTTGGATGAGGGTGAGGGGGGGTCAGGCGGTTTGTCTGCAGACAAGTTTTCCTTGACTAAGTCATATTGGTTGGAGAGAAAGACTAAAGCAGAGATCCAGGGCGTTGAGGCATCAGCGTAGTGTGGGTGGATGGAGGTGTAGTATGATTTCTCCACCTCCTCATCAAGATTAGTGAGGTAGACCGCTTTAACAAATTCTGTTACATTTGTTCAGCTTGAATGTGGGCTTTTGGTAGTTGGGAAAAATTGGAGATACTCTGGTGGGTGATCTTAGCAGATGGGTTAAAATATGCTAGTTTAGAAATATGCATGACAGTGGCTTCACCATTGTAAAATAATTTTGAGATATCACTGCAGGGAGATCCGGGGAAATTGGGGGGAAGTAGAATGTGGGCAGCCCTAGTTGGTATTGAGCCACTGATTTGATCACTGCTTTACGTAGTCTTGGCAATGGGGAGAGGCCACTGCAGCTAAGGCGAGCTGGTGGTCACATTGGTAGGGGGCGGCATTGGATTTAGGAGTGAAACGTTTGGGTGGGTGGGTGTTATCAAGTCAGAAAGGAAAAATTCAGCCTGACCATAAAAAAACTGGCCGCGAGGTTGACCAGTTTGCTCATTCATGATAAAGTTATCTAATTCATCAATCTCAGCCATTAGGTTTCATGGATTCTGGTTCATAAGAATAGTGGTGTTAGAAGTTGGGTGGGTGGTAGTGGGCGAATGGGTTTCTTAGGAGTGAATAGCGAACTAAGATTAACTCTGATTGGCGAAAGTATAATTGGGTAGGTTAATGTGGGTGGTTGATTTGGTGGGGCTGATTTCCCACTATGACTCATCAAACAAGAATGTTGGGTGGAAAGGGGCAACAAAATGCTCCATTCAGAACCCACTGAATGTGGCTCCAAAGCTGCATAAAAGAAGCGTCTCAGGGTCAGGAAATTTGGAATGGTTGAGTCCAAAAAAGAGGAGACAAATCTTGCAACCATTATCCACCTGAGCCTAAAAAAAGTACTCAGGCGCTGCTGCGATATGAGCAGGGGGAAATTTTGTGGTCTATGGAAGAGAGGTGTGGGATAATGGTGGCAGTTGCATGATGGACAGCAAGGCGCTCCACACCGGAGGGAACAGTGAAGATGAGGTTGGGCTGAGAGCCATATGCCATAAGCCCCGCCATCAACTGATCATACAAAACTTGAGGTGGGAAGTGGGAAGGGAGGGACGCAAAGGACACCACCATTGTGGTGTCTATAGGCAGGCAAGTTTGGGTAGTAGGGATGTGAGTATTTTTAAAAATAAGGGGAGTAGATGATGCTGCAGTAGCCTCCTCCATCTGGTATCCAATATCAAATTAGCCCTTAAAAAGGTGGAACTAAATAAAGCCAGCTGGTGCAAATGCAGCAGTACCCAATTTGATAATTGCCTTGTCAGCATATGGGAATAAACACCCATAATCAACTCAGAGGCAAAATCAGATTGTGTATTGAGGGAGGGCGAGAGGATGGGGGCGATAAGGGTTTGATGCACGCCAGGTGGAGCACTAAATCCCGTGAGGGACAAAATAGCTGGATGGTGATGGCAGGCTATTCAACCCCATGTTAACGCATTTGCCCACAGGGAAGAAAATGCTAGGTGGTGGAGACCGCTACCCCACATTGGAGCAGCAGGCGGCTGATCCTCAGACATATTGTAAAAGGGCTGGCCAGATGGTGGTGAAAATTAAACTTATTTCTTAATTAAATCTCTCAAAAGTGAACTTGAGTGGAAAGAAAAACCTGTATGGGGTTTGTGGTTGATCCTAATGATTTTTGCAGTACCCCATTAGTTGTTAGCGTTGTAAATAGGTCACAGCGGGTGGATGTCACTGCCACTGGGTCAAAGAGATATGCTTTAAATGGTATGCCATTGAGGCCATGGTTTTTCAGTCCTGGGAACATAAACATGATTTACACGACTTCCTGGGTAATAACTAATTCAAGCATAGTTCATTGTCTAAAGTCACTTATTGGTTCTGGAGTGCACCAAAGAAAGTCTTTAAATCCAATCAGTCCATTAGGTTCTATTTTGTAAACTAAAGAACATATGTTTCTTTATGATCTACCCATTATACGTTGTCTGAGTGTTGGCAAGCTTCAGGGATGTGATATACTGTCTGTTATTCCAAAGTTTTTGCTTCTATTAGGAAACCAAGTGAGATTACCCACTTTAAATAGCATCCGGATGGATTGAGGTTGCCACACTTTCTATCTGGAAGTGAGCTTCTACTGTAAGTGCTCCTGTTCTCCTTCTTGAGTTTTTAACTAGAGGAGGGTAAGGGTAAGCTGACATTCTTGTTATAGATGTCAAATCCTAGATTGCGCCCTTTTTATTCTAGATTGACTAGCGGTCGTCTGTTATTTTTCACTTTCAGGCACTATTAGAGGACAAATCCAGAAGGATTAATAAGGTTCAAAGCTTCACTTCTTGGACGTATCTAGTTTAATAGACCTGGGGCCAATAACTAAAAGGGCTGAATTTGGATTACATATATACCCCTAACGAATTATTCCTTAGAATCAGTAATCCCTCTAAGTAGAAAAGATTTGATAGCTAAGTATAATAATTAATAAGATAGATCTTTTAGTTAGAGTTTTTGATTATAGTATTCTTATTAAGTAATTTTGTGCCGTCTAAAATTTCTTGAAAGAGCTGACGTTAGAAGGTTCATTTTACTCAACCTCAGAGGAAAACGTTACAGGCCTTTGATAAGATGGTTGGCTTCCTTAATAGCTGAGGTGATTTCTCTTCAATCCTTGACTCTTTAACGCAAATTTATTCAGCTCTTTGTCTCTCATCACATCTTTTTTGGACAGAAGGGGTTTCAAAGTACCATTAGGATCATTCAAGAATTTATAGCTGTGAAGGATACCTTAATTGAACCGGATATCTGATCCTTGGGATATGAAAATTTTATTTAAGATATAAATTTTTGAATCTTGAGTTCTGACAATGGCTCTTGAAGATCCTGTTATAAGGGAAACAAAGATACTTAAAGATCACCCATGTATTTGGTTAACCACCGCCCCTTTGGATATACTGACTATGGAATAAATGAACCCAAGTTTATAAAGACTCTTATAGGAGAAAACCACAAGGCATCCAGTTTGTTGATCCACCCACAAGGACGGAGATGGTAAAATATAATCAAATCACCCTGTTGATAGATAGGAATTACAGTTTATTTAAAATCTTTTTATATTATTAAATAGTACTAGTTGAAATTGAATTTATGGCTATCACCTACATTAGATAATTTTGACCACATAGCTTTCATGGTTAGTTCAAAAGTCTGTTTTGACAGAATCTAACAACAGTTGGAAAATGGTGGGTAGGGTAGGTTCTCTGCTGTATATAGCTATAAATTAGGACTTATTTCTCAAAACTTTTGGTAACTAACCTGGTATGCCAACAGGGCACAAGGAAGATAATTCTTTACTGCATAGGGTCAGAGGCACTAGCGTGCAGAGTATGGAGACTAGTATTCTGTTATTCTTATTAATGGCTTCATTAGTGGCTACAGTAATGGCTGGTAAAAGCTTGGATAGTATTGAATAGCTTGTTAAATCTTTAACTACTTCTGATGTAAAGTGTAACCCATTATCAGATAGCAATACTATGAGACTGCCATGGTTTATATTAAACATGTCAGAATAAATATAGGGCAATGGTTTGGGCAGTATCTGAAACAACTAACACTGCCTCAACGCATTTGTTTAAGGGAAGAGCCTGACATTTAATAACCATTTATATACCAGACATTATTTGTCAAAAACGGGATATTTTTCAATTAAAGAAGTAAATTAATCATATATAATAAATTTACTTGCTTTAATTTTTAGCCAAATAATACTAATCTTCAAAGTTATTACTTGTAGTTATTTTCTGACCTCTGACAAAAATAGTACCACCACCTCAGAAATAATCAAGTCAAAGCAGACTAGTATATTAGAAAGAAATTATAGCCCAGGTTGATATCTTGTTGAAATTTTGCAGTCAACTAGGTAATTATTAATGAAAAACCTTATCTATTTTTATTTTATATTTATCTCGTTCTTTAACTAAAACACCCAGATAATTTATTTAGAAAACCCTTCTAAAACCTACTTTATCATGTACCATTCCAAGATGCGGCTTTATTGAACCTATCTTCAAATACATATAAACACCACCACCTGATCCACCCCATAATCGATATTATCTCATATAAGTACTTCTGGTATCTGAACTTTTCTGAAATAGCATTTATTAAAAAGTCCTTCCTTTTCTTGTTTTGAACCATCCAATCGCCACCACTATCTCTATTTGGTGCATATAGCTCCAATGTTATACTAAACCTTCTACTAAGGTGCAGCAAACTTATAGCTCTCTTTCCCAATCTGGTCCAGGGAAGTACAGTACTAAACAATTTAGTTAAATGGCAACGTCCAGTACAATTAATAGATGCCCATGTACTCTAGTCAGTAATGGGCCAATGACTTTATCATTCCATATGAAATTGGTTCAGTGGGAGCAACAACATAATATCAAAACTTTGTGTTTTGCTTATCAATTAGCCTGGGGGCTCAGCCCTATGCATAGACTATAAGGAGTACCCCTATAGATCAAAAGGGGCCAAAGAAAACTGATGTGACCCTCGCCACCATGGTCAAATCTCAGGAACTCAGGTGTTATTAGTAAAGCAGCCCTTAGAGGCTATATAGAAAAATAGTTTTGTAGAGTCAGCAATGTTCATAGTAGAAATCTTACTGTTTTTAGCACTAGTGAGGCCTAACCCATAGTAGGATATTTCTTCACCAGGACACAAGCACTTTGGCAAATGCAGGATGTTGAGACTGTAGATATACTATAATGGAATTTAAACTTTATTAGAGGCCAGAAGTTCCAAGAGAACTTTTAATTATAAATAATAATGAAGGTAAAAATTTATCTACCTAGAGAAATGAATGGTACTTTATTTGTACCTGAGAAAAATAAAGGGTAAAATCAAGAGAGGAATATTAAAAGTAAAAGCTGAAAATTAGACTATGATAGTAATTCCTAGTTTCATATTGGGAAGTTAGTAGGAAAGGGTAAATAATGGCTAGTGTAGTATAGCAACTGGGTGAGACGATCCTTGAACAAGGTCACACTACTGTGCGTTGCTACAAAAATAATAAATATATTAGAGTTTTTGGTTAATACTACGAGTTTGTGGTGCGCTAAGAAAGCTATTTCTCCCAACTTTGTTTGGTTGCAAATTTGTTGTTTTAAAATAATTTCTTGATGTTTTTAAATCTGATACATAATTATTTGGAATTAGGCCTGATAAATAATCAATCAATTGATTATTTTAATATTTTAATTAAATCAATAAATACCTTGTAAACGTAAAAGTTAAGGCTTTACCCAAACTTTGGCATTGCCTATCAGCGAGTTAGCAGTTGTGGGTTGTGATGGTTCACAGCCTATCCGCTTTAAGATTTCCCCCCTGAAATCCCTCCCTAAAACCAAAAAGTTGGTGAAAAAGATTAGGGATTGTGAAAGGAGGCTTTGGAGCCAGAGAAAATTGTCAGCCTTTAGTTGCCTTCCCATTTAATATCAAATGTATCAGAAAAGGACAATTCCTTCTATTATATGGAAGCCAACTTCAACTTATATGAGCCAATTGGGGGATTGAATTATCAAACTGGTAAACAAATATAAGCCTTTTGAATTAAATTATGGTGTGGCAAGCCCACCCCAAAAGGTTTGGGCGTCCTAGCCCATTCAAACTGAACTGTAATCAGCCCTATCATTACTGCCCATGGACGTGCTATATCAGATTCTGTATGACAGATTGCTTTCATTTTCCAAACCACAACCAAGATTTAAATATTTTGCAAAATTTTGCTAAGCATCAATCAAATGAGGGTAGAGTAATATGAGTCATTTACTTAAATCAAAACTATTACCAAAATCTTGTAGTATGATATCCTTTGTATATTGCTATGTGGAAATTTGTTGACACAATCACACCCTCTTATTTCTCAGTTAAATTTAAAAGAAAGCATCCACCACCAAGTTTTGCTGTAAGTCTATTTCTCAATTTTCTGTTCTCTTACAATAAACTTTAAAAATTTTCTCTTTTTGGCTTTAAGTATTCTGTGGTTACCATTGAAAGCCATGTTTTATTTAATCTCTGTAATGACTAGGACTTGGTGGCACTTATCGCTATGCTGCCACCCTCAACCCTTCAATAGGGTACCGTTATGAGATAAAACTATGCTTATTATCAATCCTTGCTGCCATAAAGCACCGAAATTTTTCGTTGTTGTTGGAATTAGACACCACCCAATTCAATTTCCAAAAACATCTTACTAGGTTTTTCTCCTGTTGCAGAAGGTTCTTCCACGGTACAGCTTTTACTTTGGAGGCTACAATCCCTAAATCTTAGTTGCTCCAGAAACCACCATTTGGCTAATATTGGGAGTAGTGTTTTTAAATATCGCTAGTTGCCAGTCTTAAACAATTATTATCTCCAACAGATATAATACTTATGTTTGCTATACTGATGGTATTTGAAATTGACATTGTGGGTTTCAACTCATCCATATTGTCATGCCAGTCTTAGTTCTAATGGAAAGTTAATGTTATAATGGATTAACGCTTAAACTTATCCCTCTCAGCTCTTTTTTGTTCTAATTAGGTAATGCAATGATTTTATCATATAAGATAAGATCAAAACTTGCTTAATCTTGGGTTTTCTTGGTGATCACCTTAATAAGTTGTTTAAAGCTTCCACGCCATGTTTGTAAATTAATTTAGGTCCTAACAAACACTAAAGCATAATTCAGATCCAAGCTTAAGCCAAACAATGGATATTAATATGATATATCCTCCTTAGATGTGGCAAATTAAGTTGGACGTTTTTTGGGTTGCAAGTCAGGTTTCAGCTAACTATCAATTTCCTCTACTTAAACATAGAACAGAAAAATTGTGGCTCTTCTAGATGCATTAGATGATGTTGCTTGTCGCTGGGTATATAGAATCCTGCGTTCAGCCAACCAGGTTATAATTTCACACCATTATAAATTTTAATCCCATTTGCGGTTAAAGCTCTGTTATTAAAATCTTCAAGTCTTCTCTTTGTTTTCCTTTGGGTCCAGCATCCTCAAACTGCCCTCTTTTTTGAGTCCGTTCTTGCTCAAGCTTTTTCTCTGGGACTTCCGTTAGTTGTTGCTCCAATATTCTGAGATGCTTGCATCCACCTTAGCAAATTAGCCTTATTGGAAGCCCCTACTTCCTACATTATAGAAAGAGTCTTCTTTGACTATTTCAATTCATGCTACGCTTTGGATTGTAAAAGTAGGTTTTGGAGGAGTTCCAAGGCTTTTACCAATTGTGGCCATCCAAGTAGACCTATTCCTGAAAATATGCCCAGTTTGTCTTCTTTCAATAATATATAATCTTGAACAGGTCATAAGTGACGGCATATTGTCCCTTCCAGATCTCATATCAATCTTATTGCTCCAAACAAACATTTGCTCTGAGGAACAAATCCATATGATGAGTTGGATACTAATGAGAAACAGGTTTCTTTGAATCCTCTAATGCCTTTATTTTGCTTGGTAAAGTAGGAAGAAACTTAAGTGAACCATCCTTTCAAAGTAACTGTTCCGCTTTATAGAACTAACCTAGTTGATGTTCCTGTGATTACCTCGTCATCAGTTGTGTCTCATAACGTTGCAATTAAAAATGTTTTTTTTTCGTTGTTTATTGAGATTCAGCTGGGATCCCATGGGGTGTACATTGATACCCTCCTGAGACAGGAGGGCTGGGGACTTCATAGCTTAAAAAAGGTGAAGAACCTAAATCTGGATCTCATGAGTTCATTTACATTTTGTGCTTCTTAAGCTCCAAAAAAATTCTAAAAAAGTGAGATGTCCTATTCCGGTTTCTGTAAATAACTTCTTCTTTTGCAAACGTTCTACCGCGGTGTCATAATTACTGTTTCCAGTTATCCTTGGGTTAGGTTGGTTGAATTATCAGCAGATAAATATCATCTAAAAGTCCATCTTCTTGGTTTTTAGAATACATGCCTATGTAGTGAGTTACCTATCATTGATACATTCTCCAGAGAAAGAGCATTGAGATCCAGCACTTCAACTCCCTTTCTCACTGAACTACCACACAGCTTACATTACTGGTTGATGCCTTATAAAGACAACTTCAATATATAGAAAGCCAATTGTCTCCCGCCTCACTCTGAGTATGACTAAGAGTTTTATTTGATGAAGGAATTACAATATAAACTGCATGTTGTATCCTTTTACTAAAAGAAAATAAGGCCATGAATGCTTGGTTAGAGGACATGCACTAGAAGGAATGAATATTCCAGAAATTTCACCCGTTGCTACTCCTATAGTCTTTTCACAGAAAGCTAATGGAACTTTATGGCCTTGTGGGGGCTATGTCCTGGCAACATTTTAGCATGACCCCTATCCTCTACCCTTGGAGTAAACACTTATTCAAGCTATTGCAAAGTCCTTATCTTTGAAAACTTGACTTTGTAAACGCGTTTGATTAAATAAGGGTAGCAGATTTCCAGGAGTGGTCCATGGCAATCTGTATATATGTAGGTATATCCAATTCAAAGTAATGCAATACAGTCTCAAAAATGCATCTTCAACTTTCCAACATTCTGGTACATTCACTCAATTACGAGCAGCATGCAAGTGAATTTTCAGCTGTGCTGTCTGCACTTCAGAGAGCGGGTTTTTACATAAAGTCATAAAATGCAGGTTCTTAAAAAGAGAAAGTCACTTTTTGGGTAACATGGTTTTAGAAGACTGGTATTCTGTACCTCTCTGTAAACTTAAAGACATCCTTTTGTGAACCACCCACACAATGCAGAAACAACCTCTCAGCACCTTGTCACCATTATTTTACTAGGAAGTTTTTCCCGTGTTATCTCATTTGGAGCACCCCTCCACCACCTGATGAGAAAAACGTTACCATAAAAATCAGACGGAAGCCTGACAATAGCGTTTAAAGCCATATAAGAGTTATCTGTTTCCTCCTATTCTCAAGCATGCCATCACATCTAATTCCTTCTTTGTGGTGTGTTATGAATCTGCAGCATCTGGGGGGCTGTGTTTATCAGGACCATGATGGAGTAGAGTACCTTGTCACTAAGTTCTCTCACAAGTTCTCCTCAATTTTTAGATAATGGGTGATCTAAGACATGGAGCTTGCTGTGGTGGTATGGGCGTTTACAAATTGTCAGTATCTTTCCTAGGGGAGCGCAACAATAAGTTGTCATAACAGACCATTAATCCCTCATATATCTTAGGAAGCTGTAGAAAATGGCCCATTTTAATTCACAAATAAATTTCAATTTTGAAACTTCAACTTCAAATACAAGTTTAATAAGGGAACCTTGAATGTCCTTCCCAATATGTTGAGTCACAACTTCTCCTTAAGCACCACTAAGAGGAGGCCCAGGAACTTACAATAGTCACCCATCTATTAAGATTCTAGCTATTGCCCACATTACAGTCTCCATTGGAGACTAAGCTCCAGATGTACAGCTGGTTTCCCTAATTTAGTTTCCCAAACAGCTTTCATAAAAGGGCTGGAGCTATTTTAATCGACTGGCAACTTCGCCTCACAAAAGAACCCACTATACCATGAAAGATGGGATATTTCTGTATAGAAACAGAGTTTGGGTACCTCTCCTACTTTGTAATGAAGTCATAAGAGAAATTTTGACTTCCAAGAGGTGGGTCATTTGGGAATCAATAATTGTGCTTCTTGTAAAAAGGTCATTTAGTTGGTCGGGTATCTCTAAAGAGGTGGCCACCTGTGTAGCGAACTATTACTTGTGCTCATGCAAAATAAGACAGGTCGGGGAGAATGGTCTGTTACACCCACTACAACAGGTGGAAAGGCGGGGACTTCCATATCTGTTGGCTCCATTGTGAAACTCCCTACTCTAAATGGATTTGGCATAATATTGTTTGGGGTGGATTAATTCAAAAAGGTTTTAATATTAATTCCCTGTCATTCAGCTATTTCCTCAGAAGTGACTTCCAGACTTTTTTGTTAGCCATGCCTTTGCTATGTTTGACATATCATTTGGAGTATTCAGTAATTGAGGTCACCAATTCATAGCCCACTTTTGAAATGCTCAGTAAGCCATTCTTATAAGAATGTCATGTTGTTCTTCAACATATCATTCATAGTCTGACAGGCAGACAGAAAGGGTCAACCAGATTCTGGAGAAGTTCTTTGTTGCTATGATTCTGCAACTAAAGACTTTTAGGCTTCTGATCTCCACTTGGCGTAGTAAACTTACAACAATGCAACTCATTCTTCCGTTGGATTTTCCATATGGATCTAATTAGGATTAAGAATTCTAAATTTTTATAGATGAATAAGCTCAATTAACTGATAATAAAATTAATATATGATGACTACTAGTGTATGAAGACAACTAGCCAGTCAAATTCTTGATATGAATGACTTACACCTCAAACTGGTAATTCTCAAAGGCAAGTGATTTCCACCCCACTTAGGGTAAATTACACTCAAAAAGGCAAACAAATTCTCAATAAGTTAACCTATATTAAACATAATAAAAGGTCTCAAATCTAAGGAGTCCTACAATTTAAGTTGCCTTTTACTATTAAATTTAGGAATAATATAGTGTAAGTATTTGTGACATCTGTAAAATAATAATTGTGACTATCACAATTATCTTAACACGCCTAGCCAATTTTAATTAATATAGGTTCATATTCTGGACTAACTTCCTAGAAATGTGCGTTTCCACACTTAGATAAACCTGTAATTATTAATAAAAATAGCGTACTGAATTGCCACTTTAATAAGCTATTAAATTGGTCATTGCAACCAATTGATCAAAAATATGTAATTTCTCATTTTGTAAGACAACTTACAAAATACCTTGTTGTCACTAAAAAGCCTCAATTAATCATAAATGTAACTGAAATTAGAGGCAGATCCTTTGTAAATTACAATTAATCAATAAATTGGTAATTTCATTAGTTAACAGATTATAAATTAAAATCTCCTGAAAGCTTAAACAATAAGCCAAAATATAAAAACCAAAAATGTAAATGAAAACCTAATATTAGCAAGCGTGATGATGTAGTCTTTATCAAAATTCTAACATAACCCCCAGTTTGACGAGATCTACAGCTATATGTCTCAGTCTTCTGACAACTCTCAGTACCAGTGCTATGTGTTCAGTTTTTCAGAAACAGCCACCAACCTCTTCTGAGATGATAAGTTGTTCCGCCCCAAAAATTTCATATATGGATCCATCAGATCCCATGCCATGTGTTAGACATTTACCCTCCCAGTTGCAAAAGAAGGATGTTTTGGGTCAAAATCAGCCAAAAAGGGTAAATGTTGGCCATTTGCAAGTTTGTGATGATGTTCCATTTGATTGAAATAATAATATTGCTGATAACAGCCAAAGAAAACCCCTGGAAAATTTTTAAATTGAACCCCATTAATCAGGGTAACATCATTTCAGATCCTGCACGTGCAATATACATAAAGTCAAGCAGTTGTATTACTCTGATCATGTGACAGACTGTGGGACGACCATTGGAAGGTACTTCCTCAACCACAACCAGGTCCTTAAAAGCACCTACGCAGGGACCACCCCCTTTTATAGTATTGGTGGGGTCCCCAAGTTGTGTAACGCACTGGCTCCTTCCAATGAGCCACAAATGAGTTGGGCAACAGGATCCATGTTACAGACCATAGGGCTGACAGGGCTCCTGATACTACTCTCCTTGTGCGCGCGCTACAAGATTGGACAAGCACCCCCTGGAAGACAGTTGCAAATATACTTAACCCCAGCAACATGCCTTGAATCCAAGACAAGGTATAAAGGGAGGCAATAACTCTCCCAAGCTCACTCTCAAAGTCCAATTCTTGTTGATTCAAGCCAAACATGGCTGCAGTTAGGCAATATTTTAAATAAACTCAAACTATAAATATATGATTTTAAAGTTCTTTTTATTTAATATTGGCCAGGTTGATAGAAAACAGAACTGAGAAGCCTCCAGCTCCCAGTTCCTTCCCTATATACACATGCTACAAGCTAATATAAAATATAACACAAGCTTATGGTGCTAATCTGACTGATGCTTGGTGTAAACCTTACAGCAGGATCGCGGAATCCTCACTCAATGGTTCTGTGCCAGTTCCGATTCTCAACAGTTCCGCACCAGTTCCATTTTGAATTCCAAACGAACCGCGAAACTTCCAAGCACCTGTTCCATTCCATTCTTGATTCAAATCCAAATCGAATCTCGAAACTCCCCATTTTACCTGATTCTCGTTTTTCCTCGACTTGGACGCCCATCTGGCTCCTTGGCCTCCTTCAAGCTCCTGCCCCTTAGGCATCCCTGCCAGGACCAACTCCCCCTCCTCCTCCATACATCCAGACACAGCCTGCCCTGTCTTACCAAAGATCAGGGCAATGTGATGCTAAGGATAAACCTCAACTGTCACAAGTTGTAATAAATTTCTCAAATGAAGATTGGCTGAATTTTATAAAATTGTTACCCCACAGGTACGTTTTGAGCAATAATAATTCCCCTTTCATCATTTGGCCAAGATAAAGTGAGTATCTCAAGCTTTGATAGGCTGCTCCCCAATATTTCCTAGTTTGGACTAGGCTAAGTGATTCTGAATCTATCCTTTAATTCGCCTCAACCCTCAAAACAAACCCAGTTTTATTAGAGCTTTAGTATATAAATTTATTTACAAACTTTTGTGGAATACAGTGGTCTTTAAGAACCAGCGAGTAATAATTGGCTGGATTACTATAAAATGGTGCTTACTACAGGGGATTCTTGTATAGACAGAATAGTTGTTCTTGAAAAGCAACTAGCAAGCGCTCTATCCCATCTCAATGAACTTGAGCAGTACCCACTAAAACCACGTCTTACAGATAATTATATTCCTGGTGAAGGATGTATAGTTACTTTTTTGTACGTTTATGAAGCTGCAGGTATGGGCAACGGATAAACAAAAGGTTCAACACATCCTTCCTGGTTAAATCGTCAGCATAAGAGATTATAGTTACTTACCTGGACCCTTCGCACACTTGGGAAGAAGAGAAGGAGGCTCTTTTAGCTGAATTTGTATCAAAGCAGAGTCTACAAATGGAAAAACAGGCTTTTATGCGCCTTAGCATGTATGAATGTGAATCGCCAATTGCTTTTACTGATAGATTTTACCTTGCTGTGCAGAGGTTATCCACCTCTAACATGCTCACCCTTGATGATGCTATTGCCGCCCTGTTAGCTGGGTTAGCTTCTCAGCCCTCTCTAGCAAGGCATATCATCTCAGTGAAATGCTACTTTAAAAACATTAATGACATCAAAGAGGCTTTGTTAGATGTGGCTGAAAGAAATTTATGTGACACAACAAAAGAATTGGTGTGAAAACTTCATCTCTAACCATTGAGGAGCTTACGCCTTTGGAACAGTTGAGAGTGAGCTCACCTGTGCCCATCCTTTCTGCTAAACCTGCTTCATCAGTGCCACTTAAAAAGGACATTACACATTCTTATGAATTAGAGACCTGTAAGGTATTATAAACCATACGCCTTCACAAGCTCACTAAAGCTGCTGCGCCTTCCCCTCCAACTAAGCTGGTAAATAAGCGCCTTAAGTCAATTCAATCCCCTGTGGCCATTTACCCTAACTCCATCGCGGCCTTGCCCGTTGTTGAGATTACCCTTGGGGAAGAATATGAGGGGGTTTATGATGACATTGGTTACTACATATTGGGAGCCCCTGCGGAAATAGATGTGCCTGATCATTTAGATGCTGGAGGATTAGACGAGAATACTATACCTGAGGATATGTACCTTAGCCAAGTACTAGGGTGTCCAATAGTTAATGACAATGCCATTGATGGTGACCATTTCTTAGCTGATTTAATTTGACCTCTTCAGAAGGTGCATCCCATGAAACACATCTTGGAAAAATACCCTGAGAAAACTAAAAAAAACTAACCCCCTATCTTTCGGCTTAAGGAGGTCTTAGTTTTGTCACTTAACTTTGAAGGAATGCTTACTAAGGTTGAAGTAGTCATCCAAAAGGTCTGAATACTGGCCATCCTGGACAAAGGCTCCCAAGTTAACATGATCTCAACAAATCTTATTAAGAAAATAAAGATATCTTCTGACTTGGAGTACAAGCAAGAATTTGGAACTGCTGGCCCAAATAATACCCATGAAAATGGGGCATACTCTTCCATTCCTATTTGAATTGGGAAGCTTATTTTACATCCTCTGATTTGGCTTTGGACAACAACACATATGATATGCTCATCAGAACTCAGTTTATGATTGAGCACGAGGGAATAATAAACATGAAGCAAGGATACCTCTTGTTACTCAACTGTGAAGTCCCGTTAGTCTTATCCAATAAAGAACCCAGCAAGCACAGATACTCTTGCCTGATCGAATAGCCTTTCTCAGCTATGCCTTTACCTTATTCCACCTCTGGATGCAACACTAAGAAATTGCCTGACTCAGTGGATTCAAGAGATGGCATCCCTTTCTATGTTGCAGATGGGGTATTAATTAATCCTGGTGAACATCTCGTGGTTGACACTAAAATCACACTCCAAATCTCACACCACTGCTTGTTGCATATTACAAGTCTTGGGAGCGTTAGCCCCTGGAACCTCAGGTACTGCCTGGGATACTAGACCCAGCCTACCAGAGGCCTATTACCCTTCTACTGGGAAACCTCACCGGAAAAGACATGGTCATTTGAAAACACCAGATGATTGGCAGAGGCTTTCTACTTCCAGTGGAGGATATTGAACATATCCACTCCGTCAGCTCTATGGCAGATTTGGGCTTGCCTATATGTATCTGGTGTACCCTACCCAATGTGCATATTTTGGATGAACTAACCTCAGACTGATTGGAAAAAGTTTATACTTTATTAGAAGAATACAGCAACATATTTTCCAAATAGATAATGACTATGGCCATATGAAAGGCTGGTGTCACTCCATCGATGTGGGTGATGCCCATCCTATTAGGTCCAAACCTTACCATAAGTTGAAGGTGGAAGAACAGCAGAAGAGTACAGAGCTTCAGCAGTTGCTAGATGCAGGGTTATTAGTTCCTTCACAAAGCCCTTGGTAATCTCCTTTATTGCTTATTAAAAAGAAAAATGTAGATCATCGGATAGTTATGGACTACCAAAAGTCAAATAACCTCACAAAAAAGGATATCTATTCCATCCCCCACATTGATAGCGCTAGCTCAACTCTCAGGCTCTAACTTCTTTTCCGCCATGAACTTGTCTAGTGGCTATTGGCAAATAAAACTACCCCCTGAAGATCAGGTGAAATATGCTCTAATTTGTAGTGAGGGTCTCTTCCAACCTACCCAATTACCTCAAGGGTTGTGTAACGCACCTGAATCTTTCCAGTGTGTGATGGACCACATTTAGTGGGATCTGAAGTTAGCTTGTGACATCTTATATCTTGATGATATCACAGTATTCTTACAAAACTTCAATGAACAACTTGATCACCTGAAGGAGGTGTTTAAACAGTTACGTAAGTCAAATATTAAGTTGAAGTTTTCAAAGTATTTCTTCTTCCAGAAGAAATAGGATTTCCTTGGACATTCCATTTCCCAAGAAGGAATCCAACCCATGCAAGATAAGGTTGAAGTGATTTTAGAAATGCCTTCCTGTTAGATTTTTAACCAGGTGATATTCCTCAAATAATAACAAAATTAGTATAATAATTAATTGAGGATGATTGCTGATTAGTTTGCTAATTTTGATTCATTATTTAATGATAATACCCCAATTTGTGCTCCCCATTTGGTTGAGTTGAGCTGTCTTGATCTGAATGATCAAGAAATTATTGATGGATCATCCCCAATAGAAAATTGGTAAGTCTCAACACCAGCGACTGAGGCCAAGAATGTTGGGGTAATTAATATTATCAATTTTGATGAACTGTTTAAATTTGATGTCAAAATATATCAGGAAATGATCATAATAGAGTTTTCAGCTAAATTTTGACAGCGGCGACTTATGCTGAGGATGTCAAACTAATTAGTACTAATTGTTTAAGTTTGGCAGGCTCTTATCCTGGTGCCAACTCCATGTGAAAATGATTGTTGGAAATCCAGCGGAAAGTCAAATATATTTCAGAGTACCATTGACTTATGCCAAAGATGCTGAACCATTTAATAATAATTAAATAAAGTCAAATCGCATTTCAACTTTGTGAGAGAGTTGAACAGAATCCCCAAGAGCAATTTGGTTTAATTTGACACCGGCGACTTATGCCAAGGAAGTCAATATATTTAATTGATTTAGATTATGACAAATCAAGGATTGATGTAATCATGAATATTTGGGGATGACAAGTATTGCCACTGAGAGTACTGATTAATACTAAGCAGGGAGAATCAACAGTGAGTGCTGACGATGCTGGCAATAAATGCTAGTGATTTGGACAGGCAAGTAATGGCTATCAATAGTTTGATCTCTCGCCTAATAGAAGTATCTTCAAATCTTCAAGTTTAAAATTTAATTTTTGTTTTCCAATCTTTATTAAGATTTTAGTTAACAGTAGCTAGCTTGGCTTGCAGAGGTGGGACTCAAGATCCCCAGTTGTTAGGTGCTGGGTTAAAACACCTGGAGTGATTAGTGCAACCAACTCCTAACCTTGAACTAGATGGAAACCCTACGGGAACTAGGGCAACTAGCAGCAACAGTGAAGGACTGGAAGGACTGGAAAGATTGAAGGGGAGAAACCCTGAGGGAGTCAATATAGAGGCTGCTGAACCACAATCGTTGGACATGTCCCAGGGGAGAACCTCTGAGCTATACCGAGTGGTCATGCCTCAGAAGGAAAAGTTGTTGGTCTGCTGGGTTGGTGGGTTGCCCTGAGCTTTTGTTGTAAAAGGTCGCCAATGATCGTGAAAAAGCAAGGGCCAGCAGTCTTCATACTGTTTGGCCTGGCACACTAATGGAGTCAACTAGTTTTGAGAATAAAAATATCTTAACAATCCCCCTAAAAATCTACAGGATATTCAGGTATTTTTAGGGATGATGGGGTAGTACCAACAGTTTATCCCCATGTTTACCCAGCTCAGCGGACCTCTTGTTCTTCTATTGACTAAGAACACCCCTTTCTACTGGGGCGCTGAACAGAAGGCCACTTTCAAGAAGTTGAAACAACTGCTACAACAATGTTCTACCTAAGGCACCTCAATTACAATAAACCAACTATCCTGTTTACTGACTCTTCAGACTATGCTGTTGGGGCCATCTTACCCAATTAGATGAAAATGGTGTAGATCATCCAGTATCCTATTTCAGTAAGCTGCTATCAAAAGCGGAACGCAACTATAGTGTAACTGAGAAGGAGTGTCTTGACGTTCTGTTAGCTGTGAAGCACTACCGCCTTTTTTTATATGGGACCGCCATCACTTTGGCTACAAACCATGCTTCCCTAAAATGGTTGCAGAACATGAAGGATCCTACTGGCCGGTTTGATCAGTGGGTTCCAAAAGAACCAGAATTATGACATGAAGGTCAAGCACCATGCTGAAACCCATCACAAGAATGTTGATGGGTGACTTGGCTACCAGTCCTTCACTTGGATAATAGTGAGGCGGAGAGGTTATATGGACTTTTAATGACCCCCAAAGACTGGGAGGATGAGGATGAGCCTGTACAGAAAATGTTAGCCCAGCACTCCTGTAACACCAAAGTGGAGAATGGGAAGTTATATAAGCAGGTGGGGGCAAAATGGCTGTCTTACCTGCAGCCCTCAGAATGCGTACCTGCTATCCTAGAAGCTCACTCCACCCTAGGTTATGGAGGGGCAAAGAAAACTTATGAGTGGATTAAAGATCGGTACTACTGGGATGGAATGATGGAATCTATTGCTGACGTATTGGAAGCTTGACTTATGTGTAAGAAGCAATCCAGTTTCAAGACTAGATACCAGTATCAGCCCACTACCCCTCTACAACCATTCCACATCATTAGTCTAGATGTAGTAGATCCCCTTCCTCAAGCTACCAGTGAAAACAAATTTATCCTAGTATCTATTGACCACTTCAATATGTGGGTGGAAGCCGTAGCTCTCCCTGCTCAAACGGCCAAGGCTACAGCCACATTTTTGCATCAAAACATCTTCACTCGATATGGCTGTCCCCAAGTATTACTCTGCAATAATGGTAAAAACTTCACCTCCAGAGTAGTCAAAATCCTGGCCTCATCCATGGGAGCCCAAAAACTTTTCTTGGCTCCATATAATACCTCTACTAATGGGACTGTGGAAAGACAAAGGGAACCTTGATTTCAATCTTACAAAAGATGGACTCCTATGATCCTCTTCACTGGGATCATTATCTACCCAGTGCTCTGATGGCTTACTGGATTAGATATCATCAGATATTAAAAATGTCTCCATTTCAGGTCTTGTATGGGTGGGACCTGAAATACCTTCCCTTCTAGCAAAAGATGTATTCTCCTCTAGAGTTGAGGAGCCCAATAAAGTTATGAAAAGATTGGCTCAGCATATCATTCAACTCCAATCTGAGGCTATGAATATTTTAGCAAAAAAGGTGACAAAAGAAGAACAGGCTGCCAATGATCTCCAATCCCCTGCCTACATTCCTAGTATCTGACATGGTATTATACTACCATAATTGCATCACTCCTAGAATTGGCAAACTTTGAAAACATGAGAAGTTCCTTTCACGATCATCTACAAGAGAGTAAATGAATACTTATAAAGTCCATGTCTACTGGGATTATCATCAATCAAATACATAATTGATTCCTAGGGCCCTATCCTCCCTATAACATTCTTGAGGGGGGTGATGTCAGAAAGTTGCCCTCCCAGTTGCAAAATAAGGATGTTTTGGGTCAAAATCAGCCAAAAAGGGTAAATGTTGGCCATTTGCAAGTTTGTGATGATGTTCCATTTGTTTGAAATAATGATATTGCTGATAACAGCCAAAGAAAACCCCTGGAAAATTCTTAAATGGAACCCCATTAATCAGGGTAACATCATTTTCAAATCCTGCATGGGCAATATACATAAAATCAAGCAGTTGTATTACTCTGATCATGTGACAGACTGTGGGGCGACCATTTGAAGGTACTTCCTTAACCACAACCAGGTCTTTAAAAGCAGCTACGCAGGGACCACCCCCTTTTATAGGCTTGGTGGGGTCCCCAAGTTGTAATAAATTTCTCAAATGAGGATTGGCGAATTTTATCAAATTGTTACCTCACGAGTACGTTTTGGCCAATAACAATTCCCCTGCCATCATTTGGCCAAGATGAAGCGAGTATCTCGAGCTTTGATAGGCTGCTCCCCAATATTTCCTAGTTTGGGACTAGGCTAAGCTATTATGAATCTATCCTTGAATTCGCCTCAAACCTCAAAACATTTTAAATACTGAATGGTCAGATTTCAAGGGGGTCATTTTTCTCCTTATTAATATCCTAATAAAATCTTCAAAAGCCCAGTTTTATGGGAGCTTTTATATTTAAATTTATTTATGAAATTTTGTGAGAATCAGCGGGTGTTAGGCGCCAGTGAGTAAGAATCAGCTGGGTTCCTATACCATGTTCAAGTGGATTCGTTTATAACTTCCTCTAAATTGCCAGCAATGGTTTGTGTTCCAATATAAGATTCAGGGATGGCTACTTCTCAACATGACTCAGTAAATTTGTTTTCTTATACCTATTTTTACAATTAGACTTAAAAAGTTTACTGGATTCAGCTCCTGTCATGTTTATTTAAAGTGATATCACTGAGCTATCAGATTCATATCCACCAGCATTAGTCAATCTTTCCTCCATAATACAAATTGCTCCAAGAATTTCTGTTTTGGGTAGGTCAATAATATAAACCAATGGTCCTATCATCTGAGCTAACTATTGAAATTTAAGAAGACATAAAGATCCCTTTGTATAATTCTTAAAAATAAAGTTTCTAAGTCCTTAATTTGCTTATAAACCTAAGTGATCTTGACATATATTAGATCATGATACTGCAGCCTACGCTCCTTTTATTCGCTAGCTAAGTTTTTTGCAGTTGGACCAGAACGCTCTTGACGCTCCTAACTTCCATTTTTCTTATCTTCTCTGGTTTATGAAGCTCATAGCCATCACTTCAAGAAAATTACCAATTTCTACATGATTAACTTGCATACAAAGAACTTGATTACATATTTGGTAAGCCCTTACAAGCATTTTATTACAAATCAATTTTCAATGAACTATTCACTTCTATTATCATTCAACCACCTCCCAAAGAGGTGTTGAAGGTGGGATTGTACCCCACAAGTCAAGGTTTTCAGATTAACTTAATAATCAAAAATTTAATAAAAAGTGTTTTTTCCTTTTTTTCTTTTTTTCTCTTTCCTTTTTTTCTTATACATCTTTTTTCTAATTCCATTTTTAGCATTTTAAACTGTACTTTACTAATATATGACCATTCTCATTGTAACAGTTCTCTTGATTGATGCCAAAGTTTGAAAATGGTCTCAAAGCTGTAAATTAGCGGAGAGGTCAAAAATGAAAAGATGGTGCAAATTTAGACTACTTTATTGAGTTAGAAAGAGTTAATTTTTTAGGGTATATGGGGACATGGTGTCTCAAGGTCCTTCACGACACTAAATAATCATGATCTTAACTGCCTTCCAGATGGACCACTTGGATGTTATTCTCATTTTTCTTCATTTTCCTCGCGGCTGCAGTGGTGGTGGCCATGCCTTGAGATTTGGGAAGCGGGGACAGGACTCCTGAAGGTGTTTCCATTGATTCTTGTGCACATGATGCTTCCTATTTTGGATCTGGTATTGATGCCTTCAGGGTAAGGTTCTGTTCATGCTGGTTTTAATAGTCAATTTATTGAGGCTCAATTCTGGAGTAGGGATTTTGATTTGTTCATCATCTTGAATCCTGACAATCATAACAAACTTTTTGATCATATAGGATCCATTGCTAATTTCATAATGACTTCTTTTGATCAAGACCATAATGCAACTACTTTGTTATGGCGACCAAACCTGTGCATTTTACAATAAGTGACTCAATCTCCTGAGGAGAATCCATTAATAGTAGGAAATCCCAATCGTTAATCTTTTCTTGAATCTACCATCAAAGTGTAGCTTTGTAGCCTTGCGATTTCAGGGCAGCTATTATATTTACTAATCTGTATATGTACTTCTCTTTACTCATTTGTGGGTTAGTTACACGGCTAAATATATAATTAATGTATTAAATTTTATGCTATTGCTCGCTGTAGCTCCTGAGTTTACTGCACAGGTTCTTCTGTTCATTGAGTATAAGAGTTGATATAGTCATTAATATATAAATAGTTTAGCGCTATTATGAAGACTATTTGGCGTAGTATATTTGTCCTAAGGTTGACTTGCCTCATTTAATTTCTTAAACTAACACTTGGGTAGAATCTTCACAGCCAATATAGAGTATTGTATCCAACGCACTCTTCTAATCCTTGAAGATATTGATAAACTGAGGGAACTCTTCCCTCTAAAGGTTCCTTATGATGGAACTTGATATTGGAACTTAATCTAATTTTAGGTTCAGAAGTTCCAAGTTACTCTCTTGACACAGGAGCCCATAAAGATCAGAACAGATATAAATAGCCAAAGGATCTTAGATCCTTCCAAAATTTACTCTCAAGAGTTAGAATTACAACAAATGTAAAAACAGGCTAAATATTTAATAATTTGACTTTAACCTATATTGATCTGATCTTCATTTTTTTCTATGCTTTTTGTAGCAAAAAGGTTACACAACTTATAAGCTGGCTCTTTGAAAAAAAAAATTAATTAATCTTCAAAACCTTAACCCTTTAGATCAACTTTCCAACCATAGCAGGTTCCTTTGCTTTAGTTAATCCCCCAGTAGGGTAACCTTTGTGGTTTGGCAACCATATATTAGTGCTAGGAACTGGACACTAAGTTCTATAGGGGCCGCGTTTCCTGATTATACCTACAAACTAACAAGTGTTAATATGCTTCAGTAGCTTCATAAAAATGACCCTATTTGTTCAGCACCTCAACCTTTAGGATTTATTATAGTAATCTGACTACTGGATATGAAGCCCTCATTGTATTATTTACTTAATATTGTCAGAGATTAACCTCATCAATAATTAAGAAATATGGCTGATCAACCCAATGGATCAACCCAGCGGATAACCAAATATTTGTCAAGGGGTTTTCCCTTGACAATAGTTATTGTCTAAAATGATAACTCTTACATCACTTGAGGGCATCTTCTCCTATTAAATAAACTTATATACTGTAATTTAAGCAGTTAATTAATATGAGCATAAAGAAATCTAACAAATCCTCCGCTTGCCTAGATTACCCAGCAAATGATAATTTAGGTAAAGAATGTCGTCTTAGCCCATGGTCATTTTACTTAAAAATATCTTCAAAGGAGCTCAGCTTTATCTGCACTCAATGCTTCTCCTGCCAACCTTCATCAACGCGGCCCCTCTTCCTTGATTCCTACTTGCTGCCACCTCTATCAAGTGCGTTTCCTGCAACATCATGCCACACCAGGACTATATGAGTCGCTTTTGCTAACAATATGAACTGGGTGACCTGAAACCCCCAGGCTGGGCTCTACATTTTTGATTTGAGCAAATCTTTTTCTTAGGAACTACTCACAGAGGATCCAGTTTCAATCTATCCTGATCATGCCAATACATTTCTTAGGGCCTCTAGTGCATATCTAGTTTCAGCCCATCCTGATCCTGTCATCATACTTATTCATTTCAGCGCCTAAGGACTATTATTGTCAGATCCAGTTTCAACTTAAGCTGACCCTGCCAAACATCCTTATTCATTTCAGCACCTCAAAACTACTCATGCCAGATCCAATTTCAAACAGAGATGAACCTGCCAAGAACTTGAATGGAACACCATCAGATGATTTTGACCACGGCAAAAATAAGAAGTTGATTTTTTAATATTTTTCTGTTTTATAACTTTTTTATACTTTTTATTCATGTTTTTTATCTTATGTAATTTTAGGCTTATGTTTTTTCTTTGCAATGGGACTTAACCTATCAGTAGGTTTAGAGGTACTTCTTTCTCAACTATACTACTGGTACATAGGTCCATTTTTCAAACTTAAATCAGAAATCATGGTTCAGCGGTCTCTTTTTAAGACTTAACCAATACAAAATGACTTAACCCATTGTTAGTAAGTTCAGCGTTCCCACAGAAACATTGCAATTAATTTTTCTTCAAGTGTCAAAATTTGCACTGAATTCATTAATAAATTGAGTCAGGTCCTTCAAAGCTCAATTAATTGGTTGGACAGTTGTGGATTTTGCACTGAAATCCATATATAAATTTTATAGGACTTAAGCTTTATTAGAGGTTCATATGTCCAAATAATTTACCTAATGTTGGAACTTAACCAGTTGGCGATGGTTCAGAGGTTCCCATGGGCTGAATATAATAATTATTGGATTTTGCACTGAAATCCAAATATAAATATACCACTTGAACTTCAAAGAGTAGAAAATACTGCAAGTAAAGTTATTTTATTATTCATAATACTTGGAATATTTACAGTATAATGAGATATTCTCTTAAAATAGTTGATTAGATCTTTTCTATCAGATAACTGATATTATTGATTATCAGATTTTTTAAGATCAATAATAAATGAGATACCAACTTTGTTGGTATTATAGCATTCTCAAAATGCTAATTATGCCGAATTGGGAAGGAATTAATTTCATTGTAAGTCATAAAACTTGGTTGTGATATCAGGAATGAAATTAAATGTGTTTTGAAGCCATTTGAACTAGAAACATCGGTGCACTTCACAATTAAGTAAATAAGATTGGTTCAATGGTTTACCGCTCACAGGTGGACTATTACATTAATGATATATAAATACAAATATAGCCCAAAAGCAATTATGCTTAATGGGGCAACCACAGGTCGAGGCTTACCCAAATTAGGGTAAATGCCAACATTGAGGATGAAATCCTTATTAATAAAATAGATATCTTCCCATAGATTTTTATCTTTTATAATTTTTATATTTATCTTTATCTTATACCATTTCTTTACATTTTTTCTTTATATCATATTTTCTCTTAAGTTCAATACTTCAATTATTTATTTTAGGATCAGTTCACTATATTACCATCCACTATATTTCTCAGCATAGAGGATTTAGTTGCTGACTAGGCAATAATTTCAAATGGTCCCATCCATAGGGCCTCCATTACTTAATGGTAACTGATTGTGACAGGTCCTAATATTAATTCATTATTCAACAGCTGGCTCTTAATTCCTCTTATTTCATACTTGCAACCCTATCACTAATCACTAGTTCCATTCAAATATATTTATAATTTTTCTTTATACATTAATTCTCAGCATTGTCCACCATTTCTAACATTCATATTAATTCTGCCAACGGATCTGGAAATGATTTCTTAATTGCTTAAATTGAGATGACAACATTATCTTCATCCAACTTTGACTTGAGTTGATTAACATTCTCAGCATTTCTTGCCATTTTCATAAATTGAATATTGTAAGGACAATAAACTTTATTCATGATTTCTAGATCAATTACCTTCATTTTCGACTTCTCTTTTTAATAGTAACATCTATCTTTGACATTATATCCCGACTTGATTAATCTTTTATATATATGCTATATGTACTTTGTCTAAGTAGATATCCAGAAGAACAGGTTCCCTTGCAGTGCTAAATGTTCTGCATCTATACTGCAAGGCCTTTTCCCAAATCTTGAGTATTTTCATCCTCCCCTTAAAGCAACATAAAATTTACATTTTTGCTCAAGTTTTTATCCCAAATCTAGGTGCAAAATGTCCCGTTGCACCAAATTTTTAGATGGGTTTTCTTGATTTATCTATACATTTTGGTACATTGGAGTTTTTCCCATCAAAGATTGATTTCACTGATCATTATATTTCTCCATAACATCATCTTTAGATTCTGATGTACCTCAATCCTCATTGACTGGATTTTATCTCTGAGGCAGTGACATTGGCTTGTGTTATTAAGCTCAACACATTCTTGTTGAAAGTATACAATTCCATACACAGCTTCCAAAAATTTGCCTTGAACAACATTGCTGATACTTTCTTCTGACGATTTGGCCTGAAAACTTAACTACACAGCCGTAGTGAGCACCATTGTTAGCTTTTTAAGCTACTTCTTACTGTAGATCTTAAGTTTACTGCACAGGTTTTTATAAGCATTGTAAAATAAATATATGATGTAGTTAATAATAGATAAATTGGTTTGGTGCTAATATGAAGACTAACACCCTAGTTGAATCCTCACACACAATATGGGGTTGTTGTCTCCAACGCACTCTTCTAATCCTTAAAGATATTGATAAACTGGGGAAACTCTTCCCTCTAAAGCTTCCTTCTTATGGAACTTGATATTGAAACATAACCTAGTTTTAGGTTCATAAGTTCCCAGTTACTCTCTTGACGCAGGAGCCCTCGGAGATTAGAGAAATGAATAGCCAAAGGATCTTAGATCCTTGCAAAATCTACTCTTAATAGTTAAAATTAAAATAAATGTAAAAACGGGATAAATATAAAAGTATCTGATTCTGAACCTAATTTGATCTGATCTTTATTTAAAGTACTTGGGGTTTTTATTAGGTAAAGGTTGAACAACTTTTCAGTTGGCTCATTTGAGATCAATTTAATAATCTCTACAACCTTTAACACTTGAGATTAACTACCAAACATAGCAGGCTCCTTCACCTTAGTTAATCCCCCAGTAGGGTAACCTTTGTGGTTTGGCAACCATATACTAGTGTCAGGAACCAAACATTAATCTATAAGGGCTGCATTTCCTAATTACACCTATAAATTACAGAGCATTTAATCGCTTTGTTAGCTTCATAAAGATGTCTTAATTGTTCAGCGCCTCATCCTGAACACTTAGACATAATAATCCATTTATTGGCTAATCAAGTTCTCATCAAACTACTTACTTAATATTGTCAGGGTATATCTCAACGAGAATTTTGCAATCCAATGTATCAACCTGGTTGATTGACCCTAGCGGATTACTTAATATTTTGTCATGTGTTTTTAAGCTTTAGTTACTTAAGATGATAAGTCCCACATCCTCTAAAGGGCTTAATCTCATAATGGATAAACTAATATTTTGCAATCTAAGAAGCTGGGTAATATGGGCATACTGAGATTCCATCAAGAAGTTATGTTGCTTCTCTTTCATATAATTTAGTGATGGCGTTTTCCCTTCAGGCAAGTGAAAGCAAATGCTGTATGCAAAGGTCACATAAATTAGAAAAGACAACCTTGAAGACGCTTTACCTGAGACCAGCTTTCTATGCGTAGCAGCTAGTGTGCCATTCACTCATTAGGCTAATCCAATTTGTTTCTGGATGGTAAGGGATGGGCTTCATGCTTTTGACACCCATTGCTCGTTTAAACATGGGATAACAAAAAGTTAAAATAAATTTTAATGTCACTCTGTATCACCTGATGGCATCCATGCCTACATATCACTTGTTCAAAGATAACTTTGTGGTTCTCATGGCATTCACTCAACTCATAGCTCTATGCTTGACCCACCTTATAAGGTGGAAATTGCAACAATTATATCTCACTCCCCAAGTCTTGTGCTCAATGGTACCATCACGTCTATGGATTCCATCCTCCATGAAAACCCTGGTTGCACTAATTAATATACTATCACGTTCTTATGAAGTTTATGAAGTTGTCACTCCACACAACAAGATAGTAATCTACTACATTATAACGCACTTATTTTTAATTAAATATTAGCAAATGTACTCTAACGTCTTTTTAAGACCACCATGACCAATGACTTTGTGTACGGCAGAAAATATCTCCATCCTTTCTGATGATTTTGGGAACAGAAGCCTCTTATTGTCCACTTCATTAATCAATGCCCATTCCTCAGTTGCATTTAAATAAGGATCTTCATAATGCGGCTTTCACTTTAAGGGTTCTTCCTTTATTTACCCTCTGATCATTTGTTCAGATAGATCATAAGCATGATCTTGCTCTGCAAGAACTTCTGGTAATCTTGATAATCCTTTGGCTTTTGGTTTCTGTTCCCAGCACAATATTCAATGTCTAAGTCATAGGTCTGCAGTTTTTAAGACCACTGTGATAGTTTCCCTTCAGGTTTTTGTTATTTATTCAAACAATGGAGAGATGTATGATTGGTTATGACCTTAAAATGTATCCCATGTTATAAACACAGAACCGCTTGCAGGCATATATGACTACTAGTCATCTGGACTTGGTCACTGTATAGTTACTTTCAGCCTTTGTCAAGGTACGGCTAACATAAGCCACTGTGTGCTCTTCCCCTTGTTCGTCAACTTGACTAAGTAGGGCTTTAATGCAATAAGTGACACATCTGATGGTAAGATAGATGATCAGTTAAAATTTAGATATTTGTGCATCAAGCTCATCATCAAGTATCTTCATAATTTGTCAAACAATTATTGTGCCTCCTAATTTCAGTAAAACCTTTTTTTGATCCTTAAGCAAATTAAATAACAGATCTGCTATTTTTGTAAAATCTTAAATGGATCAGTGAAATAACTGACCATCTTAGAAAGACCTGAACATTAAAAATGCTCTTTGGAGACGATATCCATTTAATTGCTTTAAACTTCTGTTTTTGAGGTCTCAATCCATCTGCGTTTATAACAAACCCTAAATATTCTAGCCTTTTCTATTAAGAAAATGACACTTTCAAGGCTTAGTTTTAACATTTGTGCAGGCCATCCTATTAAATACTTCCTACAAGTGCTATGAGTGATCCATAAACATCTGGATAGTTACAGTAATGTCATATAAATTAGACTAAGCACAGGATTTTTGAGGTCATATAAGTTCATATACGTATCCCTTTGGAAAGTCGTGGGTACATTACACAAGCCTTGAGACATCCTTGTAGGCTTGTAAAGATACATTACCATTATTATGGCACACTTTTCTTGATCTTTAGGTGTCATATCAATCTGTCATTATCCTGATATTAGTTCATTACCAAAAAAAATCTTGCCCCACCTAACCAATCCAACGCATCATCTATTCTTATCAATGGGAAAACCCCCTTTACAATTTTATTTTGATGGCGATAGTCAATTACAACTCTGTTCAAACCAATTTTCTTATTGACTATCAATATTGCACTACCCCTGGATTAGATGGAGTAATGAGCAGCCTGTGCGCATACAACTTCTTTTTTAGCACTAGTGGTGCCCAAACCAAAAGGGGTAGCCAACACACATCCTTATTTTCAACTGGCCAAACAAAGGGTCATTAGAAATAAAAAATCCTAATATGGCACCTCAGCTAACAGCCTAGGAAGCCATATCAGAAGATGAGGAAGCTTTGGGGAAACTTTTGTCTGGCACCCACTTTAGCTGGCAGACAGCATCAGGGTGGGAGCATCAGTGACATGGGGCATAAGGAGGTATAGTAGTTGGTTTTCTTCAAAGATGAGGCCAGCGGTGTCCATCGCCAAAATGTATTGAGCAAGTTGATGCTCATCAAAAGTGATGAGAGCAGGCACACAAGTGAATGACTTGATGCGCCAGTGGGTTTCAGGATAATAGGGGTTAAAAAGAGAAGTTTTTGCCACATCGATGCAAGTTCAGCTTGCTCCAAAAGCGAGCTCCAAAATTTCATAAATCTCATCTTCTTCAAAATTATGGGGAAAATTGGGAATGGGATTACCCTCAACAAGGGGTTCCATTGCCCCATGAAGTTTCTGGTGAAGTATGGTGTTAGAAGGGGCTGTTGCAACCTCTACTGCCATTTTACATATATTTTTGTAAATAGGAAAACTGTTTAAGGGCGAAAAGGGCAGGGCCACTATTTGGGAGGATCAACAAAGAATTCCATAAAGCGAAATCCAGCTTGACGTGGCACAGCCGTTTGTCCTCCTCAATCCATTTGAGAGCCTTAAATAAATTGAATTTGACAAGACGCAGCCAGCCACCAGAATTGGGACAGTGGCAGAAGCTGATTGGCCATGTGCTGTTGACCATGGCAGCTCAGCTGAAACTGGTTCAGCTTTTGACTCAAAATTCTATAATCCAGTTGAATTTTGAGCTAATTTTCTAAAAATTTAAATTTTTTATTTGCTGCTGCTTTTGAAGCAGTGCCAAATTGCCCTGAGGCTGAGGGTGGGAAGATTGAGCCCCATAAAAATTTTTTGGAGCGAAATGACCATAGGCCCAACGCCCAAGGGATGAACGGTGGAAGTTGCAGAAGTGGAAACCATAAAGCATTTGCGCTTTGAGTGGTCAAGCTTGAAACACAAGGGGCAAATGGCGCAGCTATTTTTAATGCTCACCCAGAATGGCCAATCAGGGGCGGATCTGATTGCAGTGCAGAGGAAATTGAAAGATGGGTATCATGATGAAATGGGCAGATCATTGCAAAAGCATGAAGACCTGCTAGACGAACCACCCCATTTGGAACCTCAAACTTCAAAACAGGGTCTGTGCCATAACTGGATAAACCTACCATGAGCTCATGGTGGAGGCATTTGGGGGATATATGGGAGGGCAACCCAGCAAACAGGACCACCAAAGTGGCCTCATTTGGGAGCCAGGTTTGAATGTTGTTAATGGGAATTTTTTAAAAAATGATCTGCAGTTTGGCTGCTGCCGCTGCATCAGTTTCTGAACAGAAACTCAAATCAAAGTACCCCTTAAAGGGGTGGAAGTCAACAAAGCTGGAGGTTTTAAAAACCGCCGTGGCCATCTCAAAGATGGCTGCGCTCACATATGGGAAGAGATTCCCATATTTGACCCAGAGGCCAAAATGCAAATTTCTCCATGGGAGCACTAAAGGGCTTTAGAGCACCGCCTGGGAGCTTGTGAGGTGATGGGCCAAATCCTGAGGGATGACATAATGCCTGGTAGCGTTGGGAGAGCTAACAGAGCCAGCCTGGGCGCTTGGCGGCGGCTGAAAGATGCCAGATGGTGGTGTTCCACCGCCCCAAGCCAGGGCAGCAGGCGTCGATTGCTATAAAATCAATAAGTTTTGGCTAAATTAAATGTCCATTTTTTGTATTTTTATTAAAATCTAAATTTTGATTTGATCTAGTTATAAAAGCAAAAGAAAGATTTATGCTTATACAACTTCTTTATTTCTTCAAAACCACTGCATAAGGCCCTCCAGATCTCTGAATAGACCTCATCCTAATCAGTTCAGCATTACAAGTTTTTTTTTTAGTACTAGATGGTCCCAACCCAAGGGGGGATTCATCGATGTACAGCATTACAAGTTTCAACTCAGTATAGCACATTTTTTGCACACCCTTAGTTAATGGTTGTCTTGCATGAAGAATATTCTGTTTTTTGATAAGGCTAACACTTCAAATTGTTGGAAATTTCATTAATTCAGCTAATTCTTTTTGTTTATTTAATGTATGGACACTCCCAGCAGATTCTCCATGTAGCTCCATCTCATTTAGATCTCCTGTTTTTGAAAAAGAATGGATACCTGGTACTGAAACATCTGGGTGAATGCAACTATGATTTCGCTGTTTTCAATTGAAGATTTTAATATAAGCCAATAAGATATAAATTTACCCATAACTTGGAATTAAAATCTCTGGAGCTACCCAAGGTTCAATTCTCAATCTTTGTAAGGAGCCTCAATCTCTCCATACATCTGCTCTGTGATTTTCAAAGATAATCTGATATTGACCACTTTATGCATCCTAAGAAGAATATTCACATTATCTTTTGCTTTGATTATAATCCCTTAGTTAACTCTCACATGGTTAAAAATGCTTGTATCTTCTTTCCTGCTAATCTATAGATGACAGGTATGATGACGTCATTATGAAAAGTTTTTTAAAAAGAATTCTCTTGCAAAGGGGAGCATCCCCCTTCCTATGGTAGATCAATGGCAGCACCTGTCCTAATATCAATAGAGTATTCTCTTTAAAGTTTCACTTTATTCAATACTTTCAAATGAATTTAGTGCCGGTGATAATCCCTTAATTTTTATTAAGAGAGACGATTGCCTCAGCGGACACAACCAAGGATCCAAAATGGAGAGAAAAACATTATATACCCACAAGAAGTAGTAGAATCAGGTCCATATGTCCCATACTGCTTCCAGATTTTTAGATCTGGTTTGAGTTTCAGTTTCTTGATCAATTTGGTAAAAATGATAATGATCAGTGCCCCACTAATAATGATTGCTCTCAATCTTACTAAGTTTATGAGATTATCCATACATGTACAATCAGAAAAATGAAAATTATGATTTACTGAAAGAATAATGGATTTGTTTACAAAAATAATTGTTTGAGTCAATTGAGCTAAAGTATCAGAGAAGGATCCTCTAAAAGTACTAATCATAATCACTATATTTACATCTTTTAATTTTTGTTTAACAATTTGCCTCATCTTTAGTAGTTCAAACTATTTCTACAGTTTTTGACATATGGACGAGATACTTCTTTTATAGTAATGGAAGCTATTCCCTTTGATTCTGATCTTGTTACCGCGTTCACATACTAATACACCACCTTATGCAAAGGGTCTATTCTGGCTCACCCACAAACAACTTAATTTTATCCAAACTCTCCAAAGGTTTATCCAGGAGAACGTGAAATATGAAGCTCTAGACTATTCCCCATCTAAACTGCATGATTCTTTACCTTATTTTTGGGGTTTTCCTTTTTCTCCTTAGGTTGTACAGATTGACTTGGTTCTTCAGTTTTCTCTGCCCACAGGCATTTGTGAAATATCCTAGGTTGGCTGCATATGTGGCAGGTTTTCCATGTCTTATTTGATGGCTTTGGAACATCCAATGATCTTTCTTGATTCTATTGATTAACATATTTTCTAGGTTTTATTGAAAATCAACCAATATTTTATTAACAATCACCTAACTGTTCAGTTTATAGTTTCTTGGTAAATGCTTCAAATTTTGATCCTAACATTTTCAAATATTTCACCGACTGAGAAATGGTGTCTTTACTAGTGAGTGCTGAAACCTTTGCCTGATGATTGTCTCTATAAGGTTTTAATACGTTCTGCATGGATATTCTGGTGTCAAAATCACTCATAGCATTTGCTTATGCAAGAATCTGGGCCTCTTGATAAAAACGGTTGGGAATATTCCCACAATTTTGTCCTTCTTAAACTGGATAACCATAAATTCTTTCTTTCTGATGGCCATACGTTCCAGCCTTTCAAATTTCTTTAAGATGACTTTTTTGGATACTTTATAGCTCCAGTTTTTCCTAGAAGGCAAGGCAAAACTAGATTCTGGCATTCTGTGTTGAAGAAATTGATATATATAATAGCTTTTTTGACTATCACTGTAACCATAAATTGCCTTTTGTTAAATGAAAGAAAGTAGGCACGTTCCTTTAATGAAAGTATGGATGATTTTAGTGTTCTTCTGAAGCCTTTGACAATGATTGGTGTAGTATTATGAACTGACAACTAAATGGACGTGAGAGTGGCCTCATAAGTCAACTACAGAATTGCGCAAAGGTACTTGGTATTTCTCAAGTGGGCTTAATTTTACTTTCAACATTGCTTTCCACCTCAGTAGCTTCTGACTCTTCTTAGAAAAATCAGCCTTGCTATATTTTTCCTAGATACAATTGTACTTGTGTTCTTATAGGTCATCTAACCACCTGATGATTTGTTCTTAAACCTAAAATTTTTGGTCATTATTTCATAATTTCAAAAATTCTCCATTTCTTTTTCAAAGGTATTCTTGATGTTTTCACTTCCTTCAAATAAAGACTATCATTCTTCTGCATATCATACAATTTTCATACAATTTGCTGTTAGTTTAATTAAAATTTTATATTTCAGTGTCTAGCTTGATCACCTTGAAATTTAAAAAATCCAATATGGTTTGATTCACTGACTCCAATGCAGTATTTTTAACAATTTCTACTTCCATAAAAATTTTATCAAAACAATTTTTTAGTATCCTCTCTCAACTTTTTATTTTCTCAATATTGGTTACGTTTTCATTAATCTTTTGCCTTTAAGACAATTTGAGGATGATAGTATTCGCCTTGTTAGTTGATGCTACCGTTAGTTCAGTGGCAGTACAAGCTTAAACTAGTTCAGTAATTATTGCCTTGACCACTCTGCAATGTTTTTGACCTCATACTTCTATTGATTGATGAACTAAAGCTGGCCAATGATTTCTTCAATAATGCTATAAAGTTTAGTATTCAGCTCTGAAACTAGGATTTTAATCTTAGTATTTTATTGTTGTACACATTGCAAAGTAAAATCCAATACTAAGCTTATTTTTTGAAACTAGCATCAAGCTACCAAATCGAAACTTGTTGTTAAGCGCTTTTGTTTTGATTATATGTGACCAGATCCGCAATAACCGCCTTCCATCTATCCTGTAATCCTCATGTTTCTAGTTGTAGGTTTACCATATTAGATAGCATAATTTATAATGTTACTGATTGTACATAGATATACAGCTAATGTATACAAATTTATATGTAAATTTTTTGAATTGACATCCTTTTTCTTCCTAATTTATGGTATAATGAAAGAGCCCACAACTTCAAGCTCAATTGCAAGTAGGTAAGATTTATAATAGCCAACATCAGGATACATCACTTAAGCTAGGTTATTACTACTTTTTTCTGTATGTGGCTTTTGAAGGGTAAATGCCATCTTGTTTACTCCAATGTTTAAAATGTTAATGTATTTAAAAGTAAAAACATCAGCCTCTAAATGGATATTGCTACTCTGACTAATGGTCCAAGATCCTTCCTCTTGTCTAAATGTGTGCTTCATATTAGTTGATAAAGTTAGATATATTTTTGTCTATAAAAACTTGACTTGACTTGTCTAAGCACCAAATGTAAAAACCTTGCAATTTGCAGATGCATAAGCTCAATTAACTATTAATAGAATTTATATATGATGACTACTAGTGTGTGAAGAAAATTAGCCCAGTCAAGTCTTGATATGCATGACTTACCTCACACTCTGGTAATTCTCAAAGACAAGTGGTATTTACCTCACTTAGGGTAAATGGCACTCAGAAAACTGAACAAATCCTCAATAAGTTCAACTGTATTAAACACAGTAAAAGTTCTAAAATCTAAGGAGTCCACGTTTTAAGGGGTCTTTTTTATTAGAAATAGGGATATTATATTGTTAAAGAATATAAGAAAACATGTGTAAAATATCGAGTGCATCTATCACATTTTTCTCTGCATGACTAGCCAATAGTAATATAGTTTCATATTCTGGACTAACCCCTAGAAAAGCGTGTTTCCACACTTAGATAGACCCAGATGATTATTTATGGAGATAGCGTGCTAAAATCCACTCTAATAATATATTAAATTGGACGTTGCAACCCATTGATCCAAAATAGGTAAGTGCTCAGGTTGCTTAAATATTTATAAGATACCACGTTGCTTGTAAAAATCTCAAATTAATCATAAGTTAACTGACTTTGGATTCACAACCTTAGTGAATTACAAATAAACATTAAATTGGTAATTAAACCAATCAAAAGATTGTAAATTATGAATCACTACAAAGTACAAACAAAATCTTAAATATAAATAAACCAATTAATAAATAATATAAAGTGAAATCATATATAGACTAAGCTTGATAATGTGGTAATATCAAAATTTCAACATAGGGTATAACCCCTCCTTTCAAATTGGCCCTCACCTTTGCTCAGTAGTGTCAGCAGCTGAGGCATGCCTTCTGCAAATCCTTGATATCCAGAACTTGATTTGCAAATGTTTATCAACGGCCATTTATGACATCAAGAGTTTGCAGATTGCAAACAGCTCCCAGCTCATGAGTCAAAAGAAGGCTCTATGGCTATGTTAAATACACGCCATCTGATAATGAAAATTATCTCTAAGAGAATTACAAGCAAACATTTGGAGCCCAATGTGGTGAAAAATATCTTGAGCGTGAGGCTTTTTGCCTGATACTAACTTCCCAAAGAAGCAGCTAAAATTCTTCCATGCTTCTCATCTATCCCCTTTTTAGGTGAAAAGCCATCATTCCTGAGCTAGTATTGGTGGAAGACTCCCATGACGCTGAGGGTGAAGCAATCCTGGCTTCTAGAAAATCTCGCCGCTCAGTTCAGTAATTGGTTGCCTGGAAGTTCTTTCATCATATGAGAATAGCGGTTGAGTAAGTATAGTACCAACTTCAGGAACAGGTGGATACTTTCTATGAATCCCACCCTAAGGCTCCTCTTTCCCCATAAAAGCTGCAGTTAATTTTTGTATTAATTTACTAAAATCCACAGGAATCATGACCTTGCACATGTTCTTGAACGAGAAGCACTTACATTTAAAAATGGAAGTATAATGTAAGTAATGAGTACCATCTCCTATGTATGGACAGGAAGGAGTACCATACAGGAACAAAAATGGGTCAAGAAGGCTGCTGAGTCCCCCATTACCAAGGGCGACTTATCCCATGTAGTAAATGAGCTATGGTTCATAGCCCATCCGCATAAAACTTCCCCATGTTATCCTCCCAAATACCAATGAGTTGCTGGAAAGGATTAGGGGCTGTTCAAGGAGATGGCAGAAGCCATAGGGCATCTTCAGAATTTAGGTTGCCTTCACATCCAACTTCATATTCATCAGAAAAGGTCAAAAGTTCTTATAAGGTTTAAAATGAATTCAAACACAAACAAGTAAATGGTAGTGAATTTTAGTTTGGTAAATCATTCAGGTCTTATGACTCAAATGATGGTGGGGCAAGCCCATCCCCAATAGGTTTGGGCGTTCTAGTCATAAAAATTGAACTAGAATCAACCCTAACATCCCTACTCATAGGCTTTTTGCTAATCTACCAGACAGTTTGCTGTTATCTGCCCAATCTGCAACCAAAATAAAAAATTGTAGAAATCTTGCTAAGCATCATTTCAAACAAGGGTTAGAGTATCTGAGTTACTTACTTGGATCAATAAATATTACAAAATCATATAGTGTGTCAATCTATCAGAAATTGCTATATTAGAAATTAGTTGGCCATAATGCACAACCTAATATTTCCAAGTTGGTTTTATGAGACAGAAGCCAAACCAGATAATGTTGTCAGTCCAATTCTCAACCTTCCTACTCTTAAAATAAACCTTCAACTGTTCAATATTTGATTTAAGTAGTCCGTGGTTACCATTGCAAAGCCATGTTTCCCAATCTTTGAAATGACTGGGCCATAGTGGCGCTTATCACTATGCTACCCTCAGCTCCTGAATAGGGTGCAGTTATTAGATACAACTTTACTTATTACCAATCCTTGCTTCCATAGAGCAACGCAATATTACGTTTCTTTTGGTATTACTTTTAGCACTTATTGCCAGATTTCTATAAATATCTTACTAGTTTTTTCCTCCAATTGCAGAAGGCTCTTCCACGGCAAAGCCATTGATTTTAGAGGCTATTGTTGAGATTTCAATATGACTGGATGATAATCTAGTGTTCCAGAAAATCTTAATTTAGAGGCGAAGCGAGCTCTAAGGGCGAGTAATAGGTTAGAGCAATGTGAGGTGAATTGATTATATCAATTAGGGTTTGATAATTGATAAAAATCCGTTGAAGCCTTGATGACCGAACAAACTCTACATTGATAGCAAATAAATATTGACTAAGTGAAATGTGTCAAATCCGTTGAAGAATACTGAGGGTTAAAGGTTGAGTGGGAGAGAAAAGTCATAGAGGTTTTTTAGAAGAAAAAGAGAGATGAAGAAAGAAGAAGAGAGTAGGAGTAAGTAGAGAGTAAAAGCAGAGAGGATCTGCTGGTTATATCATATTATATAAAGAAGCGTAGCTGGGGAGATTGCCTCATATTTTATATAAGTATATTATGGTTATTTAATTGGGGACCAACGATCTCCATATTATCTGGACGTTGCTCAGTGGGCTAAACCAGTTATATCTGACAAACGTTAACAGTGGTGCTCACTACAAGGATCTCATTGATCAACTAAAAACCTTCTTCATTGCACCTATGGCGCAACTAGCTCGCTTTGATGGGGTACTACCCCAAGTTATCAAATATTCTCAATATGAGGAGCTGAAGTTTGCTTTGGATACCTTACTCCAGGCGAAAAAAGTGCTTTTTTAGGAGAATAAACATATTACTGAGCAGCTCATCCATGCATTCCGCCAACTGCACTTGGTAGGTGACCACACCAACCAACTTTCCAACCTCTTGAGCAGCATGATGGAGCAGCTAGACTGTGGAGAATATAAATTAAATAAGGTTGTTAAGGATAAGGAAATCTTCAGTGACAGGCTGCCTTCATTTAACTGGGATGGTAAAATGCATGGGTTTTTAAGCGGTTTAAGTTTGCCATAGAGGGGGCTTCCAATAGTGGAAAGCTAAACTGTTGTTATCCACGTAGGATGTTTCAAGTGCTGATCAAGTTACATGTTATCTTAAAAAAGGTACTATAGCCTACCAAGAGGTGAAGGAGACTGTAATCCGCCTGTTTGGGGGCAAAGTGAAAATGGCTCAGCTCAAGGAGGATTTTTTAACAACATTTTTAAAAAGATGAGTCCTTAATACAGTTTGCGGAGCAGTTCACTAATGAGGATCATGTGTTGTTGGGTGCAAATGTCTTATCTAATGAGGAGGTGGGCATAGCAATGACGGCGGCTATCAAACCCTATTGCAAATTGCATAATTCTATGGCGTACACTATTCAGGAGGATGCGGAGTTCCTCAAAATCGTCCATCATTTATGCTGTCTATCCATCACCTTTAGTGCTCCCAATGTGGAGCGGAAAGATCCCGCATCTGACACTAAAATTCAGCTAAACAAAGGATCCCAACAATATGAGGGCAGTCCATGGGTTACTCCTCAGTCACTTAACTCATGGGCGGGTCCTTTCCATCCCTGTTATTATCAATCCGCTTATCCTCAGGCCCATAATAACCCGCAGTTTAATAGTAGATCTAGACCTTCTGGGGGGATTCAGAGATGAGTGCCGGTCTCAAGTGCTTGTTTCTCATGTGGCCAAATAGGCAATATGCGGTTAGTTGTCAGGCCAACCCAAAGGTCCATGCAGTATCTGTTGTCCCAAATGAACAGGGAAAAGGGCGAGCGGAGCAGAGATGGGATGCTCTGCTTAAGCTGATTAAAATTTAATTGTCCCTGATGCTTTCCATGATCACTTTGTGTCAGCCCTGGGGCACACTCTGAGGATTTACTATATTAACAGACCCCTTACCAACTGTTGGCCTCAAGCCAAGGGAGAGACCCCAATAATGCAGACATGGGTTTCCGCTGAGATGTGCATAAGCCGTACACCTGACAAATCCTTGAGCGGAATGGTACAGTCAATGGTGAAACCTCCGCATATGTCGCAGCTCTGGAGGGGTGGAGGTGGCAATTCCTGTAGAAAAGATTGCACAGGAATATCCTTATATCAGGGCTGGTATGCTCACTTTTTTGGATAATCAATCTCCCTTGGATGTTTATGTAACAAACACAAAGGGTTCTTCTTATTTGGAATGTAAATATTGTGACATATTCGTACAGAATACCAAAATTTGGGTGATCATTTATACAGGCGCTCCTGTCAAAATAATATCCACCAAGCTTTTGGCTAAGCTTCCGCTGAGCAAGATGTGGTCCACAAAGTAGTTTATGGAATTGCGGGGGCACAGAGTACTGTGTCAGAAGGCTCTTATAGCTCATTGCCTTTGAGGTTCAGGTCAGCCGGTGCATCCACTCCAGCTGTGGTGTTGCCTATTGACCACTATGCCATGTTGATAGGCGCTGCATTTATGCGCTACTTTGAGGCTGTGTTTAATATGGCGGATGAAACCATCAGTATCCTGGGACAACGGATCCCCATCTATTTTACTTCCAGCGGGGTCCCGATGACCCAATCTGCTCTGGTCAAATTAATCTCGCCTATAGCGATGGTGTGATTTATGTAAGATATTGGCAGATGAAGCGGAGGACCCAAATGCTTCCAAACCAGATTTACAAGTACAAAGGGATTCCGCTATGAGCTGCGAATGATTTGACTATCCCTTCTGGGCATCAGGTCAAAATTGGGACAGAGCTCAAAATTGAAATACTGGGAGGTCTGTATGGAGAAGTTGTGGGGCCCTATCAACAACCTCAGCTTAAACCTCATGTGGCTCCTGGGTTACTATTACCAGGGCAGGGGGAAGTGAAGGTGTTGGTAGTAAATCTGCAGAAGGAGGTGATGAAGGTTCAGCGGCACCAAGTGGTAGCTTACCTGCAACTGATCCCTCTTGAAGAGGTCCATCAGATACATGACTTTAGATCTTGGGAAGATCTCAGCTAGCCTTTAAAAACTAACTTCGGTGTAATGACTGTGATTCTGCAGGAGGCTCTAACTGGTCCATCGGAGGATCAGAAAGACAGGATGATTGATCTATTTTGAGAATTATCACAGCATTTTTGCAACTAACAATCATGACTTGGGTTTCACTCGTGGGGTTGTGCATTGGGTAAACGTGGGAGACCACCCCCCTATCAGGTCATGACCTATCCATAGCTTGAAGGCAGCGGAAGAAGTTGTATCTGCAGAAATAGATACATTGGTGGAACAGGGAATGTTGGATCTGTCAAAGAGTCCTTGAGCATCACCAGTGCAAATTGTCAAAAAGAAAGATGGCTCCAATTGAGTAGTAATTTATTACCAGAAGCATAACTGCATTACAAAAAAAGATTTGTACCCGCTTCCATGAATCAATGACGCTTTAGATCAGTTAGGCGGGGCAAGTATTTATCTGCTAAGGATTTGATATTGGGGTACTGGCAGATCGAGTTGCCAGTGACAGAACAAGAAAAGTGCGCTATAATTACCTCAAAAGGATTGTTCTAGCCTACAAGTATGCCACAGGGTTTGTGCAATGCCCCTGCTACGTTTCAGAGGGCTATGGACAGTATTTTAAGTGACCTAAAGCTGTCTTGCGTTCATTCTACCTTGACAATATCAATGTGTTTTTGCAGACGTTCACTGAGCATCTTGGACACCTGGAGCAATTGTTCCGCCACCTTGCTGATGTTAATATCAAGATTAAGCCCCGAAAGTGTCACTTTTTCAAGAAACAGTTGGAATACCTCAGCTTTGTGGTAGACTCCAAAGGGCTTAGTCCTAAGCCAGCCAAGGTGGAAGCCATCCGCAAGATGACTTGGACAAGCAATAAGCGGGATATCCAGGTGTTTTTGGGGATGGTCGGTTATTAACAGCAGTTTATTTTCAACTTCAGCTGTATTGGGGCTCCACTCTTTGAGCTACTTAAGAAAAACGCTGCCTTTGACTGTACGGATTGATGTCAAACCACTTTTTGATGTATTATGAACTGCGTTGGCTAGCGCGCCTGTTTTACAATACTCCATTTTCAAAAAAGATTTATTTTGCAAAAGGACGCTTCACTTTCTGCTGTAGGGGCTGTGTTATCCCAAAAAGATGTTGATGGTGTGGAGCACCCCATTACATATTGTAGCCTCAGTTTAACTGGCCCTGAATGGAATTACACTGTGACCAAACAGAAATTGTTTTGTGATAATTTATGAATTTAAACAATTCTGGGTCTACATCCACGGGGTGAAATTCAAAGTGGTAGTGGATCATGCCTCCTTGCGTTGGCTGCAGAATCTGCGGGAACCTGAAGGGCGGCTCTAGCGATGGGCTTTGAAGTTCCAAGCATATGATTTTGAGATCATGCATTGGCCAGGGGCAAAGTATCAGAATGCGGACTTTCTTTCCCAATTACCCATGGTCGCCATTACAGCTGATGTGGCAGATATGATGTACAAAAAGATGATTGTGGGCAAATATTATGATGAGCCGCTGACTGTGATCAAAGCTTTAGATGGGCTTGGAAGGTTAATCTTCTGCGCAATGGAGAATTATATAAGCATATTGAGGAATTGACGCTGAGTTTCCCAAAACCCTCTGCCAGGCCTGCAATAATTATGTATGCTTATAGAGCGGTAGGTCACTGAGAGTTGAGAAAGACGCTGGACTTCATGTGACCCCACTACTATTGTGAGTATGCACTATGCTGTGCTTGAGACGATTGGTTGTTGCCATCAGTGCCAAGTGGAGAAACCATTCCACCGGAAGACCACCTACCATCTAGTCAAGCCTCAGTTCGCATGGCATACTGTTTTCTTAGATGTGGTGGGACCTCTGCTGACTGGAGCAAACCGCTCCAAATATATAATAGTAGCCATCAACTATTTTGACAAGATGAGTGGAAGCAAGGACTATCAAGGATTTGGGGGCTGTCACTACCACCAAGTTCATCCTGGAGTGTGTCATACAGCGCCATGGTTTTCCACAATTTATTCTAATGTACAAAGGGACCAATTTCACATCACATATATTGGCCAATTTGAATGAGCTCATGGCAATCCGTGGGGTCTAACTACCCCCTACCACCCTGAATCTAATGGTATGGTGGAATGGGTCAAAGGGACCTTGGTAAATATTCTACGCAAGCTTGTAAATGAGTGGTCGTCATACTGGAGCACCCTTTTATCTACCGCTGTCTTTGCGTACAATATCAGCTACCACTCAGCAACCAGTAAGAGTCCATTACAACTGCTCTATGGACGACATTATGCTGCCTGCATTTCTTTACTCATGTGTGGAGGATACCGGCGGAGTCAAGCCCTACTGTTATTTGTCTACCTTAACAGACACTCTGATTAAACTCTAAACCGAGGCATATTTCACTAGTTTTTCCAAGAAGATTTGGGATCATGCAGCTGACCAAGGTAGACGCAGCAGTCTCCAATGGTTTGGGGTAGGGGAGTTTTCCTCTTTCACAACCAACATGGGTTTGGAAGAAGGAACAAGCTCATTAGTATATGGAGCAGTCCATTTGAGATCATCAAGAAGACTGGGGCTGACGACTAACCATTAAGGAACCCACAGGTGGTCAAATAATCAACCGTGTACACGCGAAGTTCCTTAAGCCCTAAAAGCAATAGGCGCTTATTATTCAGTTAAGGGGGTTAAAGTTGACATTTCAAATTGACTGGATGATAAGCTAGTGTTCCACCAAATTGTAATAAGAGGTGAAGCGAGCTCTGAGTGCGAGTAATAGGTTATAGCAATGCGAGGTGAATTGATCAAATCAATTAGGGTTCAGTAATTGATAAAAAATCCGTTGAAGCATTGATGATCAAACAAACTTTACATTGATGGTGAATAAAGATTGACTAAGCGAAATGTGTCAAATCCGTTGTAGAATACCAAGGGTTAAAGGTTGAGTGGGAGAGAGAAGTTGTGGAGGTTTTTTAGAAGAAGAAGAGAGAGGAAGAAAGAAGAAGAGAGTAGGAGTAAGTAGAGAGTGAAAGCAGAGAGGGTCTACTGGTTAATTTATATATTAAATAAAGGAGCTTAGCTGGGGCGAATGCCTCATATTTTATAAAAGTTTATTACTGTTATTTGGGGGGACCAACGATCTCCATATCATTTGGCCGTTGCTCAGTGGGTTAACCCGGTGCAACTCATTCAGCGGAAACCAGTCATATCCACCAAAAGTTAACAGCTAACATATCTGAATCCTCAGTTGCTCTATCAACCACCATTTGTTTTATTTGGGAGTATTTTTTAACATTAGTTGCCAAAACAAAACATTATTATCCCCAACAAATAGATTACTTTAGTTGCTATAATAATGGTATTTTAATTGTCATTGTGGGTTTCAACGTATCCAGATTGCCAGACCATTCTTAGTTCTATCAGTTAGCTTTATGACAATTATGGCACTAAAAGGTAAGTCAGGCTACAAGAACATCTTGGATATTCCTATATTGCTATCCAAAAAAATGATTGGATCTTTATATTTTGTTGGCTTTAAAGACTGTTACATGCCCAGTAATTGAGTATCCTTAAAATTATTTAAGTATTAGCCAAAGGCAGATGTAGAGAACCTATTACTAGTGAATCAACTTGTACAAAATCCCTATTTGAGTTAAGATACTAAAATCAAATTCCACATTTTTAAAACTGAATCTTACCAATTTTAATATGAGTCAGTTACTTTCATCTGGCCAAAACATGGATGAAGGTAACAAAGAATAATAATATGAAATCATTTTTTACTGATTGACCTTTATCACCCATGGCGGGATAGAAGGATTTAATCCTATCACCCTTGAGTTGGGTAGGTCTTCTGAAGACCCAAGCGTGAATGCTGAAAATTTGTTAAAGTTTTAAATATACAATTAATGGAAAACTCATTATCTGACAATTATACTATTGTTATGCACTAAAGCAGCAATATTTACACATCATTTTACTAAATTAAAAAAGTACCCTAGTTTATTATACAATTCTTTACATAGTGAAATCAATGGTTAAACTTAGGGTTACTTTCAGGCACCTCAGAGGCAAGATCTTCACTAATTTTATTTAACTGAGGCAAGCTGACCAGGGGACGGGCATTACCGAGTATGTGTGGAAAACGAAGATAGATAAAATTGGGCACCCTGGGGTACTCAGGTTACCCCTGTTGCCCGTGGGACTGCCAGGTATGGGGGTGTTGGTGCGCTACTCCAAGGGGGTTTCCCTGCTAAGGAGCAGGTGTGAAGGAAGGGGTCTGTGTAGAGGAACCAAAGTGGGAACCACGATTATATGAGCGCCTGTTGCCTTGGCCTCATATATCCATAGAGCCAGGCTTGGAAGTGCTCCAGTAAGTGTACGTGGAAGCTGTTTATAACCCCATGTATGGTTGGGACCGTGCCCCTGAACGCATATAAGGCAATTGTGTGTATAGTCCACATTGCAATGGGTATTATTAGGGAGCGGAGGGTAGATGGGATTGGTGACTCAATCTGGAGCGCAAAGATGCTCTTTAATATCGAGAATTCCTGCTCGTTTTGGATCTTAAGCAGGCGCGCGACTTCCTGCCATATGGATTTGGTTGGGGGGCATGTTTCTAGGCGGTGATGTAGGGAGCCCTCCCCTTCACATACTGCGCAGGTTGCGTGGAGGGAATTGGAGCGGTCCGCCATCCTATAGGTCCTTCTCAGACAGCGCCAGGCGTTGGCTCTTACCCTCGGCTGTAGGAGTGGGTGGTGTGTCATTTTCCACACTGCATTCTGTGTGGTTAAGTCATAGGGAATGTACAACACATCTAGGTATTCGATTCTAGTGATGGTTGGGGTTGTAGCAAGCATGTCTCTCTGGGGGTGGTTTTCTGGATTACTTAATTTAAAGTGGGGGATGAGTCGTCCCCTTCCCTGCACAGTGCCAGTGTTCTCTACGGTCCATCCCATGTAGCAGATGGTTTGGAGGATGCGTTTGAAGTGAGGGGGGTTCCATGTGGGCCCGTTGTAGTAGGTTGCTTAGTAAGGTATGATAATAGTCTGGGTGGGCTATGTGGGTTGGTTAATTTGAGCGCCTGTGCAAAGTTAGTCCTCGCTGCCCTGGACCAGTGTTGTTGCGGGAGGTCTGGGGCAAGGACTTCATTTATCCAGGTACCCAGGATGCGGTTGGCGTGGCTCTCAAAATCTATTAGTCCCATGCCTCCGCTTGAGCGTGGGCCAAAGAGTGTTTCCATCCGTATGGGAGGATGGGATCCAGGCCACAGCCAGCCCTGGATGAGCGCGCGGATTGAAGTTATAAAGGTGGGTGAGAAGGTGATCGCGTGGGCAGGGTACCATAGTATTGGGAGGATGAGTGAGTTAGCAACTGTTACTCGCCCCATTAGTCCTGGGGATCTTCCCTTGAGGGAGGCTACGCGGTTGGATACCCGCTGTAGTAGGTTGCTTTCCATTGTCTCATTGGCATATCCCCCTGTTTCCAGCCATATCCCAAGGTGGTGGACAGGAGTGGTGGTGGGAGGTGATGCAAAAGGTAAGATGAGTGGGTTTTTCCTTTGTATGGGGTATGAGGTTCTGGTGTTGTAGCCCAGTTGTTAGTGTACTTGCCTAAGAGAATGATTTCTGTTTTCCTTTTGTTGAGCGATGCGTTGCTCACCATGGAGTATTCCTCTAGGGTGCGTTCCAGCTGTCAGGCATCATTGTTGTTAGCTATACCTGCCATGCAGTCATCCGCAAAGGCCAGTATCTTGACTGTTGGCTGGCCTTGTGCAGTTATGCCCATGAGGCGTGAGTCAGTTACGCGGAGGAGTGGATCAAAACTGAAATTATACAGCAGTGGGCTGAGGGGGTCCCCTTGTTTGAGCCCTCTGTGTGGTGTGATCTTGTTAGTTAGGAAGCCAGGGCCGCATACAGCCATGGTTGCAGATTCTGTAAGGAGCATCGCCCAGTTTATGAATCTGGGTGGGAGTTTGAAAGCGTGTAGGCATTCCTTTAGGTATGGCCAACTAACGCGGTCATATGCCTTTTCCTGGTCTAAGAAGAACAGGGCTCCAGTTGCTTTGGACTGACATATGTTTGCAACAGGGTGTATGTTGTTCCAGATTGAGCGCCCTGGTATAAACCCAAACTGGTTGGGTGACAGGACGTCAGAGGCAATTGCGCCTAATCTGGCTGCTAAAATTTTTGTTAGAATTTTTGTGTCAGTATTAGAGAGTGCGATTGGACGCCAGTTGGCCAGGTCCAATTTGTCACCCTTTTTATACAAGGTTATGACATATGATTCATGGCCACCAGGTAGGAGGCGTGTTTCCAGCAAGCACTGGTTCATAGACGCCAATAGGAGGGGGGCAATTTGCTGAAAATATTTTTTGTAAAATTTATAGGGTATCCCATCAGGCCCTGGGCATTTCCTACGTGGTGCACCGCGGATTGTATCCCAAAGCTCCTCCTGTGTAATTAGATTTAGAATATTGTAGTTCGTCGGTGTGCTTTGTATTCCAGCGGTTTATATAAATTTTGTGATTTTTTGTGGGTCTGTCATTGTATCGCAGTATAATTAGTGTAATAGCGGTGTACTTCCGCCTTGACCTCCTCAGGGTCAGTTGCCACAGTGCCATTGGTCTTGCGGACCTGTGTGCACATGGGCTGGTTGCCTTGGGAGTGGAATTGGCAGAAGAAATATGTCAAACATGTTTTGCCTTCCTTTATGAACTTACCTTTGTTTAATACTTTGATTCTGTGTTGGTGCTCAAAGATGAGGGTGTTTAGTTGGGCGGATATTTCCGCCCATTTGCATCCCCAGTTGGGGCTATAACTTGATCTCAGGGTGTTTAGCTCGAGGTGGTCCAGTTCTGCCAAGGTACGCCTGATTGTGGCTGTGTCAGTGGTGTACTTACATGATGCAAGATGTTGGGTTTTGTTGATTAGTTCCTTTTTGAAATTTACTCAGGTTATAATGGGATCCGAAGTGAATGGGGCTGTAAATTCTGGGTTCATGGCCTCATGTTCAACCCAGCCAAATATTTCAGGTGATTTTATGTTTTCTCGGTGTAGCTTTCTCCAGGGCGACACCTGTGTGTGGGTTCAGGTTGGCGATAGCTGCACTGAAACAAGTCGGTGGTCAGAAAAATTGACTTTTTTTGTTGTAAATTTGAAAATTCTTGATCGTTGGGATTGTGGAACAAGGATGTGATCAATGTGGCTCATTGTTATGAGCGCTCCCTCACATATGTTGGGCTGTGTCATGTGGGGAAGGAGTGGTGATCTGGGGGGATGGCATCCTGTAGGCCAAGGGATGCTTTCATTGTGTGGAATTTAATGTGCCCCGGTGGGTATCCCTGCGGTAAGGCCATTGGTCCGTGTTGGGGTTATCCCAGCAGTTAAAGTCGCCCAACAGGATGGTATCTGGTTGGAGGGTGAGTGTTGGAACGGTTTCTAAAAATTGGTTTCTCTTGTCTTCGGTGCACGGTGCATAGATGCATGATATCAAAATTTTTTCCTCTTAGAATGTGATTGTTGCTACCAGGATGCAACCATGAAGGTATAACGAGGAGTTTGTAATTTTTAATTTTTTGTTATTTTGGACGATCACCCCACAGTGAGATGTCCATACCAATTGGGATGGTGAGACCCGGGCTGACCAGGATCCTTCTTCCCCTTGTAAACAGTGGGTTTCCTTGATGGCCAAGAAGTCTACAAGGGGTTTTCACAGAAGTCCAGATTTTTGGCTTGGGACGTTTGAGCCCTGGCTCCCACGATGTTTATCATCCCTATTAACACTGAGGTGCCCACAGCGCCTCAGGAGCGGTTGGGAGGGCCCTCTGGCCCTAACCCACCGCAGCTCATTTTGGCCATGCTCCACGTCTGTACTTCAACTCTCTCAGTGACAATGTTAGTTCCCTTGATCTGACCCAATTCTTTGCGGGAATTGCAGTTTTTGGAATTTGCATTATCTTTTCCTGCACGTGTCTCATAATGGTTCAATGTGGGGTGCTGATTGGATTCTGTAATTTTGGGGTTCAAATTTGGAGAATTATGCACCATATTTTTGCCCATATTGCAGCTGAATTATTTCTCAAATTGTGCATGATTGATGTCGCAAGGTGACTCAGTCAAGTTGCTGTGAAAATTTTCAACCTGGGCATATTGTTCTGATTGGTTGGCTTGGTGTATGTCTGAAATTTCCTCCTGAATTTGTCTGGGGTTGATGGATGATTCCGCGTGTGCTGCCGCCTCTCTGTTGCTCGCTTACAGGATTTTTGTGCCACTTTGCGTTGTTTATGTGTAACTGGTTCCACGATGGAGTAAAGTCCATCTTCACCCTAGAGGAATGGGTGGTGGCTGTCAATTATTCTGGCGAAGTTTTCATTACTTTCGTCCATGGCTCCTCACAGTAGTCTGCTTTCATTAAGCCCTCCTTCATGGGGCATGCATGTTTCTTGTGTCCCAATGAACCGCAATGGTTGCATATAGGCAGTGCACATTCCGGTGTAACTCAGAATGTGGATGACTGTCCCCCATCCATTAAGTGAAACTTTGCTTTGAGGGAAATTCTTGATAAGCCATCTTCCGCTTCAGTGAATGGGTTGATAATGGCAATAGCTTTGCCTGTGCACAGGGTTGGCATCAGGCAAAATTGTTGTCATTTGAGTTGCATAATTTCTCCATAGGCTATGAGCCCTTTGCGGAGCTCCTCCTTGATTACCTTATGAGGAAGGTTGGTAGGGAGCGAGTCAAAGGAGATGAACAAAGTGTTCGCTTAGTTCAATCTGGTGCGCGCGATGCACACTATTTTTTTGCCCTCAGGAAGGGCAATTTTGACACAGACTTTTGCTGCGGCATCTGCTTCTTCAGCTGTTTTGAAACAAAAATCGATCCAGCTGCAGCCCATGTTGTTGGTGGCAACATATACCGCGTGGGGGAAAAGGGAGGGCTGTGCCTTGCATGTTTTCTCCCACAGGGTCGGGGACTCATCCCCAAGGAAGAGTTGGAGCCCATGTTCCACCTTTGAAAGGGGTTGATTACATTGGATGTACATGTATTGATCTTGTTTTGTAGTAATAAACATAAACCCAGACGGTGTCTGAGTTTGTGGTTTCTTGGTGGCTTGGGCTCCTGGTACCCCTCCAGGGCGTTTCTTGCCCTTGGGTGCATCGTTTTATGCACCTCTTAATGTGACGCTCGCCCAGGTTGTATTAGACTTAGTAAAAAAATCGCCCATCTCTCCTGTGTGATTATCAAAAATTGCTGTTTGAATCAATCTGTAGTAGCTAAAGTGATTGTTATGGGAAAGAAAAGCTTTTTAATCTTCACTAATTCTCTTTGAAGTTTATGCGGCATAAGGTATTCATTTTTTAAATTTTAACATTTGATTGTTAAGATTAGGGTGGACCCCAACAGCAGGAGGCTTCAATAATTTCATTTGGGGATCATCCCTGACACTAATATTACCCAAACTCTTAGATCAGGTTTGAATCCCATCGTCAGATTTACTAAAATATTTAGTTTGATCAATAATTCTGACAGCGCTCCCTTCTAGATCTTGTCATAAGGGTATAAGAGGTTCCAGGTAATATCTGTGTACTCAGTTTACCACAGTTCTCTAAGCAATATTGACAGTTAAGGTTTTTCCCTCTTATAAATAACTTTATAAGGGCCTGACTGATTGGAGCCTAATTTGTGGTCTTGTCCACCTGGACAATGATGATAAAAAAGGGCAAGTCTCCAAACTGAAAGGTATGCAGAGAGTCGTGCTTCTTATTAAATAAGTTCATCTCTCTAGAGGTAGTAGCAGACAGATTTTCTGAAGCCAAAGACTGAAGCTAAATGATTTTGTTAACAATAATTCTCATAGTAGCTTTAAGAGCTTTGTGGGAGGCTTGGTCTAAAATGGCCCAAATTCTAGTATTCAATTTGGAATTTCTTTCATACAAGGCTTGGAAGGGGACTTTTTAACAATCCGATGATGACAAAATTGCCAGGAAAGAATTGCGCTGGGTAAGTATTGAGGCCGATGTAGTGAGTTAGTTGGGGCCATTTTACAAAAAGTTGATTTTGATGTAGCATTTAATTGCTCTACCAGCCCATTAGTTGCAGGATGATATGGGTGAAACACTTTAGTGGTCCCCATTACCTCGGCTAAAAACTTGCACTAGTAAGGACACAAAATTTTGATTATTAACAGAGAGGATTATGGTAGGACACCTAAGTTGGGTAATAATATAATTTATATATGAAGGTAGTGATAGCCTTTTAAGAATAAGGGAAGAGATACGGCTTAAATCCATTTTGTTGAATTACCATTAGCCAGTATGAGAAATTAATGTCATTAGATGCTCAAGGTATTGGAACCACAACATTGATACTTACCATATGAAAGGGTTAATAGGAGGAACCACTGGATGCTGGGGATGAGGAGTAGGGCCAACTTGACTTTTACACACTAAACAAGACCCAAGCACATTATTTATTGAGAGGAGCATCCACTCCCAGTCGCACTGGTTTTTGTGCCATTGGATGTACTTCTGAACTCCTCCGTGGCTGACTTACATATGGCCTTCTAGTATAACATCTGCGAAATCAGAAGGTCAGATATAGGGTATCCATTGTCGTGACACAAGTTTGTAAAGGTTATCCTCCTTGTTCTAAATATTAGTTAAACTTTTCTCTAACTCCTTTTGGATTTTAAGCGACTCATTTTTCCAGAAGTGAGGTTTTGTTAAAAGATTATAGAGTTGATCTTCATCAGAGTCAGTTAAAGTTAGTATGTGAAACCTGGATAAACAATACGCATTTTTAGGTAAATGCCCTTGGCGAGGGACAATGGAGAAATCATTGTTTTTGGAGTTTTGAAGCCCATTGGGCTAATCTCCCGTCAGGATCCTTCATCTGCCAGTGCCATCACTATAAAGCATGGTCAATGATTATAGTAAAGTGTGCCCCATAGTAATAGGGTCAGAAATGCTTAATAGCCATTAACACTGCCAGACACTTACTGTTAAGAGAATGTCTGTAAATTTCTACTTCCCAGAAAGAAGGTGTGGGATGCAAACCCACACTACTAGGGAACTAGCCATTAGAAGAATGAAAACAAGGCACTTCAAATGGTGCCTGTAAAAAAAGGGACCCAAGGCAAGGGTGAAGAGCGCAGTATACAGTACCAGGTAAGCGAGAAACAGCACAGCTTGAGTGGACCCCAGAGGGGAGCTTATAATCAAGTGTAAATCGGTGCCAGTAGGCTTGGTTGCCTCGATCTGGAGGGTACCTGAGCGGCCCAAGGGAGCACCCGAGATTTTCATAAATTGAGATAGGATGTAGTGGCCAACATAGTTGAAGACCTCCTCAAAGAGGTCTGCCCCCAAGTTCGCCCAAGGAACCATAAGTAAAATGTAAAATAACAGGCAATTTTATTTAAGAAAGTTGACCAACAAGGAATGTTGGTCATGAAAACATATTTAAAGTGGGTCAGGGTAATTATGGGTCTGCAGAAGTGTGCCCAAGCCTTGATGCTCCAATAGACAAACGCTATCATCCAATTTAGTAAAATACACCAAAAGTGCCTTACTTGAGTGATTAATTGAAGCTGTATTCTACCTGAGCACATGATTTTGTATCTCAAATGGAATTTGAACCCATGTTCTCCAATTAACCAAATCAAACCATCTTTGTTTGTTATGTAGATTGTTCGTTTCAGTGCCTGAGCTGAGTCAAGGGGCTGGGCGTTTTGCACCTCAATAGTACCAACCTGGGAATATTTTGCTTGTACCCAGCGTTGGTCTAATGTGTGTTTCAAGTCAGGAAGAGCCTGAAGTTTCACCTTCAGGGCTTCTGTTGCCCAGCCTTATATTTGGCGTTGGTTCCCACTATTAAGTCATACAACCATGACATTTAAACTCTCCTTCTTCTTGGGCTCCACACCCCCCTCCAGGGGCGTTCACTAAGGAGAAGTTCTTATGGGAGGGTGACAACTTCATAGCAGCGATGGCTGGCTTGGATTTTAATCCCGCGGCCTCAGAGAAACAATTTATGGAATAATTTGATCAGGGCTTGGGCATGTACACAGTCATGTGCTGGCACCCAACTGTTCTCAGCCGCATCAAACCCCTTCCAGGATACCAGTTACTCGAGATGTCTCTTAACACGATGAAATGTTACTATTTCCTCCACTTCCCACTCTGGCGCCCCATCCACAAGATAAGCCTCGGGAGTCGCAGGTGGGGGCCCTCAAACAATGTCAATTTGCTCTCATGAAAGACAGAGACGATCTGGAACACAGAGGGAAGACCCAACTAGTATGAGGCATGACCCACCTTTCTAACTACATGGTAAGGACCAATCCTCTTTGGACCCAGCTTTTTTCATGGCTGCTTGATAGGGATGTTGCGAGCATCAAGAATCACAAGATCCCCTTCCTCGTACATTGGACCCACTCAGCGCTTTCCATTGGAATTCTCCTTATAAACTAGCATAGCCGCCTCCAAACTTGTGGACACCCCCTGGTGTACCTTCTTGATGGTCTTAGAAAAGTCCACCACCGCTTCCACTTTAGAACCACAGCTGAGCTTCATGTTAAAGGCAGGGTTAAAGCCATGGTTAGCGAAAAAGGGTGAACAACTGATTGACAAGTGCAAAGTGTTGTTGTAGCTAAACTGGGCCATGGGAAGGTGAGGAACCCAATCTGATTGATCTGAGGCGGTGTAACAACACAGAAATTGTTCCAAGCACTGGTTCACTCGCTCGGTCTGTCCATCTTATTGGGGGTGATAGGCAGTTGAACAGCAGGGGTGAATCTGAAGAGTTTTACAAAAGTCTTCCCAGAAGATGGAGGTGGACTGTGGTACCTGGTCACTAATGATTTCTTGAGGAACCCCATGAAGCGCAAATAAATGTGTGACAAAGAGCCTGGACATTTCAGCAGCGGTTGTGGTTGTTCTGCAAGGAATAAAGTGGGAAAACTTCGTAAAGTGGTCCACCACCATGATGGCATCATAACCATCCAAAACGGGTAATTCTACAATGAAATCCACCAATAGGAAAGTCCAGGGCCCTTCAGACTTTTGTACTGGTACCAACAACCCTGCTAAAGGTTGCCAATTGGGTTTCATTTGATTGCAGATCAGGCACTCTTTACAGTACCTCCCTACCTGAGCAGGCAAGTCCTTCCAATTATAAGTGCGTCATATCAACTCCAAGGTCTCTGTTTTCTCAGGATGTCTAATGGTGATTCTGTCATGATGGTCCCGGATGATTTAAGGGCTAAGTGGTCCAGCAGGAACCCATAGGCACCCCTAAAAACCACAGCATCTCATCCTTTACACGATAACCCCTGGATAAGTCCTCCTGATTCATAGCGCTCTTAGCGAGAACAACAGTATATTCGGCTGATAATGGCTGAGAAAGAACTACCTTTCTGAACATACTATATTCAGCCATTTTCCAGAGGTGCGAGCGCTGACGTGTTGACCATGGAATCTGGAAGTTGAGGCAGAATCATACTTGGTGGAATCATCAACCAGGTGTTGTGAATTTATACCTCCTTTGTATTGAGAGCCAATGCAGGGTTTCAGCTTAAAGCATCTGACAAACCATTCTCCTTGCACTTGGTTAACTCATAAGAAAAAACAAATTGTGCAAGGTTCTCATGCCAACGGGTCTGCCGTGGAGTTAAGACATGAGGTGCGCGGTAGTACAACAAGGCCAGGTGGTCTGTACGTACATGGAATGGTTGGGAGGAGCCATGTAAGTTGTGACGCCAATAAGTCAGCGCCTCCACCACTGCTAAAAACTCCTTGTCATAAACGGCGTAGTTTAACTTAGGAAGAGACATTTTCCTAGAAAAATATCCCACCGGATGCTCAGTCCCATCTTCACCCACCTGTAACAAGGCAGTTACAATGGCAAAGTTGGAAGCATCAGAAGACACAATGAACTCCTTTGCAGGGTCGACTTGGCGAAGGATGGACGTGGATAACAGGGTGCACTTCAGCGCTTGGAAAGCATCCTCCAAAATGGGGACCACTGAAGAACCTTGGCACCTCTCGCCTTATATAAAGGTGCCGCCAACTCGAAGAGATTGGGCGTGAACTTCTTGAGAAATGTACTCGTCCCCAAAAACTCCTCAGTTCCTTGACTGAGGTGCGGGTGGGCCATTCACGAATAGCCTTCTCCTTGTCTAGAGTCTTCATATAGCCTTGGTCAAACATGACGTTGCCCAGAAAAGTGACCTGGGACTTGAAGAATTCACATTTACTGATCTTGAGCGTAAGGCGAGTGGCCCTCAACCTCTCCACCACTTGTCAAAGGTGTACTGAATGGGTTTCCTGATCAGGGGAAAACACCAGGATATAATCCATGTAGGCAACCGCGCATACCCCACAACAAGTCCCCCAACGCAGCATCAATGCGGCGTTGGAAGATGGCAGGAGTATTCTTAAGCCCAAAGGGCATGACCCTAAACTGGAAAATTCATTTTCTGGTGCATGATGCGGTTAACCACTCCTGACCCTTCTTTATCCAGATTTGATTGAACGCATTGAGCCAACTAACTTTGAGAAGACTTTTGCCTTCACTACATAACGCGCAATTTGTGAATCTAAAGGGATGGGATGAAGGTCGGGTACAGTCACATTGATTAAATTTCATAATTATCACATGGGCGTAAAGTTCCATCAGCATTCTCCACAAAGAGAAACGGGGAGCAGACAGGGGAGGTACGATGAAAGATGGCACCTTTGGCCAACTGCTCCTTCACCCACACATCTAAAGCCTCTTCCTCCTGGACAGTCAATGGGTAAATGGGGGAAAAACCGCACCAGATCCACAATGAGCTTAAAGTCACAATCAAACTCAAAAGGATCCGGAAGTGCGTTAGCTGAAGCTGCATCAAAAGAAGATTTTAAACCCTTTAAACAGGAAGGTAAGGGAGCCTCCACCGAAGGCTTCAACAAAGGGGCAAGAGAAAGGGTATGAATATTTGGTCAATGGGGCAGGTTGCCCTGAAAGTTCGCATCAGTCTAAGGAACAATCAACTGGTGACCATTCATCAAAAACAATGATAGGTTGTTTTCTTTTATTTTCGTCCTGACGTCAAACTTTCTCCACCACTATAAACCCAAAATGATGGGGTACAATAGGTTCTTAATAGCTTGAAAGTGGTCAGACAAAAGACAAGAGCCACTTGGTAATTCACTAACCATATGATTTTCAGCCTGGGGATACCCTGAGAGGCCCCACCTCTAACTATATCACCTGGTGAGTAACTCAGCTCAAGATAGTCGACAAGGTCTTGGTCCATAAAAATGTCATTGGCACCAGTATCCAATTAAATTAGTTGTGCCAAATTTCCCCAAAGGGGATGTAAGGGTAGCGGTCAATAAAAAGTATCCAGAATGGGATTTATTCAAAGCAGAAAACGCCACCACCTCACCTAGAAATTCTACCTCTGGCTTGAGCAATCCATATGGGTATGATTTGGAATCATAGAAGGGAGAAGGATAGTTGGCCACTCTTACTACTGAGGCCACATATCCCACCCCATTCTCTGCAGAAGCATATACTTTATCATATTTAGAACGAAGCTCTTTCTCCACCTCCTGTGTGCCCCTGATCATGGTAGGGGTCAGAAGAGGATTCTCAGAGGTAATCTGATATACAGGAATGAGGTACTCATTCAAGCCGTAAGAGCTAATAAACAGCTCGTTTTGGGTTATAACATTTGCATGATAAAACGCGTTTCCAGGTTTCAACGACCCCATCCCTGCTCCGAGGGGCTGGTGTACATCATTATCCAGGGCCATCACCCCCAAGTCCTTTTTCGATTCTTTGACCAGAAATGTGAGAATACAGCGTGAAAGAAAACTGTTATCCCCATTCCATTTTTGGATAGGTTTAGATCGAGACTCACCTGGATCATAAGCTTCCACCAAAATGGGGAGGTCTCCAGAGGGAAGCGCTTTGAAATTCAAGAGAATATCACTAGTCGCAGATACGGTATTTATAGGGGTGGCTGCGGGTGACATCAACTCAGCGGAATCATCTGGAACCTTTAATTCATTCTCAGGGCTAGACCCTTGTTCAGTTATTGAATTCAGAAAAACTTAAAGGTTTAGAAGGATAAGAATCCTTCATTTTAAGAGATGTGCGCGACTTTTCAGCTTCCATATTTATATGTTTGATCTGATGATGGCCAAATTACTTGGCCCCTTCCAGGGTGGGGCAGGGAAACCACCCCAAAGGGCTTTAATAAGATGATCAAAGTTGGAAGGGGGCAATTGCCAAATCGTAGAGTTTTGCACAGATGGGTCCAAGGTCGAATGGAGAAATGGCGCTTTAGCTTCATTGTCAATGGCGAAGCCTGGGCTTTTTTGCAGAATTCATTTAAATACACTTCCACCAGCTGACCCACTTGATGCAGCGAAAAGAACTCATAGAAGGAACGGATGAATGCTCCGTCAGAACAACTCTGTTCCAAGGCCCACTCCAAGCCCTCCACTGACTGCAACAAGAGAGGATGAGTATGGAACACCACAAAAACCAAATTGGCCGCATCTGGAGACAACCAGTACTACAAATCCACTCCCTGTGACAGAGGACGTGAACCAGACAGATTATTATTTCCCAACGAGGGGTTTGGCTCAAGGGAGGCCAAAGCTTGTTAAATTTCCAAATAAATCTCAGGAGAAAGGTGGGGAATTGCAACAACAGGATTATGAAAAGTCTGAGACCACCAGGTATGGGCAGGAAGGGTGGGCACTTCCCAATTGGTAGTTGCAAGTATAACGCTGAGGCGCACCAAAACAAAATCAAACGAAAAACTGTGGTGAGCACCATCATGGCAGTGACAAACGGCCAGCGCACCCAGTTTACAAAAAATGAAAGTCCAGCACGGATAAACTCTCATGCATGTATAATAAAAGGGTTGGTCAACTAATGTTAAGAGACTGTCTGTAACTCTCTCGTTCCCAGTAAGATGGTGTGGGATGCAAACCCACATTGCTAGGGAACTAGCCATTAGAAGAATGGGAAACAAGGCACCTTGAACGGTGCCTGTACAAAAGGGACTTAAGGCAAGGGTGTAGAGCGCGGTATACAGTACCAGGTAAGTGAGAAACAGCACAACTTGAGTGGACCCCAGAGGGGAGTCCATAATCAAGTGTAAATCGGTGCCAGTAGGCTTGGGTGCCTTGATCTGGAGGGGAACTGAGTGGACAAAGGGAGCACTTGATATTTTGAATAAATTGAGATAGGATGTAGTGGCCAACATAGTTGAAGACCTCCTCAAAGAGGTTTTCCCCCAAGTTCAGCCAAGAAACCATAAGTAGAACGTAAAATAATGGGTAAATTAAATAAGAAAGTTGATAAACAGAGCATTTTGGTCGCGAAAACATATTTAAATTAGGTTAGGGTAATTATGGATCTGCATAAGTGTGCCCAAGACTTGATGCTCCAATAGACAAACGCTCCCATCTGATTTAGTAAAATATACTGAAAGTGCCTTCACTTGAGTGATCAATTGAAGCTTTATTCTACCCAAGCACATGATTTTCTAACTCAAACGGGATTTGAACACTCATTCTCCAATTAACTGAATCAAACTTTCTTTGTTTGTTACATAGATCGTTTGTTTCAGTGCCTGGGCTGAGACAAGGGGCTGGGCGTTTTGCACCCCATTAGTACCAACCTGGCATATTTTGCTTGTACCCAGCGTTGGTCTAATGTGTGTTTCAGGTCAGGAAGAGCCTGAAGTTTCACCTTCAAGGCCTCCTGTCGCCCAGACTTATCTTTGGCATTAATTCCCACTATTAAGTCTTCCAACCATGACACTCACATTTTGTAACGCTATAATTATTTTCAGCTTAAAATAAAGTTTTGCTATAATATGCAATAGGATGGTCCAAAAATTGTCAGGATGGGATAATTAAGCTCATATAGCTATATCTCTAGCATTCATAAATTACAAAGGGTTTGTCAATTTAGGATGTATGAGTGCATGGGAATGTTTAAGTCTTTCCATGGTAGGTCAAAAGACTTCTGCTTTTCTTATTCCCAATAAAAAGGGATCCCTTTTTTTAACAGATAAACTAAGGGCTCAGAAATATATGCAAAGTGAGAAATAAATTTTTTGATGATATCAAGTCATTTCCTAGAAAAATATTTACATCTTGAAAGGACTCAGGTATGATTTTTAGAAATGTTTGAACTAATATTTTCTAATGGGTTATTTCTTCTTTACTTACTTTAGTCCAAAAAAATCCGTTTTTGCTTTGAAAGAAGGAAACTTGGAGGGTTTTAACTTTAGAGAAGATTGTTATAATCTGTGATTCTTCCCTTAGGTGTGCTAAGTGATCAGTAGTAGTTCATGAGAAAAAAGTATATATTGTCAAGGTAGACTAATACGCAAAAGCTTCTTAAATCCACAGATAATCCATCCATCACTCTTTGGAAAGTGGCAAGGGCGTTGCATAGCCCCTGCGGCATCCATGTAGGCTTGCTAAACTCTTCACTAAAAAAAGTGCACATTTTTATGATTCTCATGGGATAAATCAATCTGCTGATAACTACTGGCGAGGTCCATTGCCAAAAAATACTGTGATCTAGACATTAAACATTAGGAGTCATCTATATAAAGTAGGGGATATTTCTTTTTGAGTAATGGAATTTAATCTGTGATAGTCCATGACAACTTGGTGCCCACCATCCTTTTTGTGAATTAACAGCGATGGAAAAGCCCAGGGGCTTTTGGAAGGTACAAATAGTCTAGCATCTAGAAGTTGTTTTAATTCCAGAGCTACTTGAGCATTCTCTACCTTATATTTTGAAATGCAATGTTTAATAGGGGATAAAAATCAATTTCTACTTAATGGATTACTAAAGACTTCCTTATATAATCACCTGGTCCCAGAGAGAAGATATCTATATAAACATCAAGGAGGGATTCTACATCCAGGCGCTCATTAAGACTGAGGATGTCTTTAATCTTAGGTTCACCCATAGTTATGGTTGTTAGGGGAACAAACCTTAAGTCTTGTAAAGATCTGAAACTGCTTACATAGGCAATATTTTTATAGACAAAGTTGCATAGGCGATGACTGAGTGCTGATGAATTTGGAGAGTCGATTTAGTTGCATTTCCTAATAATATACCTTTTTTCTATACACAGGGTCTAAAATTCCAAAAAATTCAACACTTCTTTGATAGAGGGATTAGAGTTTCTGTATAACTCCAAAACTTGATTAGGGGGATCTGAATTTTATTTTTTTAAACTATTTAACTTAAGAACCAGGTATTATTCTAAAAGAATGGGGCATAAAGAGGTATCCCATCTTTCAAGAAGTTGATATGACTGGATGATACACTACCCTTATTGGCAGATCGAAGGGGAATTGAGATGAGTCTCAAGATTTATGAAAAAGGGATACACGAATTATAATTGAGTAAAAGGAGGACATTCTCAAATCAAGAGGAATTACGCTGAGATTTGATACAAATGAGAGCAACTCAAAAAAGGAAGAAGATTAGAAGGTTACCAAGCTGAGGATGCATCCAGCTGAGGAATTGAGGTATAAAGAGCCTGATGGAAGATTAAAAAAGGATAGTCTTTTACTAGGAAAAGAGGAGCGCAGAAAGGTCTGCGAGATATTTAAAATAAAGGTAGAAATAAGGGGCAATAGCTCCATATATTTAATCAAAGTTTTATTAAAAGAATTGGCGATCTTCATATTGTTTGATATGGTTGCTCAGTGGCTAGTACCCTGTGCAAATCCAACTCAGCGACAGAAGACCTAGACTCTGAGAAATTTACAGTGGTGCTCACTACAGGGGGCCACTTAGAAACTATAGCTGGGAAAACACAATGATGAGTCCTCATTCATTCTGACATAACCTGATTGGGTTCCAAGAACAGTATGCTGAAGAAGCCCGGAGATACCTAACTCTGAACCAACATGATTTACTGTTACCAAACCAGGGGATGATTAAATCATGATTACTATGCAATTTGAGAATTGCCTGGAGCTGACGACTAACCAACATGGACGCTCCATGAATGTGACTCCCCAACAACTGAGAATTATTATGGAGTGGTTGTTGCGTGGGTATCGCCTATATGAGGATGAGACTGGGGAAAATGATGTGAGTCTGTTCTATAACCAACGCGATCAAGAGAATCAATATGCGTTGTACATGTCTTATTTGGACGCAACTACTATGGGCTAACTCGCCGCCTTGGTACTCACGAATAGAGGAATATTTATTCAATTATGTGAAACCTTCGATTCACCAGCTACTGCATGTCCTGGCTCGCCATAACATTAAAATTTAAAGGTGTATTATGGTTCACACAAGCACAACAGCACGATACTCACCTCCTGCCTGATTGCCTCAATCATTCGTTTTCAGAAATACAAGGGGTGCTGGCACAGATGGATCATTGTGTCAGGGATGTCCGCCGTCGATTGGACCTTCTAGTACCAAAGTTAAAATCAGAATTACCTCTAGTAATAAGAGAACTACTGGAACAGCATGGCCTATCAGCGGAGTGGATTCAGGACGCGACAACCTTGGGGAATAATACTGAGTGCTGTATGACAGAGCTAGCCAAATGGGCAGAAGCTCTTGAAGCCATGATTGCTCAGTTTAAGGAAATAATGACCCTGATAGAACTGCATATGGCAGCCCAAGTCAGCTCTCTATTGACAGAATTATATCAACTCCATATCAAATGGGATACCCAGTGAATGTCAGATAACTCACTTATCCTTTGGTCAATGTCTACCGAGTATCTCCAACTTATTTGTCAAGTTACATGACTAGAAGTCATTAATCAGGTGGAGCGCCAATGAGCCTCCCCTCTTCCTATTAGTGAGACAAGAGAGTATGCAGACATGCAAGAGCGCATTGATACCCTTCAACGGGCCAATGAGGAATCAGTGTGGGAATGATCCTCCCTTGTTAGCCAAATAAACAACGCCAATCAGAAAGTGGAAAACGCAAGACAACAACAAACCCGCCTGCAGAATATAATTGAGGAAGTTCTTTTGCAATTACAAACTATGGAACAAACACTGAATGAGGAAAAGGAATTCTGCCAGGAATTACAGCAGCAATATGACATGCTGCAACAAGATGTCAGGATGGATGGTGTAGATGTGCTTCAGTTAAAACGGAACAGCTTATTAGCAAGCAGTTCGTGGGTTGTACCAGAGCTGGGGGAAATGGGGCAAAAAGTGGCATTTCGAGGGAAGAATGTTATGGATCAGCAAATGCATAGCCATCAGGTGGTACAATGGACCCCCCACGTGACACCACTTCTTCTGATTCCACTTTGACGAGTTCAAGCTCATCTGGCTGGCAGCATGATAACTCACCAAGTGATGGTAATATAGTCGCTCTAAAACCAATTCGCCTGCCCCTTGCAGAAGAACCTGAGAGCCGAGTGAATTTGTCCATATCAAAAAATTACCCCCTTTCAGTCATAACAGAAACATACAGGGTTATTTTAAATGATTTGGATTCGCTGTGGAAATTGCTACTGATCAACAAAAAGCGAAGTTGTTGCTGTCCGCTTTAGATGTGGAAAGCGCTGACCAAGTGACCTGCTATCTTCCAAATAGCTTGGTGTCTTATGCACAAGTAAAAGCGATCATTTTCTAGATGCTTGGAGGCGCTAACAAGATGTCTCAATGGAAAGCCAAACTTATGACTATACAGTTTAACCAAAATGAGACCCTGTCAGAATTTGCCAAGAAGTTTTTGGTGGAAGCTCATGTTCTACTTGGGGCTAATATTTTAACCACTGAGGATGTAGGTATAGCGATGACAGCGGTAGTCAAACCATATCAGGAACTATATAATGCTATGTCCCATGTGTTGTATGGGGATACTGGCCTCACTTGAATTTTAAATTCCTTGCATCAACTCTCTGCGATGAACAGCACCCCCAATGTAGCCCAAAAACCCTCCGTTGCCCCGCTTCTTCCTTTTCTGAATATAGGCTGCAGTGACTGGGTTATCAGCCGTTGGAATGAAATTGCCCTTTATATGAGTCAGTAGACCCTTTCTGGCCCATGCATGCTTCACCAGTTCAACCGCGACCCTGGAACCTTAACGGCAATTTTTGATCTAGTCCTTCAAGTCCAAATTATATACATGCACCTTTTATGAACACTTGCTTCCAGTTCGGACAAAGAGGGCATTATGCAGCCAATTGCCCTAGCAAACACAAGTTTATGCAATGCCAACTAAGATAACTGAGCAGGGAAAAGCTTGAGCATAGTAGAGATGGGATGCTCTATCTCCGCTAAGCTCAATTCACTTGTCCCTAACACTTGCCAAACAACTTTACAAGTAGAAATTAACCCTCAATCGGACAATTTGTTATACAAGCAGCTTTCACTGGATACCCTGCTTCCACTTCTGATAGTAAGAGTTCACCTAATTGTGCTGAGTTCTGCCAAGACATGCAGAAGTCATATGCGTGGCAGATACTGGAACAGACTGGCACCAGCAACGCGGATTCTTCGCTGAACGTCGCTCCTTTAATAGGGGTTAAAGTCCCTCATTCTGGTGAGAAAATTGCTAGTGAGTATCCTCAGGTTGGCAAGGGTATTTCTTCCTTTTTAAGTAATAAAAAGCCCTTGAATGTAAAAAGTAATAAACACTTATGGTTCTTCTTAATTGGAATGTATTTATTGCGACATAATCATTTAAAACACAAAAATTCGCACTATCATAGACGTGGGGGTACCTGTGAACTGGTTTGTGGCTAAACTTATGTTGAAACTGGATGTGGAGCATCCATTAGTACACGGGACGGTGGGAACGCATAGCACTGTGTCAGAAAGAGCATATACCGCGTTACCTCTACAATTTGGGTCAGTCAGGTGTCTGCTCCAGTGGTGGTTTTGCCAAATAACCACTATGATATGTTAATTGGCGCAGCTTTCATATGAGAAATTTGGCGTTGTGATAGATATGGCGGAAGAAACCCTTACTATGTTTGGCCAACAGATTCCAGTATATTTTTCCTCTGTGAAATCCCAACGGATCCAGTCCACTATGGTCAGGTCAATCTAGCATACAGTGACGGAGTAATTCCTGTTCGCTACCAGCATCTGACTTGGCAGACAAAATCCTCCCCAACCAGATATATGAGTATAAAGGAATCCTGCTTCATGCAACGCTCCCTTTAAGCTTACCGTCTGGACACCAGGGCATAATAGGGATTGGGCTCAAAATCAAAGTCCCTAAGGGGCTTTATGGAGAAATCCTGGCGCCTCATCAGCACTAACAGTTCAAACCACATGTGGCTCCAGGGTTATTGTTTCCTGGGCATGGGGAGGTGAAGGTGCTGCTTGAGAACCTACAGAAGGAGACAATAACGATCAGATGGCACCAAATAGTGGCTTACCTACACTTTGTCCCTATAGGGAAGTTCATTGTATTCATGACTTTGGCTCATGGGAAGATCTCAGACTACTGGCTTGCTCTTTGTTCAGCGTACTGACTGTAGTTCCGCGGGAAGCGCTCACAGGATTATAGGCGGATCAGCAAGATAAGGCTATGGCATTATCTGAATAGTATTAGGATATTTGCAAATAACCATCATGACTTGGGGTGCACTCAAGGGGTGGTACATCGGATTGATATGGGGGATCACCCTCCCATTTGTTTGCGTCCTATTAGATGTTCTAGAGCAGCGGAAGAGGATGTCTCCAATGAAGTGGATAAGCTTATTGAGCAAGGGATTTTAGAGCCATCAAACAGTCCCTGGGCATCACCTGTGCTCATCATAAAGAAAAAGGATGGCTCGAATCAGGTGGTTATTGACTATTGTAAACTCAATAACATCACAAAGAAGGATTCTTACACTCTTCCACAGATTGATGATGCATTAGACCAACTGGGTGGGGCGAACTATTTTTCCGCCATGGATCTAATCTTGGGGTACTGGCAGATCAAATTGTCATTAATGGAACAGGAGAAATGTGCGATCATCAACTTGAGATGGTTGTTCCAGCCAATGCGCATGCCACAAGGATTGTTTAATGCTCTGGCTATGTTCCAGAGTGCCATGGATACGATTTTAGTTGATTTAAAGCTTTCCTGCGTCTTAGTTTAACTTGACGACATCAATATGTTTTTGCGGACGTTTACAGAGCATCTGGTCCACTTAAATCAAGTGTTTCAGCGCTCGCTGCTGCTAATACCAAAATTAAGCCTCAAAATTGCCATTTCTTTAAAGAGCAATTGTAATACCTCAGTTTTGGTGTGGATTCAAATGGGCTTAAACTGCAGTTGGCTAAAATGGAAGCAATAGGCAAGATGACTCGGCCAGGAAATAAGTGGGACATTCAGGTGTTTCTGGGAATAGCTGGGTATTATTGACAGTTCATTTCTAATTTCAGCTGCATCAAGGCCCCACTCTTTGAGCTATTAAATAAAAATGCTTCTTTCGATTGGATGGAATGATGCCAGAACGCTTTTTGATGTATTCTGTACTGCATTAGCAAGTGCATCCATTTTGCAATACCCCAACTTTGATAAGCATTTCATAGTACAAACAGATGCATCCCTAGCTGCTATTGGGGCAGCATTATCCCAGAAGGATGATGACGGTTGGAACATCCTGTCACATTCTGTAGTCGGAACTTGAACTGTCATGAACAAAACTACACCATAACCGAGAAGGAGTGAATTAGCTGTGATCTACACTTACTACACATTCCGGGTATATTTGCATGGGGTAAGATTTCAAGTAGTGATGGATCACGCTTCCTTGTTCTGGCTACAGAATCTGCATGAACCGGAAGGATGGCTCACGCGTTGGGCTCTGAAGCTGCAAGCATACAATTTTTGAGAATTTTACATCGACCTGGGGCAAAACATCAAAATGTGGATTGTCTGTCTCAATTGCCCACGATCGCTATCATAGTGGATCTAGCTAATATAATGTATGAAAAGATGGTGGTGAACCAATACCAGAATGAGCTGCTGCAGGTGATCAAGGTGTTGGATGGAATCAGGGAGAATAACTTCATATGAGGGGAAGAATTATACAAGCAGATTGAGACTTGACACTGAATTTTCCTAAGCCTTCAAATAGACCCTCAATAATTATGGATGCTCATTGGGCTGTAGGCTATGGAGGATTGTGGAAGACGCTAGAGTTTTTGTGACCCCAATACTTCTGGGAAAGCATGCATTATGACGTATTGGAAACGGTTAGCTGTTGCCATCAGTGTCAAGTTGAAAAACCTTTCTGCAAGAAAACCACCTATCAACTAGTGAAACCCTGGTTTGCATGGCACATCATTTCCATTGATGTAATGGGACCTATGTTGACTAGTGCCAATTGATCCAAGTATATAATTGTTACCATCAATCATTTGACCCAATGGGTGGAGGCCAGGGATATTAGTGACTTGGGCGTGGTCACCACTGCCAAGTTTATTATGGAGTGTGTTATACAGCGGCATGGCTGCCTGCAGTTCATCCTGATGGACAATGGAACCAAATTCACTTCGTATATTCTACCAAAGTTAAACGAGTTGATGGCTATTCGCGGGGTTTTGACTACCCCCTATCATCCAGAATCAAATGGGATGGTAGAGAGAGTCAACGGAACCCTAGTGAACATACTCCACAAATTGATAATGAACCAGCCCTCGGAATGGAGTGCTCTTCTACTTACTGCTGTGTTTGCTTATAATATCAGCTATCATTCTGCCAAAGGTAAGAGTCCCTTTCAACTGCTGTATGGTTGACATCTGGCTCTGCCTTCCTTGCTATATTCGTGTGTAGAGGACACTGGTGGTGTGAATCCTCAGCGATATCTGAGGCAACTCATGGATACATTGATCAATTTGTAAATGGAAGCCTACTCCACCAGTTTGGCTAAGAAAATTCGTGACCAGGAGGCTGACTAGAAGCGCCGGAGTGGACTTCTGTTGTTTGCTGTAGGAGATTATATTTTATTCCACAACCATCATGGATTTGGATGAAAAAACAAGCTCTTCAACATTTGGGTTGGCCCATTTAAGATTATTGAGAATACTGGTATGGATGTCTACACAATCAAGGAACCCTCTGGGGGCCAGATTATCAACTGAGTCCATGCAAGGTTCCTTCGAGCATATAAACAGTAAGATCCTATTGTCCAGTCAAAGGGGAGGTAATGTCAGGAAGTTGATATGACTGGATGATACGCTACCCATATTGGCGGATTGAAGTGGAATTGAGATGAGTCTCAAGATTTACAAAAAAGGGATACGCGAATTATAATTATGCAAAAGGAGGACATTTGGCAAATTGAGAGGAATTACGCCGAGATTTTATACAAATGAGAGCAACTTGGAAAAGGAAGAAGAATAGAAGATTACTAAGCTGAGGATGCATCCAGCTGAGGAATTGAGGTATAAAGAGCCTGATGGAAGAGTAAAGGGGAATAGTCTTTTACTAGGAAAAGAGGAGCGCAAAAAAGGTCTGCGAGATATTTAAGATAAAGGTAGAAATAAGGAGCGATAGCTCCATATATATTTAATCAAAGTTTTATTAAAAGAATTGGTGATCCTCATATCGTTTGATTTGGTTGCTCAGTGGCTAATACCCTGTGCAAATCCAACTCTGTGACAGCAGACCCAGACGCCGAGAAGTTTACACCAACCTCAGAATCCACTGCCTTTGGAGGCAACTTAGTTTTAGGCCCAGGCACTGATAGTCCATTTTGCAGATGAAGATTGGATTAAACAATTCAGGCACTTTTTTGAAGACCCTTTATTTTTGACTGGGAGATTGAATATTAAGGGTATACAACATTGAAGAAGTGATAGTTACTATCTTTATGATTAAGTATACAATTGAGTTTACGCATTAGTTGAATTCCTATGAATAATTTATGTTTTATCTAAAGTGATCATAGGGGTGGTATTCAAAAGTTTACCAAATCATAAATGTAAGACTGAGTATTCTCTGATTGCCTTAGTAGCCTGAGCTCACGCCATCCCATAGCTAACCTCATGTCCAAGTAAGGAGCCTTTTTGATTTGCTGTATAAGTAAGGAGGGTATAACATGATCCAGGGGATCCAGTATCAATCTTAGCTGGCACTATAACCTAATTAATGACTACTTCCACTCATACCACTAAAAAATTGAATTGGGAATTAATGGCCAAGAGACATTCAGAGGGTATTTGAAGTGAGGCTAGTTGGTATTTTGTCTAGGCCAGACTTGAGTGTCTCAATTTTCTTAAACGTTTGGTCAGTTAAAGCCTGAATACGCTAGCTGATCTGTCTGCACTATTTTGTTGCACTATTTCAAATAAAATTGAGAAAAGTTTAAGCTTTTACTGCCTTAAAGGGAGTTGGCACTTCAACTTCAACTGGGGCAGCTAATATGAACCATCCAGAAGGACAAAGTATGTACTAATATATTAGGGCACTCAGGTTTCGTCAGCAGGGGGGCCTCTTGACCTAGGCTGACTGATCTTTTGCTGCCATATTCTGAGGGCAATGATAACAGCTATCTATGAGGTGGTTGAAACGTTTGCATTAAATGCAGTGTTTACAAGGATAATTATTTTAGGTGTTATTTCCACTAGGGCTGGGGAGTGAAGTTTAGGGGCAGGTTGAAAAGGGCCCTCAGTCTTAAGGAGTTCAGTTGTTACCTCCATAAGGCTTCCTTATGGTGTAGAATCGAAGTCAAGTTTTATTTGACCGCCTTAAGGTATAGCTGAATATTGGGCATAGCCTTAAACGCTGATAAAACAGCTGTAAAGGCATCGCCCAAGGTGAGCTGATTTCCCACAACTAAAGTTTAAACCTTAAAATAAACTGGTGTGCAAACACATTAATGATTTACCTTGTTTTAGACTGATCCTCATAAGCGCCTGTATTTGATTAGTAAGCGTTAACTCACTCCCAAATTCCTGTAATAGAGAAAGTTTTGCATTATCTTAATTGTGACAGGACATAAATTGGTAGCATTATATCTTGCGCCATTCAGCTAAGGTTACTGTTGAAATGCTTAAGACGTTGATAGTCAGTAGCCTCCTCCATAACACATTCATAGCAGTACAAAAAAGAGTTTACATTTCCTTCCCCTAGGTTATACTTGTCCTTTAAAGAAGTCTTGAACAAGGTTATCTGAATGGCAAGTGGGTAATTGACATCTACAGACGCAGGGGCCCCTGGTCCTAAAAAAATTGTTATTGGGGAGGAATTTAAATGATAGAATAGAATCTAGTTGCTGACACAATTCACTTGAATTACCACTAACACGATTGATCTTTGTGGATGGCGTATACTGCCATTTTAGTGGAGTAAGTAGTGATTAATCACCTAAATTTTCAATTTATATTAGAGGTTATACCTTATAGTTCAAGTTGTTGCTTCTCAATGGCAAGAATTTGACGCTTCAACCCTTGCATGGAGCTTTCTAGCTCAACCAAACAGGTGGCATAGTCACCTACATATTGTCATGACTCGCCAGATTTCAGGAAAGACCTGGCAGGGAGCACCAATATTTCAGGATGGGAGGATTTAAATCTATCATCCTTGAGTTTGGGTAGGTCTTCCAAAGACCCAGGCGCGAACTCAATAGATGTGTTGAAGTTTTAAATACAGCTGAGGGAAACCTCCTTAATTGATGAATATACTATTGTTATTTGGTAAAGCAGCAATAGTTGAATACTTCTTTTACTAATCAGAAAATCTACCTTAGTTTAATTGGCATTTTCAGTATTTAGTGAAACTAAGGGTTAAACTTCAGGGTTACTCGCCAAGCACCTAAGAGCCAAGATCTATACTGATTTTTTGGGGTTTATACGGCATTATTTACTATTTATAAATTGTAACATTTGATTGTTAATATTGGGTTTGGACCCCAACATCAGAAGGTTTCAATAATACATTCATGGATCATATCTGACAGTGATATTCTTCATACTCTTAATCTGGGTTCAAATTCCATCATCAGATTTACTTGAGTCTTTATTTTTGTCAGAATCCGGACAGTCCATTTGCTAACCCACTATAACCCCTTCCCAATTCCTAGAAAATAGATCCAGAAGCTCTATAACAATAAGGTCATGATTCATTAGGCAATAGAAAACAACTAAAGTTTTATGTTTTTACCTCAATCCAGAAGATCAAAGAAGTTCCTGATTGTGGAGGGCCTAGATGATCTTAACATCACATTAAAATTATTTGAGGCAAGCCAACCAGGGGATGGACGTTAATAAAAGAAAGAAATAAAGAAAGAAAATAAGAAAGAATGAATGAATGAATGAAAGTAAACATTGACATGAAACCTGAGCAGGGTCAACTCTAAAGTAGATTGATTTTCCACCTCCAGATTAGGACTCCAATTGATCTGATTACGTCATGGATAAGGCTTTCGTTTTATTGGACCTACTTACCGCCAATAGCTTCCTTTGGCTGGCACCCTGATTGATGTGCAAAGGACGGGATACAAACCCACAACCTTCAGGTTAGTGGCCATATGCCCTACTGACTCGCCTTGCACCCCCAATCTTAAAATCACATTGTTCTCACTCTTATTTATTGATATCAACCAGTTTTGACCCAACAAAGTATCAAAAATTGTATCATACTTTCAATTTGATTAAATTAGTTATATTTTCTAGTTATGCTTAGGACATCATAGTCTAAAGCTGGTCCTAATCATCTTGAGAGAAGCTAGACTCTATAAATCTCACAGGTCTGATTTTAGAAAAAAGAAATTCTTCTCCACAGGCACCATAAGCTGAGAGCAAAGCTCACTATAGGGGGTCAAAAAGCTGTTTATAGTAAGAACGTCAGTCACATAATATAAAATTCTAGAAAGGGACTTCTCCTCCAACAGGTTCAGGAACTGTAACCATATGGATCAACACTTTCTAATATTAGGTGCTTATAATAAAGACAAGAGCCTTGAGTTCCAGGCTACCTCTAATTCACCTTATCCAGTTTTGATAAAAGTCAGTATTAAGTTCATTAAAATAAAATTAAAGCCACCATATGGGAACTTTGTATTTAATCTATTTAACCATAGGTTGATCTAGTTGATTCCATTACATTATTGTACCTTCCACCATGAGAGATTTGTATGGCTTGTAACAGCTAACTGCCATTGAGTTGATTAATGGGTGAACTTTACCTAAACTACTTTTTTAATACAGCAATTTACCCGTATACAAATTAGAACATAATGCCACGAGGTTGTGTGGCAACCTGAGTTATCCAAACCTTACAATCTATTTTTGTGATTTTTATGAAGTCACATCCATATTTGTTTGAATTAAGTGTGAGGACATTTTAAACAATTTACGTTTGATAAATGAAGCCCAGAGTCAGTTTTCGTTTCTTGATTTTTGTTTCTCTGGCTACATGAAGGAGCATCTTTAAAAACGCTTGCATAATGTTATGTCTAATGTACTTATCTATGTCTAGCAAGTCTCTGCTGAATATGAGAACCACCTCTAAATACTTGATTCTTGGTTGCAACAAATGGTCTATATTGAGTCCCTGCTCTGAGAATTACAACAGCGCTGTTAGGAAATCTCTTAAGAGAACATTCACAGTACCAAAGGTGCATGTGGACCCAAATGTACTGAAAGCCTGAAGGATCATGCAGGCCTATAGAGTCCAAAGGGCCTGGAGGGTATGATGGGATTGTAGGGTATGATGGGACTGAAGGAACCTCAGGACCCCATGGACCTCCATGACTCCCTAGTTCCTCAATTCCAACTACAAGGATTCTAAAAAGCTTGGAAGAAAGACATGCTGACCATAATTCTGATCATATGCATTAAAGTTGAAATAAATCTCAGAGGTGATAGCTCCAACTTGGCAAACCCTATTGACCACAACCTCACGTTTGATTCAATACTATAATAAATAAATAATTTCATTGTTATCACTAAGGCGGCGGGCAATTGCTTACTATTTTATAGTAGATATGAGGAATTCTATAAAATTTAGTTGTCACATGTTAGCTTCAGCTACAGAAACATCATAATGAATTCAAGGCCTTTAAATAACAGCTTATCTATAAGGCCTCCTCTGCCTCTCTCAATATGTATTAAGATATCTAAAATGATATGAAAAGAATAAGTCAATTCATCAACCCAATTAGCCCTTTTGTATTATAAAGCAGAATCTTATGAACCTGGCTTTGATGTTGTACCCAATTCATCTCTTTCTTTTATCCTCTCGCCATTAACTCTACCTTAGCTCTAAGAAGAAGTTTACCCCTTGACAAGAAAGTGTTGCTTAATTAATAACCGCTTATGAGAGCTCTAGAGAATTTGACTGATTAGCAGAAAGTGAAGCATATAACCTCCTGCCTCAGCAGTGTGGCCAAGGATTATGAATCCATAGTTGATAGAGTGCTAAACTTGGGAGAAAGTCAGAATGACAAATATAGGAATTTGGTAGCAATTATGCCCTCCCAAACTAGAATCAAGCATTTATGGTGTTAGGTATTAAGATAGGAGATAGTCCAATTAGAATCTCTAGACTAAATTATGTTTGCACCCAACTTTTAATCACAACTAACTATATTACAATAGATGATGTCATCACAGCTGTAGGGTTTTCTCTTAAATTTCCACTTAAGATTTAATTGCATATAAAGGGCGTAAACGCACCTTCACTTGTATTAAAGAGATAAAAGAAGCACTTAAAAAGTTACCTTTAGCCCTTTTTGTCAACAATTCTGCCACTACATCCACCACAAATTGACCTTAATCACACGCCATAGAAGCCAAGAAGAATGACAGGACCATATGCACCTATTTCAAGAGCATATGCCATACTTCCAAGTAGCTATGGAAAAAATGTGCTAAAGAGGCAAAAACGGTCTTTCAATATAAAGAATGAAGCTCTTCATTTTATTGAACACCAAATGCCTCATAATAAAATAAATTCCTCGCTTTATAAACATGAAGCTATTTCCATTGAGTGTAACATGTGCAATAAACTATATTCTCTAACAATATAGAGCTCGTTATTGTTTACTATTATTAAGATGAATATCCCAGGGTCCTCGCATTGCCTCTTCGATTTAGAAGCTTGATGACATTTTTCTCTGTCAAGGCTCATAAGATTCCTGTTCTCAATTCATTGACAGATATTCACCTGTGAACGTTATCATTTTTTAAACTTATAAAGCACATTAAAATGTACCCAACTTGCAACACTATAAGGAGTAGGGCATCGCTGGGCTTCAGTGCACTCGATATATTGTGGCTTTTTCTCTCTAACCATTGAATTTAATAAAACTATCCTTAACTACTTCAGCCTTAATTCTTGTTAATCCCAACTATTACCTCTTACTAAAACACAATTCTTATCTGAATATTCCATTATTGTACACTATGCTGAATGTTTCATATCCCCACTAAAATTGAGATCCCTTAATGTTCAAGATCTCAAAAGGTAGAAACGAGGCGTTAGATCCCTACCATATCTTTTTGAAATGGATGACTAAATTGATTGAATTGAATACCATATATGGATCTCAAGTGTGACTACCACACTCATGGAAGATGGCTATAAGATATACATTTGTATCTTCTAAACATAAATTATACTCTAAAATCACAATTTATAATTTATACTTAGGTCCGATAAATATTATGTTTGTAAGCCTGTTGGAGATTTGTAAGGTAGAAAACCTTGGTAACTTTAGTTTTGACCTGTAAAGGAATACATGAATCTGCATATGTAAGGGCAATTATAGTAAAAGCCAACTTAAGAAATAATGCTTGATTAAAACCCCACTACCACAATCACTTATGTCCTATTATCTATTAACAAGGTTTCTGATCTTCATGATTCTGGAAGCATATGCTTTTTTAAATTAGAACAACCCACATTGGTGGCCTTATTTGAAGCTTTCATTGATAGCAGTTGGCCTGTGAATTATGGGAAAGGGTGGAGAAGCTACAAGAGAATGCAGCAACTTCTTCTTTATCGCAAATTATGATTTTGTGAAATGAAAGGCTCTGAATCATGTAAAAATAGGGGATGCTCCACCCTTCTGCTACTAGCCTTGTAATTTTAAGGTGAAGAAATCCCAGGTTGCCACTAAACTCAAAGATAATTAGCATTTAAATGATTGGTGCCTTCATTTCCCTAGATCCTCCGCTTTTAATGATTCATAAAAAAGATGTCAGCCAAGAAAGTGATTATGGACTACCAGAGGCTCAACTTTGTAACCAAAAAGGACAGTTACCCACTGCCACGAATTGATGACTTGCTAATCCTTCTTGTCGTTGCTTTTTTACTTCTCATTAATATTTCTAGTAGCTACTGTTAGATTGAACAAGAGCACAAAACACTAACCTAATTGGATTTTGATAGCCAATGAGGATCTATTAAGACATCTCAGTTGCAATAGGGTTTTGCAACACCACTACAATGTTATATAGGGTCATGGACGTTTTCTTAAGGTGATATAAAATGATTGTGTGTCCTAGTGTATATTGATGACATAACAGAATTATCAAATATCTTAAAATGGCATCTTGAACATCTAAATGAAGAGTTCAATTGACTACACTGGGCCTCCCTTAAACAAAAAATGTCAAAGTGCTTCTTTTTATCCAAAATGGGATTTTTAGGGCTAAAGGTCAAAAAAAAATTTGGCTAATGCTGACAAGGTTACTACTATTGAAATTGTTCCGCCTTGTAGATTGATGGATATGCAAGTACTCTATATCATAGCGTGGTTTTATAGAAAAATCATTCCTCGAATTGCTGACCTAGCAGAGCCTCTGGTTACCTCCCACAGAAAGGGATTTCCTTTGAGTGGAAACCTGAGTAAGACTAGGCCTTAAAACTTCCTAAAATTTTCCTAAAGTCAAATCTAATCATCGTTAACCTTGTTTTATTGTCCCCTCCTTTTGTTTACCAACGCTACTGATGTGGATGTGGGTGTCATATTATTTCATCATCATAATAGCCATGTTGATCACCCTGTGACATTCTTAAGAAAGATTCTGTCAAAGTCTGAGTGAAACTATAGCTACAAAACAGGAGTTTTAGCTGTCTTAATATAAATAAAGTACTATTTCCTATACCTATATAGGACACTTCACCATCAATACTGACCACGCCTCCCTTCAGTGGTTATAACAGATGAAGCATAAAAAAGAGAGGTGGATGAGGAGGGAGCTATGGCTATAGAACTACAATTTTAAAGATGTACATAATGATTGTTCTGTCAATTAGACGCTGGTAAGGTATCTCAAAATGATGTTCTTTCCTTGCTATTCAAAAAACCATCTGTATGACCTGATTTGCCGCCCAGAAAGAGATTAACTGGAGACCCTCAAGGCTAGGCTAAATTTTAAAAGATTACAAAAGACACCAAGATACAAAAGGGAATCATTTATAAATAAGTTGACATAAAATGGTTACTGTATGTGCACTCTTCCTTACAAACCAAAGTCATACTTGAAGGGCAATATAGTGCATTTTTAGAAGTATTAAAAATGTACACACATCTTTCCCATTACTATCACTTTTAGTAACACGATTCTATGCAATTTCTCTGAGATTGACAATCAACCAAGAATATGAGCAAATTTTTCCGCAACAATACCAGTTGTAAAAAAGTGGCCAGCATGAAAGGCCCAAAGCCCTCCCACTTCACCGGGGAAAAACGCCCCAGTGGAATGTTGACACACCCTCCCACCATAAAAGGGTGAGTACAGCGCTGCACCCAGAGTTTTGCAATTCCTGCAAAAAATGGGCGCATACACCAAAATTGAACACTCCCAACCCCTGTCCTCCCTTGAGCATGGCCTTAGAATTATGGTCAGTGATACTTCCCTCGAATCATGGGAAAAAATGGGGGAGGCCTTCTCTGCAACTTTCCTGAACACCGTCTCAGTAAATTATAAAAATTTACATAGAGGATGGGTGGATGTCTGGTTCATGTCCGCGGAAGAAGCAGTGGAAGCAGCAAAAATTGTATTCTCCATAAATATTAACAATGAAGACTGTACCATCTGCACAGTGCGCACATGATGGAATGAGGCAAATGACCTATTCATCATATTTGACTGACTCCTGAGCACCATGCACTGTGATATCCTCACGGATGAGCTCCGCGGGGGCCTCAAAGGTTATGGCATAATCAAACAGTTTGAATTTGAGAAATTCCCCCTCCTGCCCCACCTGTGTACAGGGAAGTAAATAGCCATTATAGAACCCGATCAGGACGTGGTAGAGGATATCACCCTCATTCCACGCACAGCGACCATCAACCTCCCTGATGGCAGCATATCTCGCCCCTTCCACATCACACCAGAACACACCCCACCTATCTGCGAATTCTGCTCAGCTATAGGCCACAAATATCATGTGTGCCCCGTCAAGTGTGGGATTGAAGCACCGGAATTTTGTGAGGACAATATGGATGAAACAAGCCCAACTTTTGGCAAAATCAAGGACTCCACTTTCGCCTTCTATAGGAGTGAAAGAGCTGATATTGCTTTGGTTAAGCCTGTTTCGCGCAAGGACCACCATCGTGCACAGACTGCCTGCAAGCAGGCCACGAGTTCCGCCGAGACCCAAACCCACACCACAATTTCCCCAGAACAGATTCAGGTGGATGCCATGGCAGCACAGCGGAATAACCAATCAGATCCCCCACATATAACCCAACACAACCAAAATGATGAATTTTTTAGACACAACCAATCAAACACCTTGAACAAAGTGAGAGCAGGTCCACCTTGCACCACTGTGGATCCTCCCAGCCAATCACGTGTGATAAGCAATGATATGGAAGACCATTTCAGCCAAACACAATGTGACAACACTTATGCACAAAACCCAACCACCCCAACTCCTAGTTTCTGCCCATCAAACCTACAGGCAAGCAGCAAAACTTTTTGCTGATGGGGCAAAGGCCAACCCAGCCAGACCCAAACTCCATAGATTAATCCAAGCCAGAAGAAACCAAACAAATCTAGTACTAAGACCGCCAACCAACACACTGGAACTAATCTGGCTAATCGGCCCCATACTCATAGTATGACCTGTGATAAGGAACTGGGTGACCTCAGCAGGTCGCCCCAGTGTTCCTGTAGTGTGGACTACCGCAATTAACATAGGGACGCTCAACATTGTGGGAGCCAAGGCCCCACATCCTGGGCCAAAAAATGGCTTTCCTGCACAATATCCCCATGGACATATTGGCCATCCAAGAACCCCACTGCCCACCAGGGGAGGAGGAGTCATGGTCAACCATGCTCCTTCCAGCCAAATCATTTTGGACATACCACTGTGGGGTGGTAATTCAAACAAATTGTGACCCTCCAGTAAATATCTGAAGCGCATCCTTCCACCTGGAGGGATGGCTGCTTTTAGTGGACCTCAAGTGGAATGGAGAAAATTTCGCCATGGCGTGTGTATGCCCCAAACAATCCAAACGACCGCCAAAAATTTTTCTCCAATATCCTCTCAATCCCTCTCCCCAAGGCAACATTTTTCGCGGGAGATTTCAACTTCTGGCTTAACACCATTACTGACCACAGGCCCAAGTCTAAGGCTATACCCCGTGGCCACACAGAACTATGCATACTAAAGGCAATGCTGGGCCTATGCGACACCATTCCCAAACAAGCCCCCACCCTGGCTAACATGACGAAGCCCCACCACAACAATAACCAGCTGGTCTCAATGACCTGGATTGACCTGATGCTCATCCCTATAGACCTACGGCACCAAGTATCAGACTTTACAACAACAACAATCCCTTTCTCCAACCACCGGATGGTCTCAATAGTGTAATCATCCTCAGAAGAATACAAAAAGCCACCAAACTGGCACAGAGTTCACCTGAGAACCATCCATCTTCTGGAGCTTAAACTTTAGATTGAGATGGTGCTAACAACACAGCAAGAAAGATAAACACCCAATGGGAACCCTATCACCGAGTGGGAAACATTCAAGGCGCATGCAACCAAGAAAGCCTGCCACCTGAACTCCAGAAAAACAGCCGCGATGTCTGCAACAATCAACAAAGCTATCAGACAGCTTCAACACTTAGAAAACAACACACCTCGCGAGGGATACACCCCCCAATGGGGCCGCCTGTGGTTTCAGCTATCCACACAGGTAGATTCCCTTTTAGAAAACACCAGCATCACACCGAAGTATTCTAAAAATCAAAATACATTTTATCTGGAGAAACTCACACGGCCCAATTTTTCCACCATTTCAAACCAATTTCAACTTCGGTGACTTGCACACAGGTCCGCCAAGCAGATGACATACTGGCATCCACACCATCAGAAATATCGACTGAATTACACCAATTTTACACTGACCTTTACACAGCGGATTTTGCATCACCTAGAGAAATTGAAAATTTTTATCATCAGCTAATATTGACACTATAGCTGGTCAACCAGACCTTGTAGCACCCATCACTAAAGATGAACTATGGGAGGTAATAAGATCAACACCGCGCAACATTTGTCCTGGGCCTGATGGCCTACCATATAAATTTAAAAAAAATATTTTAAATATATCGCACCAATACTACTGACAACTATGAATAAGTGCCCGGAAGACACATACCTACTACCTGGCGGCCAAGACGCGTATGTGGTCACACTCTTCAAAAAAGGAGACCAGGCAGACCTAAACAACTGGCGTCTAATCGCTCTCACCAATACTGACACCAAAATACAAACTAAAATCCTAGCCAAACGTCTGGGTTGCATTGCTCAGACAGCCCTCTTCTCCCATCAGTTTGGCTTCATCCCAAATCGCTCAATTTGGGATAACATCCACACAATTGCCAACATCTGCCAAGCTAACCCCACAGGCGCCCTTGCTTTCCTGGACCAGAAGAAAGCATATGACTGAGTGCACTGGGGTTACCTAGAACAGTGTAAAGGCTTTCAACCTACCACCCGCTTTATAAACTGGGCGCTCCTCCTAACGCGCTCAACCAGGTTTGCAATCAGAGGCCCAGGCTTCCTAACCGACACCATCACCCCCCAAAGGGGCCTTAAACAAGGTGACCCGCTTAGCCCCCTACTATACAATTTTACCCTTGACCCCCTCCTCCACATTGCAAACTCAAAGCTCACTGGAATCAGGTTGGAGGGACAACTACCAACCAAAATGCAAGCCTTTGCTGACGACTGCGTTGTTGGAGTCTCAAGAAATAGGAATGCTAGGGCGATTGAGCGCATTATTCACCAGTATGAGTCAGTAAGTAACGCCATGCAGAAAAAATAGAAAACAGAGGTGATTGAAGTAAGGCAAATTCAGTTCAAATTGGGCCCCACCCTCCCACCACCACACAAACCAACCAACCACACATCCAACCACACAACAACGATCCAAGCCAGTAAAACCACTGTGTTTACCCTTTGCACACCACCCCACCACCAACCCAGTCCGTCATCTGGGCATATGGCTCAAAGCCAGTGAATATGCACTTGACACCATCAAAACCAACATTTTGGACAACATTACAAAAAGAATGACATGTACGCGGAGGAGAAGAGCTAGTCTGACTGGAAGTGTTGTGTTACCCAACTCCCTGATCTTGTCAAAGTTATGGTTTGCTGCCCACGCAGTTCCCTTCTACGCCAACTTTACAACGCAGTCTACAAGCTTCTGCAGAACTGGCTATGGTCTGGATACCGCGCACCTGTCAGGCTGGAGACCATGTACGGCCCACAGAAGAAAGGCGGGATGGGGCTGCTCAACTTCACGGAAAGAGCAACACAAATCCTAGGCTCATGGGTAGCTCTCACAACGTCACCCAACCCACCATCCCCCCACTGGGCCAAGGCAGCCCAAACCAATTTTTCAAGGGCACTACATCTGAGGTCCCCCTCCAACCTGGCGACCCTGATGAAGTACCTAACAACACATCCAACAGACACAGGACCGCACAACACCAATCGCTACTTCAAACGTGTCCTGTACAACCTAAGACAAGGGGATTGGAGCTTCTCCTATGCACAGCAATCCGAAGACATTCACTCTCAAACTGGTTACATGCAACTCCACAGGGGACAAACGGTGTCTAATGCGCCTGCCCAAAACCACCCTTTCCTATTTCCCAGATTGACTACCTAGACTACCAAGACGTCCCATATGACTTGCGCACCCAAAAGCAGGTGTGGGACCTCGTCACCTGCCCCCTCTTATCCCCACAAGTGAGATCCACAGTGTGGCGATACATGCGCCGTATGTTTAGAACATCTGACCATACTTTCTCAATGTTCAAGACATGCGCCATCTGTGGCGGACCCAACACATTAGCACACCACCTGGAAGAGTGCCCGCCGTCCGCGCATATCTGGGCCATCGTGATGCACTTGTTTCAACAATCACCTACAACCAAATTCCAATTATCCCGCGATATCCTGGCACTCAACATGGCCTCACCTATCACCCAGGCACTAAGGGCTCTAATTGTAAGCATTGAAATATGGTCCATTCACACAATTACCCTCGACGCCTTCAACGGGATCCTCCACAATTTCAACTAAGTTATCGTCAGGTTTCACAGCCACTTGGCCGACCACTTCCAAGCCTGGCTGTTCGGCTCACTCCAACACAAATGGAAGAAACAGATGGGCAACTGGATTCCAATCTGGTTCCTTCGCTATGACATTAAAACCTCACAGTTTTCATAGTCGGTACACCCTACTAGCCCTGAGCTGCCATGCCAATTAATGTCTAGTCACCCACCACCCATGGCCCCCCAGCCACACCCAAAGTGTGGCAAGTCGTATTTTTGATTTCCTTTGTTTTGCGCTTTTCCCCTTTCTGTCTCCCGCTTTCCTCTTCTCTACATATCAGATGTGTTTGTCCCCTGGTCGGCCATCCTCATATAAATGTAAAATGTACACATGGTTGAGATATCGCTTCTAGTGGGATTAAATGGTTGAACCCAGACATGAAGTGTTAGAGGCGCGTATAACCTGAAAAATTCAAAATCACTTATACTACTAATATCAGCACCAAGTAATAACACTCTCAAGCTCTTTTAGCATGGTCAATGTTGACGTAGTAAGCTCATTTCCCACCGGCCTTCATGGTCATTTGTACATGATCCTAGATATAGACCACTTGACTTAGTTAGTTGAGGCCATATTGGCACCTGTGGAAACTGTAAAGACTACTAACTTATTCCTCTTTCATTACATTTTAGTCAACGTGGATGTCTTCAGATCCTGCTTTTGGATAATAGGCTTAACTTCACATCATAAGTAGAAAGGGCTCATTTAATTGTTTGGCACTAGTCAAAACTTCACCACCCCCTACAACCCATCACCCTAAAGGGACAGTAGATTAAGCTAATGGGATCTTGGTATCTACCCTAAATGAAATGGATGTAACTGACCCATTTCGCTGGCATCACTAATTACTGAGCTCCCTTATGGTGTATAGTTTAAGTTATTGAGTAATCAAAATGTCGCCCTTTCAGTCTCTTTATAGGCAGAAGATTTAACTGACTGCCAGTGCCCAACCACAGCTGGACGCATCCACACCAAAATAACAAAGATTAACTTATGAGGGCATTGGCTAATGAATCTATATAGTTGCAGGTGATTGCAAACTTAGGAATTATTATACTACCTACAAGGAACATTCCGTTTTAATGATAATGACTGACTTTTCCAACATTCAATGTTGGAAGCTTTGTACTATTATATCATCACCAACCGGATTGTCTTCACAATAAGTCTGGTGTTTCTTAGTTGGTTCATCATCACATTAATTCACAAATCTGATTCTTTAGTACTTTATAGCTAGTATCACACATGGTACCATGGTTATCTGGGTTTACGGTAGGTTCCTCCATGTTTATGTCCCCCTATGACAGGATCTTGATGGTGCACTTTAGAGTCTGAGACAAAAAGATCTAAATGATCATACCAAAAATTGAGTCCTATTGATTTTACCATTAACTTCTTTCAACTGACAAAATAATGAAGGAAGTCAATGAAGAGAGACCTGATATGGAATTATAATGAGGTATGATCTCTCTGAAAAACCCATTGACCAAACCACTGAATCATTTTCCCAATCCCCAGCAACTAGATCTTGAAGCTCTAGTAAATTGTAGTCATATGTCACTAGGCAGCGGAAAACAACAAAAGCATTTTTGGCCCTCAATAAAGAAGTACAAGGTACATTAATTATAATAGGCTTGATATTATTATCACAAGGTTCTAACACGTCCTAAATAATATTTACTGACTTTATTCATTAAATTATTGCAAAAATTTATCCATTCTTTTGATTAAATATTTCAGTTATAATCTCAAGCTAGTATTAAGACAGTTTAGAGCGAAGCCTTCCTAACCACCTTGAGGGAAGCTAGACTCTCTGAATTTTACAGCTCCAAATGTGAGAAACAAGAATCTTGAAACCAGGGGTACTCTGCCAATGATCTCTTCAGACACTTGTTTAAAAGCAGGCTTCCATCTAATAATGACATTTTTTTCAGGTATCTCCAAAGTCCATAATTAAGATTGACCTATGAGGTCATCTTCCAATTTCTAAAGACACCAGTACCATTAGAACAAGCATCCTCAATAGACCATCTGAATTTTGTTAAATAGAACTTGCTCAAGTTAAAAAAATAGTTCTGAAATCTCAATGCCCAATTAGCCAGAATGTTATTAAGGTACTTCATCTGTTGTAGAGAGGAAGAGAAACATGATCATATAAGATGGTGAAGTGTGTGCTATAAAAAAGGGCTGAAAATGTTATATTTCAAAGATAACTGCTTGTCATTCTCATTATTTGACTACAATAATTTTTCCTGCCTTAATTGATGTTTTTTAAAATATGATGATTGAGTAGTCCACCTTGTTTTTAAATTCTGCACTAGAGTTACGCTCATAGCCACGTCGCTTGCATCAGTGAATAATAAAATGACTTGTCAAATTGTAAGTTAATCAAAAAGGATCAAAGTTAAGGCATAAGTAATGCACCAAAGGAATGTTGCTGCTCTAGCTCTATTAAAGGGTACAATCTTTTGCAGTAATTTCACTATTAGTTCAACAAATTTAGCAAAATTAGGGGAATCTATGGTAATAATCCAGCATCATATAAAGCCTTGAAAATCCCCCAATCTTAGTGGTAGGAAAATCTTATGTATTGTCATGACTTTTATTGTGGAGGAACAGTAGACTCTTGGATAACTAAAAACCCAAAAACTCCAAGTATCGCTGACAGAAAGAGCATTATTTGTCCTTATTTTTTAAAAGTCCAAATTTAATAAATTTGGAGTTTTTGTGCAAATAGTCAATATGCGTGTTAACTGTTTTGCCAAATATGGTTATATCATCTCAATACAAAATATAAAAGACATCTTAAAGTTAATAGATCCCTGTAAAATTTTACCTAAATTTAAGTGAAGCCTCAACTTTAGGGTTATGATATATTAATTACTTTAATCAATGTCAACTTTTACATCAATATTATTGAAATAAGTTTTAATTACATCTGATAATTAATTGGGGCTAAAGAACAATTATGTATTATAATTTATCTACCAATGTTCTATAAGGTCTAACGCCTAATATCACTAATACTTATATATTATCAAGTACAAAGCAATTCCTTAAAAATAGCTCTGAGTTTAAGGCAAAAAACTCTAGACAAATTACTCTGTTAGTGCTTCACATGATGATGAAACAGGTAAGAATGCCTGAGCTGATTACAATTTATCCTGATACAAGGCCTGAGGATGTATTTAGTGTTTAACTCTTATACTCACCTCATTTACCACCTCACGCCACATAATATGCCTTTTCAACTTTTAGCTTCCTAGTAACAGATAATGGAAACCACTTAATTTAGTTACAATTATTTGGTCTCAGTCCACCCTACAACAAGTAATCCTAATCACCTTTAACTCTGAACCTAAACTGTTCCATTGCCTTCTTCATTCCTGAATCTCCTCCCACCCTCACATGTGGTTTCACCTATCACTCACCACATTATTGATTTTCCTTTGGTACTTTAAATAGTGAAAAACTTTTTATTAATAAAATACTTTTTACTACCTATATTGTTTTTAGATTAAATTCCAATTCTCTAGGACGGAAATATATCCAGCTACAAGAATTACTAAGAATCTTTGAACCTCTAGAAAAGGTTAAGCTCCACTTAAGCTTTCCTACCTGGCAACTCTGATATAAGGAGCATGTCTATAACTCTCCTGTTTCCCGCGTGGTGGTTCATGGTGCACAGAGCCAACACAGGGATACTAGCCATTTTTACCAAAGCTACTAGAGCCCAGCAGAGGATGCTGGAGCAATAATATCTAAAGCAAAAGAGTGCGATTAATAACCATCCAAAAGATGTGTGGTGCACAAGGAAAGTAGGGGTAAATGTTCCAGGTTGGAGGGTACTTGGGAAAACCAACGGTGCACTAGGGGATAAGCTCATCATAGTTAAAATGTAATGGTTAATGTAGCGCAAGACCTCCTCAAAGGGGTCCACACACTGGATTGTTCGAGATATAATTTTAATAAAAATGGTAAAATGGGATAATTTTATTAGGAAAAGTTGACCAAAAAGGAGTGTTGGTCGCAAAAACATATTTAAGCTGAGTTGGGGTAATTATGGGTCTGCGGAAGTGTGCCCAAGCCTTGACGCTCCAATAGGCAAATGCTCCCATCCAATTTTGTAGAATACACCAAAACTGACTTCACATGAGTCATCAATTGCAGCTTTTTTCTACCTCAAACTCATAATTTCATAACTCAAACGGGTTTTGAAACCACATTCGCCAATTAACTGAATTATACTGTATTTGTTTTTAATGAAGATTGTCCGTTTTAACGCCTGGGCCAACATAAGGGGCTTGGCATTTTGCACCTCATTAGTACCAACTTGGCATATTTGGCTTGTACCCAGCGTTGATCTAACATGTGCTTAAGGTCAGGAAGATCCTGAAGTTTCACCATCTGGGCCTCCTGTCACCCAGCCTTGTCCTTGGCGTTGGTTCCCACTATTAAGTCATTCAACCATGACATCTGAGTGATCAATCATTTACCCTTGGCTTGTTGCCAGGAGAGTGCAAAGCTGGGAATCCCAATAATAGCTCGTTGGAAATTCTCTGGGTCATTACATAACCCTTGTGGCATTTGATTAGCTATGAATAATCCTTTCTTGGCGATCAGAACAGATTTAGCTTAATTTCTGTGTAATAACTAATTCTTCTGGTATCTTCTGACTGGAACCATTTTAAAAAGTACTATGAGCCTGTGAGCAAACTTACAGAGTCATCAATGCAGAGCAGAAGAGAACTGTACTTTTTGGTAATTGATTTTAGCTTGTCATACTTAATGACCACCTTATGACTACAATCTTTTTTCTTAACCAGGATAAGTGGCAAAGCCCAAGGACTTTTTTAGGGGTTTCAGAAGGCCATAACCCAGATTCAGTTCTATTTTTAAAGCATTTGATATTAATCTGTTTTTTAAAAACCTTATTTTAATAGGTAGGAAAAACCCAGTCTCAGCCTGATTTAATTCATATAATAAAACTCATATGCGCCATTGTAGAAAATGTCATAATATGTTTTGGCATTCATAATGGAGAATAATATGAACTTATTAATAAATTGGAACAATATATATTTCAAACGCCCCCTCTGGGATTGGGCCACCTAGAAATGGATAATTTTTTACAATATAGATTGATGTTCCCAAATGGGCAAACCTAATAAAAGGGAATCAAGAATCGTCACAGGTACAATTCTGACTGGGCCACTAATTGATTGCCTGGGCAAAGCCACATTTTAAATCTCAGAGTCACAATTTTATTAACTAGAACAATGAGAAATGACAATGAAGATGTCATCATAGAAAGATGACTGCCACTTAATCCTTCAATTAGATGAGAAGTAAAGATCCTTATTGAGGAGGGCCCAGACGCACTCTGCGCCACAAGGCCCCCTTTTATCCTACAAATATTTTTAAAATTTACCTTATAAAATTATAAAAAATCTTTTCTCTGGTTTGTATTAGCATGAATTTTAAAGTCTCATTGCATATCTTTGATGATAGTTAAGCAGTTAGGAATCTGAATAGTTGACAACAAAATGGAAGCTTCTGTCAAAAAAGTGCTTAGCCATTGCCTTAAAGAAGCCAATTTGTTGCTTAGAGCTATCCTAAAAGGAAGATATATTCTCCAAAGAGGACATCTCCAGGTTTAGAAAACCAACTATTGAGATTTGTAATAACGGTGAGGACAGTAGTATCTATTTAACAGCTATTAGGCTAATTTGTGTTGGGTAGAGGTAAGTCAATCAGCTTATTACGCTTAATAATAGAAATGATTGATGTATCTTCCAGCCTATTTTTTGAGAGATACTAAACTTATGCACGCTGAGGACGGCATTGAGGGTACTAAACGAATGTAAGTTATTAAAATTTTTCTTTTAATGATGCACCTATTAGGGTCAAATTTTCTAACAATATAGAAAAGGTTTCTTAATAATCAGATTCTAAAATATACTTAGTAATGGAAAAGGTCTTTGATAGAAGGTTCTCTACCCCTTTTATTTTCAATAGTACCCAATGTGACGTGGATTTAAACTGAGTTATTGACAATGAAATTAGATTTTACTATTATTACTATGATGTGGAGCATTGATAAAATCCCTTACTTAATGTTATCAACAGTGGGTGGCAATTTCACACAGTGACCTACTACATAGTATCCTTTTGAAAGTTCTGCCAATCACCTTCCATAATAGATATTTGCATTTTTGGAGTGCCTTTCATATTTATATATACCTAAAAAGAAACGGTACCAGGAAACCCAGCATGGACAGATAATACTCAGCTAAGGAAATTATTTCTAAGTATTTAAGAGTTGCGTCTCATGCAATAAATTTAACTCTGGTTATCAAGTACTAAATCTGGAGCGGTGAGCGAAAGTTTTCCTATTTGTATTGTCATAGAGAAATATGCACCTATATACTTGGTACAATGTGGTCTCACAGTTCTATACTCATCCCATGATGAAGGTCAGAGCGTCGCCTATATAAATTACTAACAAAAGTATAAAACCTAAAGGTGAATCTGAATTGACAATGCCATGGCTTTTATTTTAAACCCTTAAACTTCCACCTTAGTTACAGCGTCCAAAAGTGATAAAGTAATGTTAAATAGGAATCCAAAGTGATACTGTAAGTCCTGGGGAGCACCCCCTAAGCCTCAAAAGTAAGAAGTATCCCTTCATAACAAAGAAGGGGGTTTAGGCTACTCACCCCTCACCAACCAGAGCAATATAGCCCATGTTGTATTGAATAGTGTGAGACAGCCTACTCCATGAAGGTTTTTCCTTAACTCCCTCTTCCCACCACCAAGGAGTTGATGGAAAAAAACCCTGTGGTGTATAAGGAGGTAATTTTGTGGCAGAAGACATTGCCAACAAGAAGGTCTCAACTTCCCACCTTGCTTTGAAGGTGTTATTTTCCTAGTTCAAGTTCGATAATAGGTGTAACTTAAGACTAGATGCAATTGAATTGTCTGAATTAAACTTGGACTTGAAATTAACCAGCTAATGACACACCTTGCCGTCAGTGATAGTGAGCCCACCCCAACAGGTATGGGCATGCTGAATCCATATAATATAAGATGGGACCGCTCATACCTTTTCTGGCTATGGGTGAACCTTACATCTGTAAAACAAATCATTACCACTTTAATATAAAGAATTGCACTTTCAAAAGTATCTGTGATTTTTTATACTGCTTTGGGCGATCAGCTCTTATTTAAATTGACATTTAACATTTTATAGTGTATTAATCCACCAAATTTTGGCGCAATAAATTCCCAGACGTTTATGCACCCCCTATTCCCCATCCATATGGCTTTTAAGACAGCAGACTCCAACAGATTCTGCTGTCTTTCAACTCCTTTACTTTTTTCCAATAAACAAAACCCTCAAATAAAGTAAATTAAAAAAATTACTTTAGTTGTATTTAAACCATGATATTCATTAAGCTGACATGTTTCCCAGTCTACATAATGATTGGGATATATAAGCAATTGTAACCACACTTCTGCCTTCCCTGAATGAGTGGGGGTGTTGGTATGGGTCCCACTTAAGCATATCTCATATCTTAGATGCCTTGCGGCATCACAATAATATCCTGCTTTTTGAGGTTCTCACCTCTCAGTTTGTTAAGTTTCACAGTACTTCCACAAAGTTCCTCTCCCCCAATCATCAAAAATGCTCCCATTGTGCATTCTGTTCCTGAGATGACTGCTTCTCTTGAATCTTATAAAGCCACTGTTAATACTGGGTGGTTACTTGGGAAAGTGCTAGTAACATTTTTTGTGAATTGACAACCTTCAGTTCTTCCCTTTTTCTAGTAATTTAAAAGTTCTGTGGTCAACAATAACATTAGTATTGTGACTTGTGTTTTAGGTGTCTACTCATCCAGACTTACAGGTAAGACTTAGTTTTATAAGCCGTTTCCATGACAGGTACACCGGAAACAAGAGTGATATTAATTTAAATCTTTTCAAGTTGTTACTTAGCATACTTATCAGGTTTGTGAGCATCAGCTGGTGCAATATCTATGATTAAAAGTTTTGAGGCTTAAGTTGGGTGTTAACATGAATAAGCAGGCTCTCCATGTTGGCTAAAATTTTCATGACTCATCAGCAACTCTTTTATAACATTCCTTTGCCATATGCCAAAGTTTCTAGAAAATATACAACGAAGATTCTCCTTACTTCCTCCTTTTTTTGAGAGCATGGACATGATGACGTCCAGGATGAATCAGAGAAAGTTTATGCTTTTAAGAGTAAGTCTTCTGAGATCTTAATAAAAGCTTCCTTGATCTCAAAATCCTTATGAAATTTCTTTTTAACTCATTAATATGTAGCTGTAGAAAGGCAAGAAGGAACTGATGACACTGAAGCAGTGATCAAATTATTGAGTAAAATAAGACTAAAGTCCACAAAGTGTTATGCCTCATAGGAATAGTGATATGCAAACATGATGGGGCTTCTCCTCCCTTAAGTTAATTTTGCCATAAACCAGCTTCAAGTAAAAAGAGTTTGGTCGCTTATGAACATTTTTATTAAAGTAGTCTTGTCTTGAAACCAAATTTTGACTGATCTCAGTGTGTGAGAGTACAATCTAATGCGCAATATGACTAAAAATAAAGTAAATAATTTACTTTTATGTAATTCAGTGGCTTCTTACATAGCACTTATGTAGACATGTAGAAGGAAAGAAAAGCTAAAAACACTTTTGACGTATTTTTCCTTTTAATTAGTTTTCTTAAAGTAATGGCATTGGGTGAGAAATTAGCGCTAATTCATGATGCAACATTTGGTGCATATAAAAAAGACTCTATCTTGGGATATTTTATATGTTTTAGTTGGGCAGCCTATATTTTTAAGGCATTTTTGTAAATTTGATCCATTTTTTTGTTACTCTTAAATAGCATTATAAGTTTGATGATTCTTAACGCTTTGAATATCTGCTTCTTGGACTTCTAATGCTTCTTTTATGGTAAGAATACCAGCTATTACATCCTTGATTTTATGAGTTAGCTGTGTATGTTCCTTTATTTGGGACAAAAATATTCTTAATAGTTAGGAAAAATTCTTCATATTAACAAACCCTTTTTCCAAAGCTTCAATAGTGTAAGCTTTTTTACAAAAGGCAATAAGCCAGGTTATGCCTAATACCCTCTTATAAAAAGCCTAATCTTATCTCCACGTTGCCTAGCTGGTTGTATGTTGAAATTATTTGGCTCTTTTGTAGTGAAATCCTCCAACTACATTTTCAAAATGGCGAGAATACTCTAGATATGCTCTCCCCTACCATCTATCATTTTCACAAATTTCCCCAATTTCTGAATCCTGTATTCTAAACCTAAATATATTTATATGCTAAAATCAAAGGATTTTTCTGAGACTTAATTTTCCAATCTCTGATTTTAACTTTCCCCATTATTTTTTCCAAACTCTTTTTTTCATCTTTATGATTTCTGCTATCAAAGAGCCCTGGATATCTGATGGTGTACTGCGTATTGATTAAAAACTTTTATAAGTTTTATGGAGCTAAATTAGGAGCAACTAATTATAGCATGCCTCATAATCCCTCCTGACCCAAATCTCATGACAACCTCGTGATCTGACCCTTTCCTCCCAAGCGCGACCTAGGAAAACCTGCAGCCCAAGAAGCAGTAGCAGTGCTCAAGGACAGCGCTTCTAACCCCCAAAATCATTCCTTATATATATTTCAGTGCTTTCACTTGTGAGGGTACTGGCCTAACTTTTTCTATCAATCTTCAATGTGTTTTTTGTGATAAATTCTTTCTTTTTACATTTTTATTTAAGTTTTCCATTTTTGTAAAAGCATTGTGTGCATTATGGCGCGCATTGCAGCCATTTCTATGCATCCACTATGATAGCTTACCCTCATCATCTAGAGGGCTTTGGGTTGTATTAATAGTAGTTGCTTAATCACTCGATGGTTTTACAAGAACTGTAATTTGACAACCAAACATTAATTTGGGTGCCCCTTGTCTTTACAATCAAGTCCTCTTTTATATATTACAAAGTCCATCTGACAAGTTACAATATATGTGTTTAAAACCATAATTAGTCCTTACATAAAGTTGACTAATACCCAATCCAGTATGTAAGACTAGAAGTGATGAGAGCAAGTACATGTTGTAACGGATCAGGAGTCACCTGATCCATAAACTGCTTCATATTGGGTGGCATTTGATCCAAACGTGGCCCTAATCCAAAGAGCCTCAAACTTGTGGAAGTCAGAGTTGGAAAAATTTGAGATCCCAAACCCAAAATGCATCTGCAGAATGATGTTGGGCTTACGCATTCCAGGGATTATGAACCAGTGGGATGTGGCATCTTTGCAAGCGATGTTCTGGATGGTGCTTTAGAGATCAGCCTAGGAGGAGCTTATTCAATACTTGTAAAGCGCTATTTAGGGGATGATTTCTCAGCCCTGAAGGGCAGTTGCATCTTCTACAAAAAACGGAAAAATAAATAAAGAAACATTTGCTTGCTAAATAAGAAAATATATTATTTTATTAAAATTATTCAGAAAATTGGATCAGAATCATGAGCTCAACTAGTAAGATTGGTGTAACGTTGGCGTTGTTCTAGGCCCTTTCCTGGTCCCACACCCTGCTGTTGATGTGCAGCATCATGGGAACAGTGGTGCGGGAATACGTGGCAATGATGAGGCATGGCGGTCAGGTTCAGGGATGAGCTTCTGCAGGCCTGTCCGTATTATGGTCAGTAACATGGCTCTTACTGCCCAATTACGCATTGATTATTGGCGTGAACCAACCCATTATATTAGACACAACTCAAATACTTTTTTGTTAGTTTTGTGGGGGCCCCAAGAAGAGGTGGTAGCACCAGGAGGAGAGGAATGGTATCGCCATATGTTGATGGTGGTGATGGTGAGTTTCTCACTAACGTTCATAATAAGAGAGCTGGTTCTAGTGTGTGGCATGAGTCCCATAAAGATGGAGGAGTGCCAGGGAGGGTCTACATCTCCAAAAGGTTGGGCTACTTTGCCCATGGAAGCTTTGGAGAAGATCCACCAAGTAGTGTCGCAGATTCATTTTCAGGTGTGTTTTCTCAAGCAATGGAAGGGGAGACCACTCTCTCACTGCAGATTGTGCAAATTGTGGAAGCACTACCCTTGTATTTGGCCAGGTGGGTGCAAGAGTTAATTAGGAGCAAGGTCGCCTCCCAGGATCCATGGATGAGTGTGTCAATTGGATCGACCAGGATGCCTGTCCAGATGAGGCGCAGGATGAGGCGTGGTTGGCTTTGCTGACAGTGTGTCAGGGGTGAGTATCCGTTGAAGAATATGGGTGGATTTTCTGACCATTGGCTAAAGCAGCATGAGTCTCGGATTCACAATCATTGCAAATGTTTGGACAGGGGCTGCAAGAAGATATGTTGGCCGCTATGGCAGCTGCTAAAGTTCAGGGTATGTTGGCTGAGTTAATTGCGTTGGTAGTACAAGTGGAGAAAAATTGTCCTTGGTGCAAAACCAGTAGGAAGATTCTATGTCTCTGGGAAGAAGCCAGTCGCCCAAAGTAGCTAGCAGAGGTCTAGGAGGTTGGCAGGTATCACCCAGGAATTTCAGAAATATCCAGGGGGTTCTACCAGGGGAATGGTGGGGAGTCAGGAAGAACAGGAGGTCAGGGACCTGGGAAGAGTTATAGTCCTAGACCTGTTTTAACTTAGAATTTAAAATCTGAGAATGCCTTAAACATCAAATCTACTTCTATGCTTTACCCTTGGTTATTTATTCTGGTAAAGTTATACTCGCACAGTTGAACGGAGAAAGTGTTGGCCTTGGTGGATACCAGGGCTGAGGAAAACTATGTGGAGTTCGCCTTGGCAGAACGTTTGAAGTTGGAAATGAAGAGGGGACCTGAGGTGGTGTTTGCTGATGCGTTGAGGAGAGCTCCATCATGGCGTTTAGAGTCTTTGGTAGTTGTTCAGCAGGACCTCTTTTGTTTAAAAGGGGGTTTCTGTGCAATCAGAAATCTGGCCCATCCTGTGGTATTGGGGATGCGATGGTGGCATCATTTCCAGCCCCAGGTTGATTTGCTACATAAGACAATCACTCTGACGCCGCAGACAGGGCCTCAGATGAGGAGGAAGATGGAGCTTGGGAGCAGTGTTCCAAGTGATTGCAGGAGCTTTGGTGGAATGCAGAAGGTAGAGTTAACAGCTGAATATAGCGACTTTGTTGATGTATTTGGTCCTATTGGAAACTCGCCTTTTTCCCTACAGGTTCTTTTGCGTTTTCATTCCAGTTCATAAAGGGGTTGGAGCTTCCCAAGAGGTGTCCAGTATGCAATCTTAACAAATGGGCCAGAAAAGCATTGAAGGGCCGCGTGAATTTAATGTTGGACAAAGGTTTAATTGAGCCCTCTATGTCTCCAGTTGTGTCTCCTGTATTACTAGTGCCAAAAGTGAGTGTAAAATTATGCCCATGCATGGATTTCTGACGTCTGAACACGGTCACTGAGCCTGATCATATCTGATGCTTTGTTGGAGTATATTATCCCAATGGTTACTGGGTGCACCGTGTTTACAAATCTTGACCTTGCAGATGCATTCAATCAGGTAGCGGTGAGACTGGAGCATCAGCAATACACAGCGTTTAAGTGCCACCTGGGGGTATATCAGTATTGTGTGATGCCGTTTGGGCTGAGGAATGCTCTGGCGGTGTTCCAGCAGATGATTAACCATGTTCTTGGAAGAATGATCGGTTGATGCTATGCTGCCTATATGAATGATAGCTTAGTATTTTTGCAGTCCTGAGAGGATCATGTCCGAGATGTCTGGGAAGCTCTGGGGCAATTGGCTGGATGGGTCTAAGATTGAAACCTTCAAAGTGTAAATTCAATCAAAGTTTGGTAATGTTCCTAGGCAACGTGGTTTTCCAGAATGGATTGGGAGTATGTCCGGATAAACTGCGTGTGGTGTGGGCATGGAAGACCCCTACGGATTAGATGAGGGTGCGGAGTTTTTGGGAACATTAAACTTCCTTTTTCAGTTTGTGAAGAATCTATCCCAAATGGCCTTACATCTCACGCGTCTAACACAGGATGTCCCATTCATATTGGGAAGGAAAGAGTGGCAGGCATTCAAATTACTGAAGGATAAGTTACTTACCACGCCTGTACTTTCCCATCCAAACCCCAGGAGGCCATTTTTGGTAGAAACTGACGCCTCAAATTATGCTTTAGATGCAGTATTTCAGGAAGGGGAAGACGATCTGGAACACCCCATGTGTTACTTTAGCTGTAAGATGCTCCTCGCTGAAATAGTTACTCAATATATAATAAGGAACTGCTGGTGGTGATGGTGGCCTTGCGGGAATGGCAGTACCACCTACTCTATGCCTGGAATCAATTTGTTATTTGGACGGATAACAAAGCGTTGGAATACTATCATGAACCCAGGAAGATAAACCAGCGGCAGGCCAGATGGCATGTGGAGATGATCCATTGTGACTTCCAGGTGGAGTACAGGCCAGGATCATCAAATGCCCTAGCGGATTTGTTGAGTTGAGACAGGGGCTTCATGTATGAGAATGAGGAATTGGAGGAGTTTAATATAGCCACAATTTTCCGACCAGACTAATTTGCAATGATTGAGGATAGGGAAAGTGAGTTGGGGGAGGAAGTCTGCCAGAAGCAAGTGAGATTGGAATTTGGCCAGCAACTGAAAGCTGAGATGATGGAGGAATGGCCGCACAAGTGCCATGAGGCCTTCATGAAGAGGGGTGGGGTGCTATACCACAATTCTCGCATATGGGTGCCCAACCCATCGTTACAACGAAAATTAATTTGGGTTTCTCATAATCATCCATTGGTGGGTCACCTGGGAGTTTAGAATATGGTAGAATTGGTGCAACAGGAGTGTTTGTGGCTGGGACTGGATAAGGATGTTAGTAAGTACGTGAGGGAGTGGCTGGTATGTGCGAAAGCAAAGCCCTCAAGGAAACTGCCATTGGGTAAGTTAATCTACTGCCAATACACCATGGCCCATGTAGCTCAATTAGTATCAATTTCATAACGGGTCTCCCAAAGGTGCAGGGGAAGGATGCAGTTATGGTGGTCGTGGATAGACTAACTAAATACGCTGAGTTCTTCCCATGCACTGGGAGTTTTTCAGCAAAGGATGCGGTGAGGATTTTCATTGATGAGGTGTTCTCCCAGCATGGCTTATCTGAGGAAAGCATTTCAGACTGTGGTCCACAATTTGTTTCAAAATTCTGGTCGAGTTTGCTAAGGAATTTGGAGATCAGGCCTGGTCAGTCCTTGGTTACCATCCTCAATAGATGGACAGATGGAGAGGGTGAATCAGATACTTGAGCAGTATCTCCAGTGTTACGTGTCTGATTGGCAGGATGACTGGGTTTTGAGGGTATGGATGGCCCAGTTCGCTTACAACAATCATCACCAGTCTTCAACGGGAATGTCACCATTTTTTGTGAATCATGGTCTCAATCCCAGATTAAATAGGGGATCCTTGGGTGGAGTGTGTCAGGGGGTGGATGAGATGGCGCATATCATGTCAGATATTGGGAAAAAGTTATGGAGGAATTTGGAGTGGGTGGTGGCTCAGCAGAAGTGGCAGGCAATTTGAAAAAGGGTGCCAGATCCAACGTTTGAGCCTGGGGACAGGGTATTGGTGGCAGCTAAGAACTATGCTGTCCCAGTTAAGAGTTGTAAGCTGGGACTGAAGTTTTTGAGCCCACATTTTGGATCATCTGAGCCATTAATCGGATTTCCTTTTAAATTAAGTCTGCCAATAGGTTCCAGGGCCCATCCAGTGATTCACGCTTCCCAGCTACAAGCATTCAAGGGAATAGGTCTGGATTGACTAGAACTTCTAAACTCTTAGGGAAGGGGATGTGCCAGAATATGAGATGGAACAGATATTGGATGTGAGATGGGTGAAGGGCTGGCAGCAACTGCTGATGAAGTGGAAAGGCTATCCAGTGGAGGAGGCGACGTGGCAGATGAAGGAGGACTGCACGTGATGCCCAGAGAAGGTCCAGGAGTTCTGTTCTTTAGAGGGAGTGATGTAATGGATCAGGAGACACCTGATCCATACATTGCTTAAGATCAGGTGGCGTTTGATCCAAACGTGGCCCTAATCTAAAGAGCCTCAAACTTGGGGAAGTCTGAGTTGAGAAAATTCGACATCCCAAATCTGAAATGCATCTGCAAAATGATGTTTGGCTTATGCATGGCATGGATGATGATCCAGTGGGATGCAGAATCTTTGCAAGCGATGTGCTGGTCAATGCTTGAGAGAGCCTATCCTAGGAGGAGCTTATTCCATACTTGCAAGGCACTATTTAGGGGAGGATGTCGCAGCCCTGAAGGGCAGTTGCATCTTCTACGAAAAACAGAAAAATTAAATAAAGATACATTTGCTTGCTAAACAAGAAAATATTATTTTATTAAAATTAAGAAAATCAGATTAAATTATGCGCTCAACCAGTGAGCTTAGTGTGGTTTTGGCATCGTTATTGACCCTTTCCTGGTCCCATATACTGCTGTTGATGTGCAGCGTCATGGGAACAGTGGTGCAGGAATATGTGGCAATGATGAGGCATGGCGGTCAGGTTCAGGGATGGGCTTTTGCAGGCCTGTCCCTATTATGGTCAGTAACATGGATCTTACTGCTTAATTCCATTGTTGCATATTGGTGCAAACCCACCTGTTACACATGTGAGAACCTACAAAGCTTTCTTTAATCTCATCTTAGAGTTTCTAGTCATGGATACTACCACAAACAATGCTTTATCTTGATTAGGAAAGCTACAAGCCTGAGGGTCAAAAAGCCTTATCATTGGCCCAGATACCCCTATCAACGTCAATGCACAGGGACTAAACTTATCCCTGAGGATGATGACAATATAAGCATAAAAACATTGTATTAAATTGTAAAATTTTTGATATCATTGAATGATCAACATAAATCACAAACTCTCAGATGACCAAGCTTAAGATGACGCATCAACTGAGCAAATATTTACTGGTAAGATGACTAAAACTTATAAAAGGATACACCACCACTAATCCTGATGGGCATTCCAATATAAAATGAGAGGACGTTAGTGTAATTTGGGACACATAAATGGCAATAATGATCTGGGAACAAACTTAAATGAAGGGTACTGCAGGCACACAGAATTTTACTTGTATCTATTGAGGACACTGATTCTAGCCACAGAGTGGCTTTTCAAATATAAGATTATTTCATGCAAATAGAAATATTTTTTGATTTGATTTTTTTTTTATTACTTATCACTAAAATTAAAAAAAATCCATGCCTATTATTACAATCACTACTAGATCTATACCATGAGGTATAAAACACTCACGATTTTTATTTAAAATATATATTACTATACTTATATTTTATTTATTCAAGGATGGCTGACCAGGGACTGACACGTCCGATATGTAGGTAAAAGGAATGTAAAAGAGGGAGAGCACACTAAACAATAGAACCTGAGAGATAAGACATGGTACACTTTGATGTGGATAGGGGCCACGGGTGGTGAATGACTATGACCTTAAGTGACATGACAGCTCAAGGGCTAGTAGGGTGTACCGCCTATAAGGATTGTGAGGTTTTCAGTGTCACAACGAAGGAGCCAGATTAGTAGCCAGTTACCCATCTGTTTCTTCCATTTGTGTTGTAGTGATCCAAATAGCCAGGCTTGGAAGTGGTCAGCCAAATGGCTGTGGAACCTGAAGATAGCTTGGTTGATGTTGTGGAAGATCCTGTTGAATGTATCAGGGGAAATTGTGTGAATGGACCAGATTGCAGTACTCACAATTAAAGCCCTTAGCGTCTGGGGATAGGTGAGATCAATTTGAATGCCAGGATATTGCGGGATAGTCAGAATTCAGCTGATGGTGATTGCTAAAATAAGTACATCCCATTGGCCCAGATATGCTTGGACGGCGGGCACTCTTCCAGGTGGTGGGATAGCGTGTTGGGTCTGCCGCAGATGGCGCATGATTGGAACATTGAGAAGGTGTGGTCAGCTGTTCTAAATGTACGGCGCATGTAGCGCCACACTGTGGAGCTCACTTGTGGGGATAAGACGGGACAAGTGATGAGGTCCCACACCTTTCTTTGGGTGCGCAAGTCATATGGGACGTCTTGGTAATCTAGATAGTCAATCTGGGATAAAGGAAAGGGTGGTAGTGGGGCAGGTGCGTTGCTCACAGTTTGTCCTCTGTGGAGTCGCATATAACCTATTGGAGGGTTAGTATTTTTGGTTTGCTGTGCATAGGAGAAACTCCAATCCCCTTGTCTTAGGGTGTACAGGACACGTTTGAAGTAGCGGTTGGTGTTGTGCGGTCCTGTGTCTGTTCAGTGTGTTGTTAGGTACTTCATCAGTTTTAGGGTTGTAGGGGCACCTCAGATGTAGTGCCCTTGTGAAGTTAGTTTGGGCTGCCTTAGCCCAGTGGGGAGATAGTGGGTTGGGTGACGTTGTCAGAGCTATCCATGTGCCAAGGATTTGCGTTGTTCATTCCATGAAGTTTAGCAGTCCCATCCCGCCTTTCTTCTGTGGGCCGTACATGGTCTCCAGCCTGAAAGGTGCGCGGTATCCAGACCATAGCCAGTTCTGCAGAAGCTTGTAGACTACGTTGTAAAGTTGGTGGAGAAGGGAACTGCGTGAGCAGCAAACCATAACTTTAGCAAGATCAGGGAGTTGGCTAACACAACCCTTCCAGATAAACTAGCTTTACTCCTCCGCATACTTGTCATTCTTTTTGTGATGTTGTCCAATATATTGGTTTTAATGGTGTCAAGTGCATATCCACCATCCTCGAGTCATATTCCCAGATGATGGAATGAGTTGGTGGTGGGGTGGGGTGTGAAGGGTAAACACAGTGGTTTTATTGGCTTAAATCTTTGTCTTGTGGTAGGATGTGCGGTTGGTTGGTTTGGTCGGTGGTGGGAGAGTGGGGTCCAATTTGAACTGAATTTGCACATTACAATTATCTCTATTTTCTTTTTTTTCAGCATAGCGTTACTCACTGATTCATACTGGTGAATAATGTGCTCAATTGCTCTGGCATCCCTATCTCCTGAGACTTCAACTATGCAGTCATCAGCAAAGGCGAGCATTTTGGTTAGTAGTTGTCCCACCAACCTGATTCCAGAGAGCTTTGAGTTTACTATGCGGAGGAGAGGGTCAAGGCTGAAATTGTATAATAGGGGCTAAGCGGGTCGCCTTGTTTGAGGCCACTTTGTGGGGTGATGGTGTTGGTTAGGAAACCTGGGCCTCTGATTGCAAACCTGGTTGACCGCGTTAGGAGGAGCGCCCAGTTTATAAAGCGGGGTGGTAGGTTGAAGGCCTTTAGACATTGTTCCAAGTAGTCCCAGTGCACTCAGTCATATGCTTTCTTTTAGTCCAGGAAAGCAAGGGCGCCTGTGGGGTTAGCTTGGCAGGTGTTGGCTATGATGTGAATGTTATCCCAAATTGAGCGATTGAGGATAAAGCCAAACTGATGGGGGGAGAGGGCTGTCTGTGCAATGCAACCCAGATGCTTAGCTAAAATTTTTGTTAGTATTTTAGTATCAGTATTGGTGAGAGCAATTGGACGCCAGTTGTTTAGGTCTGCCTGGTCTCCTTTTTTGAAGAGTGTGACCACATATGCATTTTGGCCGCCAGGTAGAAGGGATGTGTCCTCCAGGCACTTGTTCACAGTTGCCAGTAGTACTGGTGCAATGTAATCAAAGTACCTTTTGTAAAATTCATATGGAAGGCCATCAGGCCCAGGGCACTTGTGGCGCGGAGTTGATTTTATTACCTCCCAAAATTCATCTCTAGTGATGGGTTTGATAAGGTCTGGTTGATCAGCTATATTGTCAATATTAGCAAATAATAAAAATTTTCTAATTTCGCTAGGTGCCGTGAAATCCGCCATGTACAGGTCAGTGTAAAATTGGTGTAATTTGGCTGATATTTCAGCTGATGTGGACGCCACTGTGTCATCTGCTCGACGGACCTGTGTGCAAGTTGCTGAAATCAAAATTGGTTTAAAATGGCGGAAAAATTGGCTGTGTGAGTTTCTCCAGATAGAATGTATTTTGACTTATAACATACTTTGATATAGTGCTGGTTTTTTCTAAAGAGAGAGTTGACCTGTGCAGACAGTTGGAACCACAGGCGTCCCCATTGAGGACTGTGTCCCTCGAAAGGTGTGTTGTTTTCTAAGTGCTGGAGCTGTCTGATAGCCTTGTCAATTGTTGCGGACATCACGGCCAGCTTTCTGGAGTTCAAGTGACAGGCTTTCTTGGTTACTCTAGCCTTGAAAATTTCCTACTTGGTGATAGGGTTCCCATTGGGTGGTCATTTTTTTGTCTGTGTTGTTAGCACCGTCTCAATCCAAAGTTTAAGCTCCAGAAGATGGATGGTGCTTGGGTGAACTTTGTGCCAGGTTGGTGGCTTTTGGTATCTTGCTGCAGATGATAACGTTATTGAAAACATTTGGTGGTTGGAGAAAGGGATAATTGTTGTTGTAAAATTTGATACATGGTGACAGAAGTCTACAGGGGTGAGCATCAGGTCAATCTGGGTCATTGAGATCAGCTGGTTATTGTTGTAGTGGGGCCTTGTCATGTTGGCCAACGTGGTGGCCTGTTTGGGGATAGTGTCATGCAGGCCCAGCATTGCCTTTAGTATGCGTAGTTCTGTGTGGCCGCGGGGTATAACCTTTGATTTAGGCCAGCGGTCAGTTATGGCTATAAGCCAGAATTTGAATTCTCCCACAAAAAAAGTTGCCTCAGTGAAAGGGATTAAAAGGATATTGGAGAAAAAATTTTGTCAGTTGTTTGGATCATTTGTGGCATACACACACCACAGTGAAAGTTTTTCCGTTCCACTCAAACTCTGTTAGAAGCAGCTTGTCCTTCAGGTGGGAGCATGTGCTTTGGATATTTACTGGAGGATTAAAGTTAGATTAAAATTACCACCCCACAGTAATGCATCCAAAAGGATTTAGCTGGAAGGAGCATGGTTGACCATGACTCCTCCTCCCCCAGTGGACAGTGGGTTCTTGGACGGCCAAGATGTCCATGGGAATATTGTGCAGGAAAGCCATTTTTTTGGCCCAGGACGCGGGGGCCTTGGCTCCCGCGATGTTGAGTGTCCCATGGTGAATGCAGTAATCCGCACTTTAGGAACGTTGGGGCGCCCCACTGGGGTCACCCCATTCTCTAGAGGCGCAGGTCATACTACAAGTTTGGGGCTGATCAGCCAGATTGGTTCCGGTATGTTGATCAGCGGTTGTAGTATTGGTTTTGTTTGGTTTCTTCAGGCTCAGATTACTATATGGAGTTTGGCTCTGGCGTAGGTTGTATTGTGCCCCATCAGCAAAAATGTTCTGCTGCTTACCTGTGGGCTAAATGTGCAGAAACTAGGTGTCAGGGTAATTGGGTTTTGTGCAGGAGCGTTGTCACATTGTGATTGGCTGGGATGGTCTTCCATATCATACTCATGAACCACATTGTTGCTGGCCACAGGTGATTGGCTAGGAGGATCCACAGTGGTGCATGGTGGTTCTGCTTCAGTGTGGTTGAAGGCATTTGATTGTTTGTGTTTGAAAAATTCATCACTTTGATTTTGTTGAGTTTTATGCGGGGGATCTGAATGGTTATTTCGCTGCGCTGCCATGGCATCTGACTGAAGCTGGTCTGAGGAAATTGTGGTGCGAGCTTTAGTCTTGGCGGAACTCACAGCCTGCTTGTGTGCAGCCTGTGCGCGACAACAATCCTTGCATGAAATGGGTTCAACCAAAGTGATTTCAGCTCTTTTGCCCCAATGGAAGGCGTAAGTGGCGTCCTTCATTTTGCCAAAGGTTGGTCTCGTTTTGTCCATATTGTCCTCACAAAATTCCGGTGCTTCAATCCCACACTTAATGGGGCATGTATTGTCTTTGTGGCCTAGAGCTGAGCAGAAGCTGCAGATAGGTGGGGTGTGTTCTGGTGTGATGCGGAAGGGGCGAGATACATTGCCATCAGGGAGGTTGATGGTCGCCAAGCATTGAATGAGGATGATTTCCGCTACCACATCCTGGTCAGGTTCAAATAATGGCTATTGCCTTCCCTGTACACAGGTGAGGCAGGAGGGGAAATTTTTTGAATTCAAATTGTTTGATTTCGCCATAACTTTTGAGGCCTGCGTGGAGCTCATCCTCAAGGATTTTGCAGTGCACGGTGCTCAGGAGTCAGCAAATATGATGAATAGGGCATTTACCTCATTCCATCATGTGCGCACCATGCAGATAATGCGATCTTTGTTGTTAATTTTAATGGAAAATTTGGTTTTCGCTGCATCTGCCACTTCCTCTGTGGTCATGAACCCAACATCCACCCATCCTCTATGTAAATTTTTAAAATTTAATGAAACGGTATTTGGGAAAGTTGCAGAGAAGGCCTCCCCCTTTTTTCCCATGACTTGATGGAAGTATCGCTGACCATAATTCTAAGGCTGTGCTTAAGGGAGGACAAGGGTTGGGAGTGTTTGATCTTTGTTAAAGCACTCATTTTTTGCAGAAATTGCAAAACTCTGGGTGTGGCACTATGCTCACCCTTTTTGGGGGAGGTTGTTTCAACGTACTGCTGGGGCGTTTTTCCCTGATGGGTTGGGTGGTCTTAGGGCCTTTTGCGCTGGCCACTTTCGCACAACTGGTGTTGGTGTGGACAAATCTGCTTATTTTCCTGGTTGATTGTAAATTTCAGATAATTTGCGTAGAATCATGTTACTAATAGTGATAGTAACAGGAAAGAAAAGCACAATTATATTACTATACTAAGTTTGTTATATTATTTCTTTACTATTAAAGATAGATTAAGAGCCATCTCAAAAAAGGTTGATTGTAGGAGCATACCAGTGATGTAACTATCAGTACCAAGTTTGAGTATATTATGCCAGTACTGAAGATTCATTCAGGTGAAGGAGTTAAACACTAGGCTTATAGTTGCAAAGACATTGTAAGTGCCTGCCTGAAACTTAACAACTAGCGCTAATAACGCTAGGTATCCAGTAGGTAACATCAGATTGATATCAGGAAAAAAGATAAGAACTTTCAATATGTTTTTAGAGAAAGTCAAACTATAAATTACTTAGAACATAATAAATCTTTAACTTATAAAACCTTGGGCAATTATATTAGGCAACATCTACTTAAAAAAATTTCACTGTGTGACTGACTGATTGACATCTGAACCCTTCAAGTCTGATAAGTTCAATCTATTTGGGTATGTGGGTGAGAATTTGAAAATACTTTTAGATCTGAAACTATTGAGTATGATAGGTTCAATCTATTTGGGTGATTGGGTGAGAATTGGTGAATATTATCAAATAATTCACCAAATTGTTAACCTGAAACTAAACAAAAATCAGTATTAACGTTTTAAATAGACTAAGTAAAGTTATGATAATCAGCTCCCCAGCCACGAGGGCAACAGCAAAGCTGTTAGTCCAAGTGGCTCAATAGTAGCACTGTACAGCCTATAAGTTATAAGAGTGTGAGCTTATATGTAAACTTGAGCAACTCCAGAAAACTCCACTTTATAATATAAACCCTAAATTAATCAGTTCAAATTCTCTGGGAATAAATAAACCCAAGCAACGCTGGGTAACTCCGCTACTGATATTATAAAGAGAATATAATATTGTAAAGTAATATCAGTAGATTGGTGCCATATGACAATCATGTTTTGCTCTTTCTTTTAAATTATGCTGGCTCCTTTTAGGTAGCTAACCAATAAATGTCTAGCAATTGATCATATGTTGTCAAAGGGCTAGAGGCTTTTGCAAACAAATTATCAGAGATGAGGTAAGTTTTAAATTTTTATTTGAGGTGGGATGACCTGAGGATGATAAGACAACAATTAAGGGGAATTGAAGAAATGGAAAAGGAGTATAAAACCTGAAAAACATCCATTTACGGTGTATTATAGGCCAGGAACTCCATTGACTGCCTTGCTATTTGCTACCTCAGTTTGGGGCATTGGTATGCAACACCAACACAGGTATAATTGCCCCTTAAGTTCATTTACCGGGATCAAACTTGGGGAGGCAATGATGTAAGTTTATATGGTTTATTTAATAAAATGCAATTTTAATTACTTCTACAAGATCATTAACTGATCTTGCAATGCGGGTAAGTTAAATGAAAAGCTTCAATTTTAACTTTCTTAAGATTCAGTACCTGAACAAAGTATACATGATTTTATCCGTACTGTAGCTGATGTATACCATTTTATTGCAAGTATAAATTGGTTTCCTTATTGTAAATAGGTAATCAATTGACTTCTGTCCATCTATATAATAGCTTTTTAATTCAATCAACGTACAATGTATACAATGGGATATACCTCTTACAAAAATTAGGTAATAAATTATGAGAAGATGCATGAAGAAATAGAGCTCCTCTCCTGTAGCACAGATGGAAACTTCTAAGCTAAGGACATGATATAATGAGTTTTAATTATCAAATTGAACCGTTTAACTATAAAGTAAGTGACATATGGTCTAATAAAAAGACCTTCCTTCCAGTTTTAGAACTTATATCTTTAGAATGTATTGGGACTATTAATTAAAATTATAGTAGCAATGAAGCATTCATCCTAAGACTTTACATCATGACATTCATAATTTTGCATCTAAAACTAAGAAAGAATAGATTGAAAACTTTTTAAGCAGGATGTAAGGAGTGACATTAGAAAGGTTGGATAGATTCTCATTTGAGCCATAATTATAGAAGTAAACCTAGATTAAGTCAAGAATTCATCTACTAAGATTAAAGTAACAAATTTGGGTAGGGGACGATTTTGACTGTGTTGGTTTTGCGCGCCAATGCCCCAAACTGAGATAGCGAATAGCAAAGGCGGTCCATGAAGTTCCTGGCCTATCATACACCGCGCATGGAGGTTTTCTGGGTTTTATCCTCCTTTCCCATTTTCTTCACTTCCCTAATTGGTGCGGTACCATCCCCAGGTTGGCCCACCTCGAATAAAATTTAAATTTAAAGATTAAAGTAACAAACCCAATAGTTACTTAAGAGTCTGGCTGCAGCCATAACAATATTCATGGCAACTAAATGGTGAGAAGAAAGTAAAATAGTTTCATCTTGAGTGGCATGACAGTACGAAAATCAGCTAAAGAAAATATAGCAGTTTTTTAAGTTGAAGATATGATATTATGCTTTCCATATCACTTACCATACCTTTTCTAAAAGCGTCCATGAAGTGTGCAAGTTAAACTATGAAAAGACCAGTGGGCCTATATGCCAGACATTTTAATATAAAATAAGGTTGTGGGATATTTCATTCCTGGTAAATCAACATGCTAAAAAGTTAAATTTGATCAGAAAGAATTATAAGCTTGACTTGTCGCTAGGTTGTTCAGAACATAAGGCTTATAAGGAAGGTTAGCTTCATTACAACTAACAGAGATGTGGAAGTTAATGGGTATCAGCATCTAAACTAAGAGCAGGTGACAATTATAAACAAAAAAATGTATGTTTAGTCTGGAATTCCAGATGGTCGTTATAAAGATTTAGATCAAACTCAAAAGAGATAAAGATTATCACAGCTAATAATTTAGTTTTTGAACTACTAATGTAATGCCATGTGCATCAGTGAGAGGTTCTGGTGCAGATAGATTGATTAGAGACATCAGATTCCATAATATATATATATAAAGAAATAAATTCTGTTCTAACAATTATCACTGTATCTAGAGAAAACGTTTCTATGATGAACGCTTGAACCAAAATAACAACATATGAATATTTAAACATTATGATATAATTGTGTAAGGTGCATTTAAACCTATGACACACTAGCTTATGGTGTAAAGGAATGTTGATATACTTTAAACTAATTTAGAGGAGGTATCAGGATAACATTGAAAAGTTTAAGAAGATTTCTTTTAATCACTTAGAATATATGCAGTAGAAGTTAGCCTTAATGACATAGTATCTGTAAGCCTTGTGGAAACTCCTGCAGCTTAATCAGGAGAAATTCCTGTTTTGCACCAAGAAAGGGGGAAAGCCAGTGGATATCCCTCTTATCACCATGGGCAATTTTGCCCATGTGGTAGATGAGATGTGGGTGACAGCGTACTCCTTGAAATTTGCGTCTCTCTCCCCTCTGCCAACTACACATGAATTAGTACAGAAAATTCATGGTATATGTTAGGAAGTGGTGGCAGCCAGATGCCATTATCAGCATATGAGTGGCTGTGATTCTCCCCATAAAAGGTTGCCTCCACTAGTTCAAGTTCTGTTAATGAATTTAATTTTAGATCAGGTGAAAGTAAATCATTTAAGTTAGTTTTGGGATTGTTAAACCAAATGCCATTTTTTCATCGCCAGCAAATATGAGCCTGTCCCCATCAGGTACAAGTTCAATAAACCCTTTCCCTACTAAATGGGACTACCCATATGTGGCGTGGCAGTAGGTGTAACCTGCTGTCCTCTGGAAAGGTTGTCATCACTCCAAGTGCAATAACAGCAGGAAAAGTTTTTACAATAGAATTTGATGCTAATTCAGATGGGCAGGTCAGATATGAATCAGCATTGGTATCAAAATTAGGGTGTCAATCTGCCATAGTTAAATTGCATAACTATCCCCCAATGCAAATGCAAATTGTTATATTCATTCAAGGCAAGCCAACCAAGGGACGGACATTACTAATATAGAAAGAAAGTAATGACATGAAACCTGAACAGGGTCAACTCTGTCAATGAAAGTTTTACCTCCAGATCAGGACTCGGATTTTTCTGGTTATGTCATGGGTAAGGCTTCTGTGTTATTAAACCTACTAACCGCCAATAGCTTCCTTCAGCTGGCACACCAATTGATTTGAAGGGCTGGAATTGAACCTGCAACCTTAAGGTTGGTAGCCATACACCCTAATAACTTGCATTCCACCCCCTTCAAGTGCAAATTGTTTTCATTCCTATTTATCTGCTTATAAACAGCAGACCTCAAAAGGTTCTTATTTCACTTCATTTTTCTTTATCCATTAAGTTTAAATATAAGACCTTTAAAAAATTTACTTATAAATTTAAGACGTCTCTGGACATTTAGTGACTATGATTCTCAATTTTTGGAATCTATGGTTAGTGCTCACGATTGTCCTATTTTTTCATCCCACAATATGGATGGCTGTACTAGAGGTATATAACTTGTATTCTGGGTGGTAACTTATCCTGAGTGCCAGTTCAATCTTATTATTATCAGGAGAGTGTCTATAACATAAAGTTCACAGTGAGGTGGTGCGTGGTGCACAGCCACAACTCCAGGGAACTTTTTGTCAAGATTATGGTATAAATGAACCATGAAGGGCATCAGAGCCTACATAACCCTGTGCAAGGGTGTATAACGCGGTGAAGAGTAGTTGTAAAACTATAAACAGGAATGCTTGGGTAGGCCCCACTGGGGAGTTCCTACCAAGCGAAGATCAGTGATGGAGGGTTTGGGTGTCTCGGTTTAGAGGGAACAAAAGGGGCCCAACGGAGCACTTGATATTGTAAATACTTTAGTGAAAAGGGGACAGTCAACGTTGTTAAAAGACCTCCTCAAGGAGGTTCACGCAAAGGTTTTCACTATTAACCGTAAATTTTAAAAAGTGTAAACAAATGGGGGATTTATTAAAGGATGATGACCAACAAGGAAAGTTGGTCTTGAGAGAACATAATTAAAAAATTGGGGGGAAATTATCCATTGGTGGAAGTGGTACTAATCCTAAGTGCACCAATAAGTGCATGCTTCCATTGCCCTGGTACTATAGCTTGAGATTTCTTAAACTCGAGTAATTGATTATAAACATGGCTGACCTGATCTCAATGTTTCAAAAGTGAACAGGTTTCAGAACCCCATTTGCCAATTAACCAAAATGAACCATTGCTGTTAAGCCTATATCTAGTTTGTTTAACACCTTTGCCATTGCATAGGGCTGAGCGTTTTACACATCCCCTAGACTGACCTGGGCATGCCTGGCCTGAACCCAGCGCTGGTCTAGGGTATGTTTGAGGTCATTAAGTCCTGGTAATCTCACCTTTTTAGACTCCTGACGACTAGCTTTATCTTTATAGTTGGTCTCTTCAATAATGTCATCAGACCATGACATTACCCTCTTGCTCTTTTGAGGCTCCACCCCCCCTCCAAGGGCTTTTGCCAAGGAAAAGTTCTTGTGGGATGTGGCCTGCATCATGGCAGCGACAGTTTGCTGTGACTTGGGTCCTGCAGCCTTGGGGAAATGCTCGTGAAAAACATTTATCAGATTTTGCGCATGTGTATAGTCACATGATGGTGCCTAACTGTTTTCTGCTGCGTCAAATCCCTTCCAGGATACTAGGTACTCAAGCCTTCTTCTCACTCTGTGAGAGGCTACGATCTCCTCAACTTCCCACTTTGGCTCCCCATCCAAGAGATAAGCCTCTAGGGTCTCTGGTGGTGGGCCCTCAAAACTGTCAACTTGCTTTTATGGAAGACTTCAAAGATCTGAAACAAAGGGGGAAGTTACAACTAGTATGAGGCATGGCCTACCTTTAGGACAATGCAGTAAGGCCCAATTTTTTTTGGCCCCAGATTTTTGCATGGCTGCTTAATAGGGATGTTTTGAGCATTAAGCATCATGATATTCCCTTCCTTGTACGCAGGACCTACCCATCTCTTTCTATCAGCGTTCTCTTTATAAACTTGCATTACCACCTCCAAATTAGTGGACACCCTATGGTGGACTTTCTTGATATTCATAGCAAAGTCCACCACCACTTCAAAATTGGATCCACAGCTGGGCTCCATGTTGAAGGAGGTGTTAAACCCATGGTTGGCAAAAAAATGGGGAACAACCAATAGACGCATGTTGTGTGTTGTTATAGCTAGACTGAGCCATGGGAAGGTGAGAATCCCAATCTGAATGATCCGCAGCAGTGTAACACCACATGAATTGTTCCAAGAACTGTTTCATTCGTTCAGTCTGCCCATCTGATTGGGTATGAAGGCAGGTGAATGGCAGGGGAAAATTTGAAGAGTCTTACACAACTCTTCCCAAATGGCAGGCTAAACTGGGGCCCTCAATCACTAATTATCTCTTGAGGGGACACCTTGAAGAGCAAACACATGAGTGATGAAGAGCCTGACCATATTGGCCGCAGTTACTATGGTTATACAGTGAATAAATTGGGCAAACTTTGTAAACTGGTCCACCACTACCATGATGGAATAGTAGCTAACAGATACAGGTAATCCACAATAAAACCCACCACTAAAATGTCCAAGGCCTTTCAGCCTTCTGAACTGGTAACAATAACCCTGCTTGTGGCTGGCGATTTGGTTTCATTTGGTTGCAGACCAGGCACTCTTTACAACGCCTGGCCACCTGCATGGCTAACCCCTTTCAATTTTTAGTGCGGTGAATTAGCTCCAGAGTCTTTGGCTTCCAGGATGACTAACGGGATTCTATTATGATGGTCCCAGATGATTTCTAGACAACGCGGTATAGCAGGAACCCATAGGCGTCCCTAAAGCCACACCATCTCATCCTTCACGTGATATCCCCTGGTAATACCTTCTTGATTCAACTTGCTCTTGGTGAGGACCATTGTATACTCATCTAACAACAGCTGTGAAAGGACTCCCTTTCTGAATATACCAAATTTTTCCGCATTTTCCAGAGGATCAAGTGCTGGCCCATGAGCTGAGGAGAGAAAAAGTTGAGACACAATATTACCCGGTGGAATTACCAACTGGGTATTATGAACCTCTACCTCCTTCAGATCAGGATTTAATGCAGGGTTGCAGCTCAAAGCATCCGCTAAACCATTCTCCTTGCCCTTAGTAAACTCATAGGAAAGCACAAATTTGGCTAGGATCTCATACCAGTGGGTTTGATGTGGGGTCAAGACATGAGGTGTGCAGTAGTACAGTGAAGCACGGTTTTCTGTATGTATGCGGAAGGGTTGGGATAAGCCATGCAAGTGATGACGCCAATAAGTCAGCTCATCAACCACTGCTAATAACTCTTTATTATATACAGTATAATGTAACTCTGGCAAAGACATCTTTCTGAAAGAATATCCCGCTGGATGCTCTATTCAATCTTCACCTACTTGTAATAAGGCAGACATATGGCAAAGTTTAAGCATCAGTAGACACAATGAGCTCCTTTTCTGGATTGACATGGCAAAGGATGGACGTGGACAACAGAGTGCACTTTACCACTTGAAAGGCATCCTGCAAAGTTGGGGACCACTGGAGCACTTTTGCTCCACTCGCCTTATACAAGGGTGCTGCACCTCAGAAAGATTTAGCATGCACTTCTTGAGGAACATACACGTCCCCAAAAAACTCCATAATTCCTTGACCAAAGTTGGGGTTGGCTACTTCTGAATCACCTTCTCCTTGTCTGGAGTTATCATCTGTCCTTGGTCAAACATGAAGTTGCCCAGGAAGGTGACCAGGGGCTTAAATAACTCACACTTACTGATTTTCAGCGTAAGGTTGGCTGCCTTTAACCTTTCCACCACTTGCTGAAGGTGTACTGCATGGGACTCATGATCAGGGGAAAACACCAGAATATCATCCATGTAGGCCACTGCACACACACCTAGCAGGTCCCCCAAGGCCGCATCTATACAATATTGGTGATAGCAGATGCATTTTTAAACCTAAAGGGCATAACCTAAAACTGGAAAATTCCTTTTCAGGTTCATAATTCAGTGAGCCACTCCTGGCCCTTCTTGATCTGGATCTGTTTGAACACGTTTAAGCAATCCAGTTTGGAGAAGACTTTTGCCTTCTCCGCATAACAAGCAATCTGAGAGTCCAATGGGATGGGGTGTAAATCCAGTACAGTGACATTGTTTAGGTTCCCATAATTTATGCATGGGAATAGAGTACCATTGGCTATCTCCACAAAGAGAAGTGAGGAGCATACTGGTGAGATACGCTTTAAAATTGGACCTTTGACTAACTGCTCTATTAACCCACACATATAACACTAATTCCTCTCATACATTCAAAGGGTAAATTGGGGAAGATATATGCA